>CM060596.1:27604516-28074516 GCA_030578255.1 Tiaroga cobitis | reverse complement strand
TCCCATACAGTATGCCCACCTCATATCAAAGCATTTTACTGCAGCATTTTGGAGATATGTGCCATTTTACTACTTCAGATGCCTATGAAGACCTAATTTCTAATAAGTAGAAAGAAATAATGGTCAGTTCTTATACGGGACGTCCCATTCAGTATGCACACCTCATATCAAAGCATTTTACTGCAGCATTTTGGAGATATGTGACATTTTACTACTTCAGATGCCTATAAAGACCTCATTTCTAATAAGTAGAAAAAAATAATGCTCAATTCTCATACGGGACGTCCCATTCAGTATGCACACCTCATATCAAACTAATTTACTGCAGCATTTTGGAGATATGTGCCATTTTACTACTTCAGATGCCTATAAAGACCTCATTTCTAATAAGTAGAAAGAAATAATGGTCAGTTCTTATACGGGACGTCCCATACAGTATGCACACCTCATATCAGACTAATTTACTGCAGCATTTTGGAGATATGTGCCATTTTACTACTTCAGATGCCTATAAAGACCTCATTTCTAATAAGTAGAAAGAAATAATGGTCAGTTCTTATACGGGACGTCCCATTCAGTATGCACACCTCATATCAAAGCATTTTACTGCAGCATTTTGGAGATATGTGCCATTTTACTACTTCAGATGCCTATAAAGACCTAATTTCTAATAAGTAGAAAGAAATAATGGTCAGTTCTTATACGGGACGTCCCATACAGTATGCACACCTCATATCAGACTAATTTACTGCAGCATTTTGGAGATATGTGCCATTTTACTACTTCAGATGCCTATAAAGACCTAATTTCTAATAAGTAGAAAGAAATAATGGTCAGTTCTTATACGGGACGTCCCATACAGTATGCACACCTCATATCAAAGCATTTTACAGCAGCATTTTGGAGATATGTGCCATTTTACTACTTCAGATGCCTATAAAGACCTCATTTCTGATAAGTAGAAAGAAATAATGGTCAGTTCTTATACGGGACGTCCCATACAGTATGCACATCTCATATCAAAGCATTTTACTGCAGCATTTTGGAGATATATGCTGTAATGTGGTTCAAAGTAGTGTGGTGGGAAGAAGAAGACAGGGTCGGCGAAACTGGAACTCGTACGGCTTTTATTACTCAGAATAGTTCAAACAAAAAGACGCGCATACAGCGCATTCACCATAGCGTGACTACAGCACAGTAAACAAACAAACTCTTTCCACTTATGTCGTTCCTGTCTCAGCTCCTCAGGTTTCACCGCTCTCGCACGAGTTCCAGTCCTTTCTCTCTCTCTCTCATTCTCCCACTGTGTGGCTTTTATCGGTCTCCCCACGCCAATCACTGCAATCAGACACAGGTGTTCATCATCTGCACTTGACCTACTTACTCACCGCACAGCTCATTGACTGATCTCTCACTACAGACGTCGCGAGAACCACGCCCCCCTCACCACATACCCCCACCACCCGACTCAGGCCGGGGAGCCTGAGCGTTGGTATCTTTCATGCGCTGGAGCCACTGAAGGGGAGCGTGGTCCGAACACAGGGTGAACTCCCGGCCCAGGAGGTAGTAGCGGAGGGTGAGGACAGCCCATCGGATGGCCAAACACTCCTTTTCAATGGTGCTGTACATCGTCTCTCTCTTAGAAAGCTTCCGACTGATGTACAGCACCGGCCGTTCCTCTCCCTCCACCTCCTGGGACAGTACCGCGCCCAGACCCCTGTCCGAAGCGTCCGTCTGTAGGATGAAAGGGAGAGAAAAGTCAGGAGCATGTAAAAGCGGTCCACCGCACAGAGCAGCCTTTATCTGGGTAAAAGCCTGCTGGCACTGTTCCGTCCACTGGACCGTATCTGGAGCGCCCTTTTTAGTTAGATCAGTCAGCGGGCTAGCGAGGTCCGAATAATTAGGCACAAATCTCCTATAATATCCCGCTAGCCCCAGGAACTGTCTAACCTCCTTCTTGGTCTTAGGACTCGGACAGGTTGCAACCGCTGCTGTCTTATCAATTTGAGGACGCACCTGTCCGTGACCTAAGTGGAAGCCCAGATACTTTACCTCCACCCGCCCAATTGCGCACTTCTTCGGGTTGGCCGTGAGCCCCGCCCTTCTCAGCGTCTTTAGGACAGCACGCAAATACTGCATATGACGCTGCCAATCATTGCTATAGATGATAATGTCATCCAGATAAGCAGCGGCATATGCAGCATGCGGCCGGAGAATACGGTCCATCAGACGCTGAAAAGTTGCGGGTGCCCCGAACAAACCGAAAGGAAGTGTGACAAATTGGTGTAATCCGAACGGCGTGGTGAAAGCTGTTTTTTCTTTGGACGTTGTAGATAAGGGGATCTGCCAGTACCCCTTTGTTAAGTCCAGTGTCGAATAAAAGCGAGCAGAACCAAGCCGATCAAGCAATTCGTCAATCCTCGGCATTGAATAAGCATCGAACTTAGACACCGCGTTCACCTTCCTATAGTCCACACAAAAACGAATCGAGCCGTCAGGTTTCGGAACTAAAACTATCGGGCTCGCCCAGTCACTGTTGGACTCTTCTATTACCCCCATGTTCAGCATTGTCTCTAATTCGGTCTGAACCGTTTTCTTTTTGTGTTCAGGTAAACGATACGGGCGGCAACACACAATGACCCCCGGATCCGTCTCAACGTGGTGCTGAATGAGATTCGTTCGACCAGGCAGGGGGGAGAATACATCCGCAAACTCTGCTTGTAACTTCTTAATGTCAGTGAGCTGGGAGGGTGAGAGATGGTCTCCAGCAGGAGCCAGAGCGAGTGATTGAGGTTTTATATTCGCTTCTGGCCCGAGATCCTCCTCTCCACTCACTACCGTCGCCAGCATCACTGCCTCAGCCTCAACCCATTTTTTAAGAAGGTTGAGGTGATAAATCTGACGTCCCCCGCCCCTATCCGTTCGAATTACCTCATAGTTGAGATCACCAACCCGCCGTGTGACCTCAAAGGGCCCTTGCCACTTCGCGAGTAATTTTGAGCTGGACGTGGGGAGCAATACAAGTACCTTATCTCCCGGTGAGAATTGGCGGAGTCTAGCCCCCCTATTATACTGCTGTCTCTGTCTGTCCTGGGCCTGTAACAAATTCTCCATGGATAGCCGCCCCAATGTGTGGAGTTTTGTTCTCAGGTCCAGGACATACTGAATTTCATTTTTACTAGCGGATGGTCCGTCCTCCCAAGTCTCCCTCAGTACGTCTAACACCCCGCGGGGCTGACGACCGAAGAGAAGCTCGAAGGGGGAAAACCCCGTGGAGGCTTGGGGGACCTCGCGTACAGCAAACAACAGGGGTTCTAGCCATTTATCCCAATTTTTGGCGTCTTCATGAACGAACTTACGAATCATGGCTTTTAAAGTCCGATTAAAACGTTCCACCAGGCCGTCCGTTTGTGGGTGATAGACGCTGGTGCGAATCGATTTAATGCCCAACAACTCATAAAGTTCGCGAACCGTTCGTGACATAAACGCCGTGCCTTGATCGGTGAGGATCTCCTTAGGGATCCCCACCCGGGAGATTAACGAAAACAGCGCGCTTGCCACACTCTTAGCCGAGATATTGCGAAGCGGGACTGCTTCCGGGTATCGTGTTGCGTAATCCACTAAGACTAACGCAAAACGATGCCCTCGTGCCGACCGTTCTAATGGCCCGATGAGGTCCATGCCAATTCGCTCGAAGGGGACCTGCATCAGCGGAATGGGGCACAAAGGTGCTTTTGGGTTGGCCGGTGGATTAACCAACTGACATTCACGACACGCCGCGCACCACCTGCGCACGTTCTCGTGAATGCCCGGCCAAAAGAATCGGGCCATGAGACGGTTTAGTGTCGCCGTTTGCCCCAAATGTCCGGCCATCGGATTACAATGAGCCGCCTGGAAAAGCATTTCCCGGCGGCTCTTAGGTACCAACAACTGTGTTGTATCTTCTTTTGACTGGGCGTCTTGGGTCACCCGATACAACCTGTCTTTAATCACGCAAAAATAGGGGTAAGAGAGCGGTTGATCCGGGTGGAGTACCTGACCGTCGATAGACCGGACCTTATCAAATGCATGTTTTAGCGTCTCATCCTGGGACTGCTCCAGGGGAAAGTCATCGCGCTCAGAGAGGATAGATCTCTCTAGAGTGCTCTGTTCCCCTACAGCAGTACCCAGAGGTCCCGGTACAGCATCTCCCACCTGAACCACCGCTGTCTTCCCCTTCTGCTTCATTTCCCAAGAGGCATCCGCACACAAAAACCCCAATAACTTCCCAAAGCCTGGCCAATCAGTTCCCAGAATTAGCGGATGCCGGAGGTGCGGGTTAACTGCTACCTCCACCCTATGTTTTTGTCCCCTAAATAGAATCGCCACAGACAATAAAGGATCACTCACCACCACCCCGTGCACACACCGAACCTTAACCATGCGGCTTTTATCCAATGCCCCAGACTGAATCAGGCTTTGATGAATGGAGGTTTGGTTACATCCTGAATCCACCAAAGCCTGATAAGTACCCCCCTTTATACTCACAGGTATCTGGTACTGGTCAGCTTGATCGGGGGCGGCCCGTGGCGCGTCGGGGACCCGTACCAGCGTCCCCACCTCCATCACTGGACACCGGTCGATAAAGTGGCCCGGGTCCCCACAGCGCCAACAGGCCGGCCCAGGCTTTACCGCTGTCCCAGCGGCGGGAAGCGGGCCAAGGGATTGGTGTGGGGAGAGCGGCGCCACCGGAGCCAGGGTGGAAAAATTCCCAGCAGACGTTCCCCTCGGAGTGGCCCTGCCAGCGGAACTGGTATCCCCCGACCACCCAGTCCTCCATCTCGGCGCTGGTCTGGGCGCCAGACCTCCTCGAGACCTGGGAAGGGGAACAGGTTTGCCAGAGGGGGAAGAGAGAGAGGATGGAGAAGGTGAAGATAGAGAGGGAGAGAGAGAGATCAACCGATCCGGTAGGGGCTCGCCGACCCCCGAGCACGCCACCATGTGATCTTCCGCCAGTTGGATGGCCTGGTCCAGCGACGTCGGGCGGTGGCACTGGACCCATTGTGCAGTCTTCTTGGGCAGCTTCCTGATAAACTGCTCCAGTACCACCTGGTCGATAATTTTCTCGACGTCGCTTCCCCCGGCCATCAGCCATCTGCGGCAGGAGTCCCGGAGCTGTTGCGCCATCACGAAGGGCCGACCGGACTCCTCTAGGGTCAAAGACCTGAAACGTTGCCGGTGCTGTTCAGGGGTCCGGCCGACCCGCTGAAGAATGGCGCGCCGTAGATCTTGATAGACCAGGAGATTCGAGACTGGCAGTTGGTGGGCTGCAATCTGCGACTCCCCGGATAACAGCGGGATGAGTCGCAGTGGCCAGTCCCCTTTGGGCCACCCCCGGGCCTCGGCCGACCTTTCAAACAGGTCCAGAAACGCCTCCGGTTCGTCCTGTGGACCCATTTTCCCCAGCGTGAGTGGCGGGGCCGAGGCCGACTCTGGAGAGGGGGTGGCTGGAATCTCCCGGTCTAAACAGCTCCGGAACAACTCGCGGTCTTCCTGCTGGCCTTGGAGCAGCACCCGGAAGCGCTGCTCATGCTCGTCCTTTACGCTCAGCAGAGCCTGATGTTGTTCCCTTTGAAGAGCCGCGAGTGCCTGGATGATCTCCGCAAATGGCGATCCTGACGGGTTCTGCATGGCGGCGGCAGTCTCCTTCTTCCCGGGTTTCGGCACCAGTGTAATGTGGTTCAAAGTAGTGTGGTGGGAAGAAGAAGACAGGGTCGGCGAAACTGGAACTCGTACGGCTTTTATTACTCAGAATAGTTCAAACAAAAAGACGCGCACACAGCGCATTCACCGTAGCGTGACTACAGCACAGTAAACAAACAAACTCTTTCCACTTATGTCGTTCCTGTCTCAGCTCCTCAGGTTTCACCGCTCTCGCACGAGTTCCAGTCCTTTCTCTCTCTCTCTCATTCTCCCACTGTGTGGCTTTTATCGGTCTCCCCACGCCAATCACTGCAATCAGACACAGGTGTTCATCATCTGCACTTGACCTACTTACTCACCGCACAGCTCACTGACTGATCTCTCACTACAGACGTCGCGAGAACCACGCCCCCCTCACCACATATGCCATTATTCTACTTTAAACACCTATAAAAACCTCATTTCTAATAAGTAGAAAAAACTAATGGTCAGTTCTCATACGGGACGTCCCATACAGTATGCCCACCTCATATCAAAGCATTTTACTGCAGCATTTTGGAGATATGTGCCATTTTACTACTTCAGATGCCTATAAAGACCTCATTTCTAATAAGTAGAAAGAAATAATGGTCAGTTCTTATACAGGACGTCCCATTCAGTATGCACACCTCATATCAAAGCATTTTACTGCAGCATTTTGGAGATATGTGCCATTTTACTACTTCAGATGCCTATAAAGACCTCATTTCTAATAAGTAGAAAAAAATAATGCTCAATTCTTATACGGGACGTCCCATACAGTATGCACACCTCATATCAAACTAATTTACTGCAGCATTTTGGAGATATGTGCCATTTTACTACTTCAGATGCCTATAAAGACCTCATTTCTAATAAGTAGAAAAAACTAATGGTCAGTTCTCATACGGGACGTCCCATACAGTATGCACATCTCATATCAAACCAATTTACTGCAGCATTTTGGAGATATGTGCCATTTTACTACTTCAGATGCCTATAAAGACCTCATTTCTAATAAGTAGAAAGAAATAATGGTCAGTTCTTATACGGGACGTCCCATTCAGTATGCACACCTCATATCAAAGCATTTTACTGCAGCATTTTGGAGATATGTGCCATTTTACTACTTCAGATGCCTTATAATAAAGACCTCATTTCTAATAAGTAGAAAAACATAATACTCAATTCTTATACGGGACGTCCCATACAGTATGCACACCTCATATCAAACTAATTTACTGCAGCATTTTGGAGATATGTGCCATTTTACTACTTCAGATGCCTATAAAGACCTCATTTCTAATAAGTAGAAAGAAATAATGGTCAGTTCTTATACGGGACGTCCCATACAGTATGCACACCTCATATCAAAGCATTTTACTGCAGCATTTTGGAGATGTGTGCCATTTTACTACTTCAGATGCCTATAAAGACCTCATTTCTAATAAGTAGAAAGAAATAATGGTCAGTTCTTATACGGGACGTCCCATTCAGTATGCACACCTCATATCAAAGCATTTTACTGCAGCATTTTGGAGATATGTGCCATTTTACTACTTCAGATGCCTATAAAGACCTCATTTCTAATAAGTAGAAAGAAATAATGGTCAGTTCTTATACGGGACGTCCCATACAGTATGCACACCTCATATCAAAGCATTTTACTGCAGCATTTTGGAGATATGTGCCATTTTACTACTTCAGATGCTTATAAAGACCTCATTTCTAATAAGTAGAAAGAAATAATGGTCAGTTCTTATACGGGACGTCCCATTCAGTATGCACACCTCATATCAAAGCATTTTACTGCAGCATTTTGGAGATATGTGCCATTTTACTACTTCAGATGCCTATAAAGACCTAATTTCTAATAAGTAGAAAAAACTAATGGTCAGTTCTCATACGGGACGTCCCATACAGTATGCACATCTCATATCAAACCAATTTACTGCAGCATTTTGGAGATATGTGCCATTTTACTACTTCAGATGCCTATAAAGACCTCATTTCTAATAAGTAGAAAGAAATAATGGTCAGTTCTTATACGGGACGTCCCATACAGTGTGCACACCTCATATCAAACTAATTTACTGCAGCATTTTGGAGATATGTGCCATTTTACTACTTCAGATGCCTATAAAGACCTAATTTCTAATAAGTAGAAAGAAATAATGGTCAGTTCTTATACGGGACGTCCCATACAGTATGCACACCTCATATCAAACTAATTTACTGCAGCATTTTGGAGATATGTGCCATTTTACTACTTCAGATGCCTATAAAGACCTAATTTCTAATAAGTAGAAAGAAATAATGGTCAGTTCTCATACGGGGCGTCCCATACAGTGTGCACACCTCATATCAAAGCATTTTACTGCAGCATTTTGGAGATATGTGCCATTTTACTACTTCAGATGCCTATAAAGACCTCATTTCTAATAAGTAGAAAGACATAATGGTCAGTTCTTATACGGGACGTCCCATACAGTATGCACATCTCATATCAAAGCATTTTACTGCAGCATTTTGGAGATATATGCCATTATTCTACTGTAAACACCTATAAAAACCTCATTTCTAATAAGTAGAAAAAACTAATGGTCAGTTCTCATACGGATGGATTTCAGTCATCTCTTTTGTTTAGTGTTTTACAAAGAGGAGGGATTGTGGGTACTCCGACCAGGCCATTTGTTCAAATTTTACACACAGGGGGAAATCACTGGGTGACAGCAAGCAACCTCTTTGCTGGTAAAAATGAGGTTTGCATTTATGACAGTCTCTCAACAATTTTAGACACCAATACTGAACAGGCCTTATCATGGATGTTAAGGCCAAAGGAAGACCAATTTACGGTCATGTTTCCTACTGTTCAGCAGCAAACCAATAGCACTAACTGTGGTTTGTTTGCAATTAGATTTGCATATGCACTATGCAGCAACATTAGACCTGAGAAATGTCAGTTCCGTGAGGGTCGGATGAGGCCAGATTTCATCAAGTGTTTCAGAACAGGGAAGCTAGAATTCAAAATACAGCCAACATTGCGCAAACCGAAGTTCAGACAGACCACTGTCAGTGTCCATTGTGTGTGCAGGACTGCACACAATAAAGAAATCATGGTGCAGTGTTCATTGTGCCATGGCTGGTATCATCCCACCTGTTTAAACATACCCTCAAATGCCATTTTTGGCATGGATGATTGGCACTGTCAAAATTGTAACGAAGCATCACTACTCAACCAAGAATGATTATGTGGACTGAAAGATCTCCAATGATGAACATAACATGTAGAAAAAGTTTCAGAAAATGTACATTGACAAGCAGCATTGTAATGTTTCTGGTATTCTGTGACCTTTGTTTATAGTTTTGTCTTGTTTCTATTTCCTCTACTCGGACTGGATTTCCTCCATGTGTGTATTGTTTTCTAATTAGCCTATTTTTGTTTAATCCATTCTGTTCACTCTCTTCATTGTCAAGTTTTGTTCCTTGTGTACTGTAATGTATATTTTTTCATAAATACTTTACGTTCTTTGTCTTATTTTTTTTTGCATTAAAGTATATTTAAATCATACAGTGAATGTACAGAGTACAGACAGAACAGCATGTTTTATCACTGTACACATTTTGTAGTACCACAAAATCCAAAAGTAAAATGTTTTTAAATGACTTGCACAACTGGCTGTTGTTTTCTTAAACTTAGAAAGAAATGTATTATTTAAAAGCATGTGAGGTCAAATAATGCGACATATCTCCAAAATGCTCCAGTAAAATGCTTTGATATGAGATGTGTATACTGTATGGGACGTCCCGTATGAGAACTGACCATTAGTTTTTTCTACATATTAGAAATGATGTCTTTATAGGCATCTGAAGTAGTAAAATGGCACATATCTCCAAAATGCTGCAGTAAATTGGTTTGATATGAGGTGTGCATACTGAATGGGACGTCCCGTATGAGAACTGACCATTATTTTTTTCTACTTATTAGAAATGAGGTTTTTATAGGTGTTTAAAGTAGAATAATGGCATATATCTCCAAAATGCTGCAGTAAAATGCTTTGATATAAGATGTGCATACTGTATGGGACGTCCCGTATAAGAACTGACCATTATTTCTTTCTACTTATTAGAAATGAAGTCTTTATAGGCATCTGAAGTAGTAAAATGGCACATATCTCCAAAATGCTGCAGTAAAATGCTTTGATATGAGGTGTGCATACTGAATGGGACGTCCCGTATAAGAACTGACCATTATTTCTTTCTACTTATTAGAAATGAGGTCTTTATAGGCATCTGAAGTAGTAAAATGGCACATATCTCCAAAATGCTGCAGTAAATTGGTTTGATATGAGGTGTGCATACTGTATGGGACGTCCCGTATAAGAACTGACCATTATTTCTTTCTACTTATTAGAAATAAGGTTTTTATAGGTGTTTAAAGTAGAATAATGGCACATATCTCCAAAATGCTGCAGTAAATTGGTTTGATATGAGGTGGGCATACTGTATGGGACGTCCCGTATGAGAACTGACCATTAGTTTTTTCTACTTATTAGAAATGAGGTCTTTATAGGCATCTGAAGTAGTAAAATGGCACATATCTCCAAAATGCTGCAGTAAAATGCTTTGATATGAGGTGTGCATACTGTATGGGACGTCCCGTATAAGAACTGACCATTATTTCTTTCTACTTATTAGAAATGAGGTCTTTATAGGCATCTGAAGTAGTAAAATGGCACATATCTCCAAAATGCTGCAGTAAATTAGTTTGATATGAGGTGTGCATACTGTATGGGACGTCCCGTATAAGAACTGACCATTATTTCTTTCTACTTATTAGAAATGAGGTCTTTATAGGCATCTGAAGTAGTAAAATGGCACATATCTCCAAAATGCTGCAGTAAATTGGTTTGATATGAGGTGTGCATACTGAATGGGACGTCCCGTATGAGAACTGACCATTATTTTTTTCTACTTATTAGAAATGAGGTTTTTATAGGTGTTTAAAGTAGAATAATGGCATATATCTCCAAAATGCTGCAGTAAAATGCTTTGATATAAGATGTGCATACTGTATGGGACGTCCCGTATAAGAACTGACCATTATTTCTTTCTACTTATTAGAAATGAAGTCTTTATAGGCATCTGAAGTAGTAAAATGGCACATATCTCCAAAATGCTGCAGTAAAATGCTTTGATATGAGGTGTGCATACTGAATGGGACGTCCCGTATAAGAACTGACCATTATTTCTTTCTACTTATTAGAAATGAGGTCTTTATAGGCATCTGAAGTAGTAAAATGGCACATATCTCCAAAATGCTGCAGTAAATTGGTTTGATATGAGGTGTGCATACTGTATGGGACGTCCCGTATAAGAACTGACCATTATTTCTTTCTACTTATTAGAAATAAGGTTTTTATAGGTGTTTAAAGTAGAATAATGGCACATATCTCCAAAATGCTGCAGTAAATTGGTTTGATATGAGGTGGGCATACTGTATGGGACGTCCCGTATGAGAACTGACCATTAGTTTTTTCTACTTATTAGAAATGAGGTCTTTATAGGCATCTGAAGTAGTAAAATGGCACATATCTCCAAAATGCTGCAGTAAAATGCTTTGATATGAGGTGTGCATACTGTATGGGACGTCCCGTATAAGAACTGACCATTATTTCTTTCTACTTATTAGAAATGAGGTCTTTATAGGCATCTGAAGTAGTAAAATGGCACATATCTCCAAAATGCTGCAGTAAATTAGTTTGATATGAGGTGTGCATACTGTATGGGACGTCCCGTATAAGAACTGACCATTATTTCTTTCTACTTATTAGAAATGAGGTCTTTATAGGCATCTGAAGTAGTAAAATGGCACATATCTCCAAAATGCTGCAGTAAAATGCTTTGATATGAGGTGTGCATACTGAATGGGACGTCCCGTATAAGAACTGACCATTATTTCTTTCTACTTATTAGAAATGAGGTCTTTATAGGCATCTGAAGTAGTAAAATGGCACATATCTCCAAAATGCTGCAGTAAAATGCTTTGAAATGAGGTGACATATTAGAACTGCTAGAAGATTCAGCACCCAAGGACGACTTTCTGGAAAACAGCCAGGGAATACAGGACAGCATATCACAGCCTCCGATAACACCAGAACAACAGCCCCTCTCACCAGACACGTTATCTCTCTCTCCAGCAACTCCACTTCTGTGCTTCTCAGAGAAAATGGAACAACTGGTGTATGCTGGAACCAAACTATCCCACTCTTTTGCTGCAAGCCCCCAGATGTCAACCAAAAAACGGCAGGCCCCACAACCACCAAAGCCTGCGGGCCCAGCTCGCCCTCCTCCTCCTCCTGTGAGAGCTCTTCGGCCTCTGCCACAGCGCCAGGGCCCACACCATCCTCCAGCGGCTCGCGGTGAACCAAAAACAACTGATACCAACTCTCAGTGATATATGTCGGGTACCCGCTATGATAACAGTAACTTTCTTAAATGTTTACAAAACAAGCGGGAACCCAGTGTGCCTGTATCTTTCTCTATTGCTGTTCAATTACATGATAGAAAATCTAAGGCCTTCAAAAGCCATACAGCAAACCCATCTAATCTGGTGCCTATCACACGGCAAACTAAGATCGCTGTGGGTACAAAAAGTAAGACTGTTAAGTTAGCACTTTTAAACATCCGCTCACTTAAAAATAAATCACTTCTAGTCAACGACTTAATAACCACATACAACCTGGACTTTATGTTTCTAAATGAAACTTGGCTAGAAGACAGCTGCAGTGCAACAGTCCTCAATGAAACATCCCCTCCTAACTTTACTTTTATGAGTGTTTGCAGAGCGGTAAAGAGAGGCGGGGGCGTAGCTGCTCTTTTTAAAGATGTCTATCAATGTAAGCAAATATCATTTGGGAATTACCCGTCTTTCGAATATCTGGGTATTGTGTTAAAAGGCGCTCCACGTATTTTACTTATCATTATTTACAGGCCTCCAAAATACTCTCCAGCTTTTGCTGAGGAATTTACAGAACTGTTATCAACAATTTCCTCTGAGTTTGACTGTTTTGCCATTGCTGGAGATTTTAACATTCACATAGATAATGCAGAAACCAATATGGCAAAAGAAATCAAAACTGTTTTCAAAACTTTTGATCTGACTCAGCATGTACATGGACCCACACATAATCGTGGACACACTCTAGATTTACTTATTAGTAAGGGTCTAAACATCTCATCAATTGTTATCAAGGATGTAGCACTGTCTGATCATTTCTGTATTTTCTTTGATATACTGATCTCTCCTGCCATTGAAGCTAGATCTGTGTCTGTCAAGAAGAGATGCTTAAATGAGAACATTAGTGTCCTATTTATGAAGGCTATATCTTTAAAACCAAGCATATCTGCTGACTCTGTTGATTTTCTCCTTGAATCTTTTAACTCAAAAATTAAAAGTGTAATTGATGATATTGCTCCTGTGAAAGTCAGGAAGAGTGGTAGACAAAAAGCACCTTGGAGAAACTCAACAGCTGTGCAAAACATGAAAAGACAATGCAGAAGAGCAGAGCGCATGTGGCGGAAGACAAAACTTGTAGTCCATTATAACATCTACAAAGACAGCATCCATGCTTTTAATATGGAACTAGGCAGAGCTAGACAGACTTTCTTCTCGAATATTATAAACAGCAACTTAAACAACACACGCACTCTTTTTGCTACTGTAGAGAGACTGACAAACCCCCCAAGCCAGATTCCCAGTGAAATGCTCTCAGACATCAAGTGCAGTGAGTTTGCTTCTTTCTTCTCTGAGAAAATCAATAATATCAGAAAGGTGATCAGCTCATCCTTGAGTTGCGCTGGGGTCAAACAGATCAGACCACTACCTGAGAAAGTAGTTACTATGTCTGTTTTCGAAGAAATTGATGGCAAAATTTTGGAAGAAACCGTACAGCACCTTAAAACATCAACCTGCGCCCTAGACACACTTCCCACATCTTTTTTTAAAAGTGTGTTAAACAGCTTAGAAGCAGATCTCCTAGAAGTGGTAAATGCCTCACTTCTTTCTGGGAGTTTTCCAAACTCCCTGAAAACTGCAGTTGTCAAGCCCCTCCTGAAAAAGAGCAATCTGGATAAGACCATCTTAAGCAATTATAGACCGATCTCAAATCTTCCTTTCATAGGCAAGATCATTGAAAAAGTTGTCTTCAATCAGCTGAACAAATTCCTAAGCTTGAATGGATACTTTGACAATTTTCAATCTGGTTTCCGATCGCATCACAGCACAGAGACAGCTCTCATAAAGATAATAAACGATATTCGCTTAAATACTGATACAGGCAAATTATCAGTGCTGGTACTACTCGACCTCAGTGCTGCATTTGACACTGTCGATCACAACATACTTCTTGACAGGCTGGAAAACTGGGTGGGGGTTTCTGGGATAGTCCTAAAATGGTTCAGGTCATACTTAGAAGGGAGAGGTTATTATGTGAGTATAGGAGACCATAAGTCTGAGTGGACTCCCATGACATGCGGAGTCCCTCAAGGCTCAATTCTTGCACCACTCCTATTCAACCTGTACATGCTCCCAATGAGCCAAATAATGAGAAAGAACCGAATCTCTTACCACAGCTATGCAGACGACACACAGCTCTACTTAGCCCTATCGCCTAACGACTACAGCCCCATTGACTCCCTGTGCCAATGCATTGATGAAGTAAACGGTTGGATGTGCCAAAACTTTCTTCAGTTAAACAAAGACAAAACTGAAGTCATTGCGTTTGGAAACAAAGATGAAGTTCTCAAGGTAAATGCATACCTTGACGCTAGGGGTCTAACAACTAAAAATCAAGTCAGGAATCTTGGTGTGTCTCTAGAGTCAGACCTTAGTTTCAGTAGTCATGTCAAAGCAATAACTAAATCAGCATACTATCATTTGAAAAATATTGCAAGAATTAGATGCTTTGTTTCCAGTCAAGAGTTAGAGAAACTTGTGCATGCTTTTATCACCAGCAGGGTGGATTATTGTAATGGACTCCTCACTGGCCTTCCTAAAAAGACCATAAGACAGTTGCAGCTCATACAGAACGCTGCTGCCAGGATTCTGAGCAGAACCAGAAAATATGAACATATCACACCAGTCCTCAGGTCTTTACACTGGCTCCCAGTTACATTTAGGATTGATTTTAAAGTATTATTACTGGTATATAAATCATTCAATGGGCTAGGACCTCAATATATTGCAGATATGCTCACTGAATATAAACCCAACAGATCACTCAGATCATTAGGATCACATCAGCTAGAAATACCAAGGGTTCACTCTAAGCACGGAGAGTCTGCTTTTAGCTATTATGCCAGCCGCAGCTGGAACCAGCTTCCAGAGGAGATCAGATGTGCTCCTACAGTAGTCACATTCAAATCCAGACTCAAAACACATCTGTTTAGCTATGCATTTAGTGAATGAGCACTGTGTCAATGTTCGTCCGACTGTTTTTACTGTACTTTATTTTATTTTTTATTCTAAACTGTTTTAATTATTTCCTCCTATGTAAAGCACTTTGAATTACCATTGTGTATGAAATGTGCTATATAAATAAACTTGCCTTGCCTTGCCTTGCCTTGAGGTGTGCATACTGTATGGGACGTCCCGTATAAGAACTGACCATTATTTCTTTCTACTTATTAGAAATTAGGTCTTTATAGGCATCTGAAGTAGTAAAATGGCACATATCTCCAAAATGCTGCAGTAAAATGCTTTGATATGAGGTGTGCATACTGAATGGGACGTCCCGTATAAGAACTGACCATTATTTCTTTCTACTTATTAGAAATGAGGTCTTTATAGGCATCTGAAGTAGTAAAATGGCACATATCTCCAAAATGCTGCAGTAAATTAGTCTGATATGAGGTGTGCATACTGTATGGGACGTCCCGTATAAGAACTGACCATTATTTCTTTCTACTTATTAGAAATGAGGTCTTTATAGGCATCTGAAGTAGTAAAATGGCACATATCTCCAAAATGCTGCAGTAAATTAGTTTGATATGAGGTGTGCATACTGAATGGGACGTCCCGTATAAGAACTGACCATTATTTCTTTCTACTTATTAGAAATGAGGTCTTTATAGGCATCTGAAGTAGTAAAATGTCACATATCTCCAAAATGCTGCAGTAAAATGCTTTGATATGAGGTGGGCATACTGTATGGGACGTCCCGTATAAGAACTGACCATTATTTTTTTCTACTTATTAGAAATGAGGTTTTTATAGGTGTTTAAAGTAGAATAATGGCATATATCTCCAAAATGCTGCAGTAAAATGCTTTGATATGAGATGTGCATACTGTATGGGACGTCCCGTATAAGAACTGACCATTATGTCTTTCTACTTATTAGAAATGAGGTCTTTATAGGCATCTGAAGTAGTAAAATGGCACATATCTCCAAAATGCTGCTGTAAAATGCTTTGATATGAGGTGTGCATACTGTATGGGACGTCCCGTATGAGAATTGACCATTATTTTTTTCTACTTATTAGAAATGAGGTCTTTATAGGCATCTGAAGTAGTAAAATGGCACATATCTCCAAAATGCTGCAGTAAATTGGTTTGATATGAGGTATGCATACTGTATGGGACGTCCCGTATGAGAACTGACCATTATTTTTTTCTACTTATTAGAAATGAGGCCTTTATCGGCCTCTGAAGTAGTAAAATGGGACATATTCCCAAAATGCTGCAGTAAATTGGTTTGATATGAGGTGTGCATACTGTATGGGACGTCCCGTATAAGAATTGACCATTATTTTTTTCTACTTATTAGAAATGAGGTCTTTATAGGCATCTGAAGTAGTAAAATGGCACATATCTCCAAAATGCTGCAGTTAATTGGTTTGATATGAGGTGTGCATACTGTATGGGACGTCCCGTATGAGAACTGACCATTATTTTTTTGTACTTATTAAAAATGAGGTCTTTATAGGTCTCTGAAGTAGTAAAATGTTACATATCTCCAAAATGCTGCAGTGAAATGCTTTGATATGAGGTGGGCAGACTGTACGGGACATCCCCTATAGAAACTGACCATTAATTTCTTCTACTTATTAGAAATGAGGTTTTTATTGTTGTTTAAAGTAGAATAATGGCATATATCTCCAAAATGTTTTAGTAACATTGTTTCAAATGAGGTGTGCACACTGTATGGGACATTGAATTCAAGAGAAACTGTCATTTTAATACTGTAAAA
This sequence comes from Tiaroga cobitis, assembly GCA_030578255.1. Taxonomy (NCBI): domain Eukaryota; kingdom Metazoa; phylum Chordata; class Actinopteri; order Cypriniformes; family Leuciscidae; genus Tiaroga; species Tiaroga cobitis. The sequence goes on along the minus strand of CM060596.1, from coordinate 28,057,566 downwards.
AATGAAAAAAGAGGCATTTAGAAAGAGAGTATACTTTATTTGATCTGCTTTTTGCAAATAATTATGCTGTAAACCATGTCTTGAGGTGTTACCTGTAAAGAAAAAAACAAAACATAAGTCAAATAAATAGACAAATATCAAAGAGAACACAAGTGTAAATAAAAAGGAAAAAGGAGTAACATACAAAAATCTCAAAACATGGAATCTTGCTATATCCTCATAGATGATATATATATATGGATAGATAGATAGATAGATAGATAGATAGATAGATAGATAGATAGATAGATAGATAGATAGATAGATAGATAGATAGATAGATAGATAGATAGATAGATAGATAGATAGAAAGAAAGAAGAAAAAGAAAGAAAGAAAGAAAGGAAGAAACAAAGAAAGAAAAATAAATAAAGAAGATAGATAGATGATAGATAGATGATAGATAGATAGATAGATAGATAGATAGATAGATAGATAGATAGATAGATAGATAGATAGATAGATAGAAAGAAAGAAAGAAAGAACGAAAGAAAGATAGAATAAAGATAGATAGATAGAACGAAAGAAAGATAGAATGAATATAGATAGAAAGAAAGAAAGAAAGAAAGAAAGAAAGAAAGAAAGAAAGAAAGAAAGAAAGAAAGAAAGAAAGAAAGAAAGAAAAAAAGAAAAATAAATAAGATAGAAAGAAAGAAAGAAAGAAAGAAAAAAAAGAAAAAAGAAGAAAAAGAAAGAAGATAGAAACAGAAAGAACCAAAGAATGAAAGAAAGAAAAAAAAGAAGAAAAAGAAAGAAGATAGAAAGAACGAAAGAAAGAAAGAGAAAGAAAGAAGATAGATAGAAAGAAAAAAAAGAAAAAAGAAAGCAGATTGAAAGATAGAAGGAAACAAAGAAAGAAAGAAGATAGAAAGAACGAAAGAAAGAAAGAGAAAGAAATAAAAAAAGAGAAGAAAGAAAGAAAAACACAAAGAATATAGAAAGAAAGAAAGAAAGAAAGAAAGAAAGAAAGAAAGAAAGAAAGAAAGAAAGAAAGAAAGAAAGAGAAAGGAAAAAGATAGAAAGATAGAAAGATAGATAGATAGATAGATAGATAGATAGATAGATAGATAGATAGATAGATAGATAAAAGAAATGAAGAAGAAATAAGAAAAAAGAAAGAAGATAGATAGAAAGAAAGAAATAAGAAAGAAAAAAGGTAGGAAGATAGATAGATAGATAGATAGATAGATAGATAGATAGATAGATAGATAGATAGATAGATAGATAGATAGATAGATAGATAGATAGATAAAAGAAAGAAAGAAAGGAAGGAAGAAAAAAAGAAGAAGAAAGAAAGAAAGAAAGAAAGAAAGAAAGAAAGAAAGAAAGAAAGAAAAGAGAAAAATAAGAAGATAGAAAGAAAGAAAAAAAAGAAAAAAGATAGATAGAAAAAAGAAAGATAGATAGAAAGAAAAAAAGAAAGAAAAAAGATAGATAGAAAGAAAGATAGAAAGAAGATAGATAGATAGATAGATAGATAGATAGATAGATAGATAGATAGATAGATAGATAGATAGATAGATAGATAGATAGATAGATAGAACTGGGCAACTCAAGCGCCATGAAAGCGTTCTCTCTCTGCTGTTACTGAAATTACAGTATTCATAGTAATAGGCGCACACGCTTTTTTTTTTGGCGGCTGGCTTGACCGTGTATTTTCAAACTGCGGCTGGCTTGACCGCGTAGGGTTTTTTGTAGTTCATTCCAGTCATTGGCGGCTGCAAACTGGAAGGATTGAAATACGTCCTCAATATTTACTCATCTTTTACCCTAATGCCATCCAAGATGTATACGACTTTCCTTCTTCAGATTAACACAAATTAATTTTTTGAGAAAAATAAAAAATACATCTCTGGGAATGCATATAATGCAAGCTCAGGTGTTCGTAAAAGTTGGAGCATCAAACAGCACATACTGCAATAACTGTAGTAATCCATACGACCCCAATGGGTGGATCAATAGCTTCTGAAGGAAACGATAGGTGTTTTTAAGAACAATTACAATATTTTAAACTTTTTAAACTGTAAACTATCGCTTCAGACCAACTGTAATAAGTTGTTTTTCAAATAAAGGTTTCCGAGTCAGTGATATTAACGGTCACCAGCTGTCACCTCTATGGCACTGCACTTCCCAGCATCCCTCATGTTTTCCACCTGCACACTATCGGCCATCACCTGATCACCCATCACAGCTGTTTGTCATTGTCTCGTCGCCATCATCTGATTCACCTGTTTTTTATTATTATTATTTTTTTTTATTAATGCCAAGGTATCAAAAATATAAGTAGCCTACAAACATATACAAATTACATACAACGAAATAAAGCAAGCAAAACAGCACATATACATATAGCCTGTACGTATACTCACAAAAAATACATAAATAAATCAAATAAAATAAAAAACAGAACAGAAAGCTTTAATAAAATAAATTTAAAAGTTGAAACAAGTTTATTGTCTTTAGAGCTTTCAGATTCTTAGATGACGAAATGCTTTTTTAAATTTAAAAAAAAAAAATTATTGCAATATTAACAAACAGAAGAAGTCGATACAAACAAGAAATATAAAAAAAAATTCAAAACAAAAGAGAAATTATAGTTTAGAATACATTAAGAATACATTCAACAATAGTCTAAAAAGAAAAGAGAGTAAGAGAAGAAAGAAAAGAAAAAAGAAGAGGGCACAAAAGAAAAAAAAACATTAAGGGAGAATATTAAATATGGTACAAATTCTGGATGTTCCCTTTCAAGGGAACTTCGAGCTGCGTTTGAGACGCGGTGGGAACGCTCTGCGTGATTACGTCGTGAAGCACATGTAAAATCAGTCCAATGGAAGCCCGAAACGTCATAGGCGGGTGACGTCATAGACCAGGAAACTATAAAGCACCCCTGAATTCAGACCGCGCCAGCTTCTGTACCTTCAGCAAGCGCTCTCTGTGAAATCTGTCCTTGTCTATTTATTGTTGTTTGTCAAAGCCCAATATATATCACTATCTATCATTATGGCGAGCAAGCAAGATTATAGACGTTGTGTTGTTCCCTGCCCTCATTACATCACGGGTGGGGACACACATAAGCTTTTTGTTGCTGTTTGGGAGTGGAACATGCCAACAGTCAGTTCTCGAGGGAGCTGACTGTGAGCATTGCGAGAAGCTGTCCGTGAGGACGCTCGAGATGGTTCTCACTGCGGAACATGAAATCCACGGGGAGGAGTCGGATCCAGATCCAACTCCTCCCACCTTACATACACCTAAACCTAGCCAACTCCGCCCCCTGATCCCTAAACACATCCCTAATCCCTAAACCCAACCCTAATCCTACCCATCTCCACCCCTTGGATCTTGATCCGACTCCTCCCCGTGGATCTCATGTACTGCATTGAGGTGCTACTGGGACGCTCCGCTCCCGCCGGGCGTTCTTCGAGGAGGACGGTTTGGTTCGCGTTTCCCGCGCGGGTCTCTCTGTTGCCGAGGCACGGAGACGACTCGCATAATTTTCGGGGTTCGCAAACGGATCTGACAGCGGGGGTTGGGACGGGCTGCGCCCTATCTCAGCTTTCACATGCCAGATCTAGTGTGCAGCGATTTCCATCGTTAGTGTTTTGTTTTAAAAAGAAAGATAACAAAACAAATACAAATATTAAGAAAAAGGCAGATGTTTGAGTTTTCAATGAATAAATAAATAGTCAGCTCATAACTCTGCTGAATAAAGAGGAGCTTTTAAAAAAAAAAGGAGGTTTTATAGTGCTGTTGCCAGTTAAATATTTACTGGCCAGCTGAACATTATGAGATTGAAAATAAAGAAGAGTTTGTTAGATGAAATGTATCTTAAAACAGGAAAACTCTGTATCTCAGCCTCCTCGTCGGGGACTGCGGTTTTTTCCCTATCTCCACACTGAGGTGTCGGGATCGTGGAATAAACCGGTTTGTATTTTATGTGTTTAATCCCCAGATGTCTAACTATAGTAATTTTTGGGTATTTAGTATCATAGTATGACAGTGCCTCGGGTTAAAGAGACGCTTGCGAGCTTTCTCTCTCCCGAGTCGGCGTCATCGTTATTAACCCCGACGTTACCCACCAGCCATCTTAAATAATGAATACATTTTTTATTAGGCAGCGCTGGTGGGTAAAGTATATAAGGACATGGATGAATGTGAGGGGTGACTCTCTGAGGAGGGTCGCAGCGCTGCCAGTTCGGTTGTTTCCTGCTGGTGGCCACAGAGTGATATATGTATGTATATATATATATATATATATATATATAAGTTTTTCTGATATAAAGATAAAGGAAAATAAAGATATAATTATGTCTGTTCTTCTGGACGCTCCGCTTTCAAGAAAACTGAGATATAAACCATTCAGCGGCGTTCCAGAGGTTTCTTCCTCACCAATCTAATGTTCCTGAGACTGCTGGGCGGGAGCAGTCTCGGCCTATTAAGCTCCTCTCAGCACAAAGTGCAAAACAGAGCGTCGCCATTCGGGCTCCTCCGCAATTGAGGGGTACTTGGGTGGCGGTCGCAGTCTAGCTAGTTAGAGACATGCAAGATCTGAGGACTGTTTTATCTCTAAAATAGCTTGGACAAAGAAGAAGCCCTGACGCCGAGGCGATCAGGCTTCTAAGGGTGGTCCCCTCTGGGGTAGGGACGGTTTTGAAAAATCAATTCTCCTCAGCGCCCTTTGGGGTGCGACTCTCTGAGGAGGGTCGCAGCACTGCCAGTTCGGTTTCCCTGCCGGTTCGCCGTTTCAGGGCACCAAGGTGTCAGTGTCCCCAAACGAGCCTTCAAATAAGAAAAAAGAAGAGCAGTCAGTTCGGTTTCCCTGCCGGTTCGCCGTTTCAGGGCGCCGAAGTGCCTGCTTTTTCCAACGATCCTCCGAGGAGGGTCGTAGGAACTATGCTAGTTAGAGGTAGGCAAGGTCTGAGGACTGTCATCATCTCTAATAAAGCTTAGACAAGAAGTCCTGTCGCAAAAAAACAAGGCTATCAGGCTTCTGAGGGCTCCTCCGGGGCAGGGACGGTTTTGAGAAATCGTTTCTCCTCGGCGACCTCTGGGGTGCGACTCTCTGAGGAGAGTCGCAGCGCTGCCAGTTCGGTTGTTCCCTGCCGATTCGCCGTTCAGGGCACCGAGGTGTCAGCGTCCCCATACGATCCTCCGAGGAGGATCGTAGAACGGTCAGTTCGGTTGTTCCCTGCCGGTTCGCCGCTTCAGGGCACCGTAGTGACTGTTCAACCAAGGGACGGTTTTGAGAAATCATTTTTCCTCTGCGCCCTCTGGGGTGCAACTCTCTGAGGAGGGTTGCAGCGCTGCCAGTTCGGTTGTTCCCTGCCGGTTCGCCGTTCAGGGCACCGAGGTGTCAGCGTCCCCATGCGATCCTCCAAGGAGGGTCGTAGAATGGTCAGTTTGGTTGTTCCCTGCCGGTTCGCCGCTTCAGGGCGCCGTAGTGACTGTTCAAACAAATCCAGAGGCCAGTCTTGAGAGACTGTTTCCCCTAGTAGAATTTCTGGCAGCGTGGAAACTACTGCCACATATTTCTCAGTGGGTCCCGCACACTATAGAAAAAGGTTTCAGAATTCAGTTCGGTTCTCGTTCGTACAGATTTCTAGGGGTCCTCCTATCATTGGTGGACCCCGAGCAGGCTTTGGTTATGGAGCAGGAAGTACTGTCACTTCTGCAAAAGGAGCTGTAGAAGGGGTTCTTCCTCCCAGCAGACAGCCATTACTTCATTGTTTCCGAAAGAGGATGAGGGAGGTTCCCGAGGTTTGCTTTCGGGGGCGAAGCATACCATTATCGGGTTCTTCCATTCGGCCTAGGTTTTTTACCCCACACCTTTACAGTATGCGTGGATGCAGCTCTGGCTCTTCTGAGACTCCAGGGCATTCGCGTATTATACTACATCAATGATTGGTTGATCCTGACCCAATCTGAGTTTATGGCAGTTCAGCATCGAGATGTCGTTCTGTCTCATTAAGGATGTTGGGGTTGCCTCTCAACGCCAAGAAGAGTGTGCTCTGAGGACCACTTTTCTAGGTGTAGCGATTCTCGTATTCGGGTATATCTAGGCCAGTCACTCACTGTGAAACAGTTTCAGACTGGTGGGTCTCATGGCAGCTGCGTCCAACGTAATTACTTTTGGCCTTCTGCACATGAGACCCCTGCAGTGGTGGCTCGGGACCAAGGGGTTTTCTCCGAGGGGAAATATGTTTTCGCATGATCAAGGTCACGCGGCTATGCCTTCGTGCCTCGGTCATGTGGAAGAACCTTGGTTCCTCGCCCAGGCCCAGTGTTGGGGGCTTCTTGTCGACGCATATTGCTATCGACGGATGCTTCCCTCACAAGTGGGGGCGATCATGAGTGGGCGCTCGCAGATGGTGGACAACACACTGATGGTCTCGTATATCAGAGCAGATATCCTGTTGAGGCAGGGGCTGAGGCCCAGGGATTGGAGACTTCACCCCGAGGTGGTGGAGCTTCTTAGGGAGAACTTTGGTCAAACTAAAGTCAAGTCGACCTTTCACATCGTTTGTACAAAGCATTGCTCTTTTTGGTTCTCCCTCACGCATACAGCTCCGCTTGGACTGGATGTGATGTATTAGGTGTGGTTGACGCTACACCAGTACGCATTTCCTGATATCTTTGCTCCCCGGAGTTCACCCTCTTTTGGAGTTTGGATACTGTGGGCTCGGCCTCTGAGGGGGCCCGGCTCATAGAATCCAGTCTCTCGACTGAGGTCGTTGAGACCATTCTCCAATCCAGAGCTCCTTCCACGAGAAAACTATATGCATTGAAGTGGAAATTATTCTCCACCTGATGTGGTGAACGTCATTTAGATCCTGTTAACTGCCCTGTTGGTTCAGTTCTTGATTTCTTGCAAGACCGTTTCTCTGCTAGGTTATCTCCTTCTACCCTAGAGGTTTACGTGGCGGCTATATCTGCCTACCACACCCCTCGGGGGGGTACTTCTATCAGGAGAGATCCTCTTTTTACTCGTTTTCTCTGTGGTACACTGAGGTTGAGACCTGCACTGCACTCTAGAGCACCGGCTTGGGATTTGGCCATTGAACTTGAGGGTCTGGCTTTGGCTACCTTCGAGCCCATTGAAGAGGTTTCAGAGAAATGCCTCTCTAAAAACTTTATTTCTCCTTTCTATTTCGTCTATCAAGAGATTTGGAGATTTGCATGCCCTGTCGGTTGCTGCTCCATGTCTGGAATTTGCACCTGGTATGGTGAAGGCATTTCTCTACCCTAGACCAGGTTATATTCCTAAGGTCCCAGTTAATGTTGGGGGCTTTATAGTGCTGCAGGCATTTTATCCTCCACCTTTTAATACCCCAGATCAGGAACAACTGAACCTGTTATGTCCAGTTCGGGCATTAGATGCCTACGTTCACAGGGCTGCCCTGTGGCGTAAGTCTGAACAATTGTTTGTCTGCTTTGGGTCACTCAAGAGAGGGTGCCCTGCATCTAAACAGGTAATGAGCAAATGGATAGTTGAGGCTATATCATTGGCTTATGAAGCAGCCGGTCAGCCTTCAACTATGGCTGTACGGGCCCATTCTACAAGGAGTATGGCGGCCTCTACGGCCTTAATTTCGGGTGTTTCCCTTCTTGATATCTGTAATGCGGCAGGTTGGTCCTCTCCACATACATTTGTCAGGTTTTATGACCTTGACCTCTCCACTCCAGGGGCAAGGTTGCTTGCTTCTTAGTGTGCGCAAGGACTTCACACAGAACGGGCATTTGTCACTATGGCGTAGTGGGTATGGGGTTCCCACCGCGTCTCAAACGCAGCTCGAAGTTCCATTGAAAGGGAACGTCTCAGGTTACGTATGTAACCCTGGTTCCCTGAGAGGGAACGAGACGCTGCGTTTACCTGCCATACTTCCTGCATGCCCTGATCGACTTGCTTCAGGTTTTTTCAGAAGCTGGCGCGGTCTGAATTCAGGGGTGCTTTATAGTTTCCTGGTCTATGACGTCACCCGCCTATGACGTTTCGGGCTTCCATTGGACTGATTTTACATGTGCTTCACGACGTAATCACGCAGAGCGTTCCCACCGCGTCTCAAACGCAGCGTCTCGTTCCCTCTCAGGGAACCAGGGTTACATACGTAACCTGAGACGTTTTCATTGCTTTCTTGTTAACAGAAGTTGAAATTGTATTTAAATACATCTTCAATTCTTCTTTGAAAAAGCTAAAGTGGGGTTTACTTTTCATATATTTACATTTATGGATATGAAACTTTCCAATATATAAAAGAAGGTTTATACAAAAACATGCATTCATTAGATTCTTGTCTTTGACATAAAACCCAAAAAGAATGTGTCTATATGATAAAGAAAAGTTACAAAAAACCTTTTGGACAATCAGAGCATCAATATTGTTCCAGAAAGACCGAGTAAAAAGACATTCCCAAAACAAATGAACAACAGTTTCAGAGGAGGCTTCACAAAAAGAGCAGGAAGTATCAATATCCTTTCTAAATTTCTTTAAAAAATATTTAATTGGATAAAATCTTTGAATAATTTTATAGGATATTTCTTTAACTTTATTTGTTAGAAAGAATTTTTGAGGAAGTGACCAAACATATGACCATTTAATATCATCAAAAAGGTTATTCCAATAAGAGATGGAGGAAGGAATTGAAGTAACAGGGTCCAAAAATAATGACCTAATTTTATAATTGGATTTATGTATTGAAAAACAAACCAACCACAGTAGATTCAGGGCTAGGGGGAGAAACAGAAGTCACTGTAGCACTATTATTGTTTCTAAACAGCATACAGATTTCCAAAGAGATGGCCTTGAAAACTATATTAAATTATTTACTAGATACTGGGAATTGGTATCCTGAAACAAAATCGGAATAATTAAATAAATTACCCTCACTATTGTTGTGGCTTTTTTTCTTATTAACAAACATCATCACTGAGTAAGAGACACTCTGAGTCCAATTTAATAGTTTAAAAAGTATTTATTCTCTTGCAAGAGAGATCTTCGTCACTCATACACATTTCGTGAGTCAGTGAGGAGAGATAAGGAGAAGCAGTGTCTGTCTTTTTTATAACTTGTGTCCTCCAAGGCCTTATTTCTGCCCTCCCCTCACAGGAGAGATATTCTTTGTTTTTTCCTATTTCTCCCTGGCCCTGAGGTGTAAATGCCCCCTTAACCCTTTAGACTATAACGTACAAATGCACTCAAGATGACCCCTTGACCACCTGCTTTTCCTTACCTCCACTGACTCCCAACCACAGTAAATTATCAATCAAAGGCCCCCCTCTCACTACATTCGTGAGAACAGATGAGGCCATCATTAGGAATCACTGAAATCAGAGCAATAAAGGAAAAATTCCATAACAATTCCTCTCTGTTTATCATACTCTGATAACTGATTAATCAAACATTGTAATAATAGTAATAATAAATGCAAGTTACATACAAATCACTCTCCTTGAACCTGTGAAGAAAAAATTTAGAATGAAGAAGCATAAGGTATAATGAAAAGCATAATGTTTTTTTTTTTTTTGTGTGGGGGAAAGCCCCATAATTATTTAGCAAGCAAGTAAACATTTTTACTGGGTCGGGCTAAACGAGAAATCACTGTTTCTGCGCTCCTGCAAGCAGACCCTCAGTCACACCATTAAGGAATAAATAGTTATAACACAATAAGAAAACAAACAGAATAAAAATCCCTCAGTTTCAAACCCTGTCCTTGTACGCCACCTCGTAACTGTCAGGATTCAGGCTCAGAGACAGAGGTAAGTGATAAACATAAATGTATCTTTATTTAACTCAAAGGAAAGTATGCAGGGTTTCAGGATTTCAACGGTGATCTCGAAGAGGATATATGTGGCAGGAATGCATCCAGGTGAGTGAATCCTCTTCTCAAAGAATAACGTGGCGGGCAACACAGATCAATAACTTGAGTTTTTCTCTCTTTTCAGATCGTTCGTGGAATAGCGTGATACAGGAAGGATTCCAGGTGAGTAGATCCCTTGAAGTGCTCTTGACAATGATCTCACCAGTTCAGTGATACTTTCACTTTCTCTTGCAGCTCATCCAGTGGGAAACGGGACTCGAGGCGGATTCCAGGAAACGGAGAATATGAGTAATGGAGCGGATCCTGGGAACATAAGAACAAGGACAACAAGGTTAGTTTCTTTCTGGTAAGTATACTTTACGTTCGTTGTTGAAGGATGGCTCAGAGTTAGACAAGTGATGACTGGTAAGGGTCGTTCCTGTTGGAGGCTTGACAATGACTGGAAGTGAATCGGGTGCTTTTGTGCTGGCTGAGAAGTGCGTGCTGAGTGGAAACAGGTGCAGGTGATCAGTAATCTGGGGACAGTGATCTTTGTGTGGTGACATGTGAGGGATCTGATTAGCTCCTGACAGTACCCCCCCCCCCCCCCCTCCAGAGTCCGCGCCAGCGGACCTTGGACCTCGACGTTGTGGGGGTCTGCCTCTGGGTCGTGATGCAGGTTTCTCGGGATGCTGAGCATGGAATTCTAGGAGCAGACTGGGATCAAGAACATCTTTACGAGGTACCCAACTTCTCTCTTCTGGCCCATATCCCTCCCAATCAATGAGGTATTCTAACTGACCTCCCCGACGTCGAGAGTCCAAGATCTCCTTGATGAGGTAGATGGGCTCGGGTTCCACGGGTGGTATCGGGGGGTTTTCTTCGGGTTCGACCTCGTTGACTGACTGGGGAATCTGTGGATGATGGGGTTTCAGAAGTGAGACGTGAAACGTGGGATGGATACGGTATTCTGGGGGCAACCGGAGCTGGTAAGTGACTGGGTTGACTTGCTTGACAATTGGAAAGGGTCCGATGTACTTTGGATTTAACTTCTTACATGACTGGCGCAGTTTGATATCTCGAGTGGAAAGCCAGACTAGTTGCTCAGGTTGGTATTCTGGCGTGGATCTTCGGCGGGTGTCAGCGAACTGCTGTTGTCTATTCACAGCTTGTCGGATGTGCTGATGAGTTTGGTTCCAGACCTGTTCGCTCTCCTCAAACCATTTGTTAACCGCGGGCACTTCTGAAGGTTCACCGGACCATGGGAATAACGGAGGTTGGTAACCAAGGATACATTGGAATGGAGTCAATTGCGTGGATGTTTGTCGGAGGGAATTCTGTGCATATTCTGCCCAGATGAGGTACTTACTCCAGATGTTCTGGTTGGAGTGGCAGAATGTGTGCAAGAACCGACCTAGATCCTGGATCTTTCTCTCGGTTTGTCCATTGGTTTGTGGATGGTACCCAGAAGACAGACTCACTGTCACATTCATGAGAGTAAAAAATGATCGCCAGACTCTGGAAATGAACTGTGGCCCTCGAACAGAGACAATATCCTCTGGCAGACCGAAATTTCGAAAGACATGTTCCATGAGAAGCTCAGCAGTATCAAAGGCGGTTGGAAGTCCCTTTAACGGAATGAACTTGCATGCTTTCGAAAAAACGATCGATGGCTACTAGGATGCAAGTATTTCCGTCAGAAATCGGAAGGTCAGTCACAAAGTCCACTCCGATGTGGGACCAAGGTCTATTTGGAATAGGCAAAGGAACCAGTTTCCCCACTGGCAGATTTCTTGGGACCTTGGAGATGGCACATAGGATGCAACCTTGAATGAACTGAGTGATATCTTGGTGCATGTGAGCCCACCAATACTTCTCCTGAAGTGTGGCTAAGGTCTTGGTTATATCTGGGTGTCCAGTGGCCACTGAAGAATGAGCTGAGGAAATCAAGGCGTTGCGAAATTCTTCAGGGACATGAATCTTCCCGGGAGGACATCCGGTAACTCTGGGTTGCTGATGAGCCAGTTCTTGAAGCTGTTCGTTTATTTCCCACTGGATAGGATTTATGAATAACCTCTCGGGTAGAATGGTCTCAGGTTGATCAACAGGGCTCTCAGGGGCATGGATACGGGACAGAGCGTCTGCACGGGTATTCTTGGATCCTGGACGATAGGCAATCTTGAAATGAAAGCGTGTAAAGAATAACGCCCATCGGGCCTGACGCGGATTTAACCGCTTAGCATCTCTCAGGTATTGGAGATTCTTATGATCGGTTAGGACTAGAAATGGGTGTTTGGCTCCCTCTAGCCAATGTCGCCATTCTTCCAAGGCAAGTTTTACTGCGAGAAGTTCACGATTTCCAATATCGTAGTTGGCCTCAGCTGGAGAAAACTTTTTGGAGAAGAAGGCACAAGGGAGTGGCTTTGAGGAGAGCTCAGAACATTGGGACAGGATTCCTCCAACCCCGGTAGTGGAGGCATCGACTTCCACCATGAATGGTTTTTCAGGGTCTGGATGGTGAAGCAAAGGGGCACTGGTGAAGGCAGATTTCAGATCATGAAAAGCTTTCTCAGCCTCGGGGTTCCACTGCAGGATCTTAGGTTTTCCTTTTAGCAAGGAGGTCAATGGAGAAGTGAGAAGACTGTACTGGTTGATAAATCTCCTATAGAAGTTGGCGAACCCGAGGAATCTCTGAAGCTCCTTCACGGACTTGGGAGTTGGCCAAGACAGGACGGTCTTGGTCTTTTGTTGGTCCATCTCCACTCCTCGATCGCCGAGTATGTATCCCAGGAAGTCGATGGTGCTTTGATGAAAGGTACACTTCTCAGCTTTCAGGAACAGAGTGAGTTCTCTGAGACGTTGTAGTACTAGAGACACATGTCTTTGGTGTTCGATTGGATTCTTGGAATATATCAAGATGTCATCGATATAGACCAGAACAAACTTCCCTAGAAAGTCTCTGAGGATCTCATCCATGAAACTTTGGAAAACGGAAGGAGCGTTGACCAAACCATATGGCTTGACAAGATATTCGTAGTGGCCAGCAGGGGTTATGAAAGCAGTCTTCCACTCATCTCCTCCTTTGATATGGATTAGATTGTACGCACTCCGTAAGTCAAGCTTGGTGAACATCTTTGCCTCTCTGAGTTGTTCGAGAGCAGCGGGTATGAGAGGCAAAGGGTAGCTAAACTTCACAGTGACTTGATTCAAGGCTCTGTAATCAATGCATGGTCTTAAACCACCGTCTTTCTTGGCCACGAAGAAGAAACTTGCGGCGGCAGGAGATGTGGAAGGTCGGATGTAACCCTGATCTAAAGCTTCGTGGATATATTTCTTCATGGATTCTTGCTCTGGAAGGGACAAGGAGTAAATCCGACCTTTGGGGAGCCGTGCATCAGGGATCAGGTCTATAGCACAATCCCATGGTCGATGAGGGGGTAACTTTGAAGCAGTAACAGGATTGAAAACGTCAGAGAACTTAGAATAACAGGCTGGGATATTAGTTGACAAGTTTTCTGTGGGACTCTCTATGGACGTGGAGTTAACTTTGAGCACTCGGGTCCTTGGATTACTGGATGAACGAGATACTGGATCGTTGATATCCGGACATTGACATCCCCATTGCAGGATTTTCCCAGACGTCCAATCAATGGTGGGTTGGTGACGGACGAGCCATGGCCGACCAAGAATGAGATCAGTTTGGCTGTTTATCAACATAAATGGTTCAAACCATTCTCTTCCACACACAATTGAGAAGGACCAATCTGGGTAGTAACGTTCATCTTGTTAATTAACTCACCCGTTACAGCGTAGATGGCGTAAGACTTGGGAGTGTTGATCTCTCGCAGACTGAGCCTCTTACAGAGTTCTCCGGAAATGAAGTTTCCCGCGGACCCTGAGTCGATGATAGCTGTTACAGAGATGTGTTTTTCTTTAATCTTTAATATCACAGGAATCGTGAGTGGTGCTGAGACAATGGGTTGATTAAAGACTGAGCTTACCATCATTTTCCCCGGTCGAATTGGGCAGTTAAGTCTGAAGTGACCCTTGGTACCACAGTACATACATAACTTCATCTCTCTTCGACGAACACGTTCAGCCTGAGAAATTTTTGAAGTGTCGACTTGCATCTCTTCAACTAGATTTTCTGGATTGAGATTCTTGGGATTCTGAAAAGACACAGGATGATGATGAGACTGATCGGCGTAACAACTCAAAGATCGTTGATGGACTCGCTTGGCTTGCTGAATGAATTTCTCAATTCCTAAGCTGTCATCGTAGATCGCCAGTTGGAGGCGCAAAGCTGGGTTTAAACCTCGACGGAAAACAGAAATCAGAGCTCTCTCATTCCATCCACTATTTGATGCAAGTGTGCGAAATTCGACAGAATACTCAGTCAATGACTTCTTTCCTTGACGTAACTGTAGAAGCTGTTCTCCGAATGAGGAATCATCCGCGGGTCGTCCGAAAACTTCCCTAAAGTGTTTGACAAACTCTTGAACTGACGCAACCACTGTGGATTCCTGCATCCATAACGCCTCTGCCCACCTCAGAGCTGCTCCAGAGAGTTGCTGAATGATAAATGCCACTTTCGATCTCTCATTGGGATAGAGCTGAACTTGCTGTTCCAGAGCTAGTGAACACTGGAGTAAAAATCCGTTGCAGTCCTCCGCCCGGCCAGAGAAGGGCGCTGGGCGCGACGGGGGAGTAGCAAAGCAGGTAATCGAAGAAGCGGCGCTCGCGGAAGTTCTCACTGGAGGATCGGTGGTAGGTGTGGAGCTGGTAGCAACAGCGGGCTGTCCGGAATCCATCTCTCACCTCTTTCTGTTGTTAGGTCAAGCCTTCTGTCAGGATTCAGGCTCAGAGACAGAGGTAAGTGATAAACATAAATGTATCTTTATTCAACTCAAAGGAAAGTATGCAGGGTTTCAGGATTTCAACGGTGATCTCGAAGAGGATATATGTGGCAGGAATGCATCCAGGTGAGTGAATCCTCTTCTCAAAGAATAACGTGGCGGGCAACACAGATCAATAACTTGAGTTTTTCTCTCTTTTCAGATCGTTCGTGGAATAGTGTGATACAGGAAGGATTCCAGGTGAGTAGATCCCTTGAAGTGCTCTTGACAATGATCTCACCAGTTCAGTGATACTTTCACTTTCTCTTGCAGCTCATCCAGTGGGAAACGGGACTCGAGGCGGATTCCAGGAAACGGAGAATATGAGTCATGGAGCGGATCCTGGGAACATCAGAACAAGGACAACAAGGTTAGTTTCTTTCTGGTAAGTATACTTTACGTTCGTTGTTGAAGGATGGCTCAGAGTTAGACAAGTGATGACTGGTAAGGGTCGTTCCTGTTGGAGGCTTGACAATGACTGGAAGTGAATCGGGTGCTTTTGTGCTGGCTGAGAAGTGCGTGCTGAGTGGAAACAGGTGCAGGTGATCAGTAATCTGGGGACAGTGATCTTTGTGTGGTGACATGTGAGGGATCTGATTGGCTCCTGACAGTAACACGGATGACCGCTGCTTGTAACCTTCTTTAAATCTTTTGCCCTTAATCTTTCTCAGAAAATAAACAAATAGAAGAAAAACAAACAGAACATACATTTAACACATATCTCACGGTAGTTCCCGCTAACTGTATCGTCGCATAATTTTGTTCATCCTTGGGATAGACTGTCATTTTCACCAATTGAACAGACAGCAGGTTTTCACCTGTCTCTGTAATCATATTCATCCACAAATAACAAAATTATCAGAATAACACACACAATCCTAACTCCTATCATTAAGCCTTTTCCATTAATCTACGCCCATCTCCATATTTCATTCACTTCTAATTCAATTTAGTAAGCTCTATTGAACGCACTGTTTAACAAATCTAACCAGAGAAGTCTTATAATTTTTCCCATTCCTCTAACCAAATTAGTTGTTCAAAATTAACTCTAATATCTCCATTACGGTCCGTCTTTTTTGCTTGTTACACATAAATTAATAGATTTTCTACATTTGCACCAATCAAATCAATACCTAGTTTGATTCAATCAAACAAAATCATCAAAATCATCACAAAAGCAGATTCTTCTGTTAAACTTAAACCATCAGTTGGCAGTTGGTTCCTCCAGGTGTGTTGATCATCTCGTTCGCCCCACGGACCCTCCGTGTTCACCAGGGTGACACTTTGCATGCCGTTGCAATGTTTTTTTCCTCGTAGGTTCGGGAGGCACGTTACTAGCACGTCCTTGAATCCCTCACTTTGTGCTCTATTGGATGGTTGAGGCCTGTTGGTGTTGTTTAAGGTGAGAGGCTTGGACCCAGGTGTCACATTCTCCAACCATTTTCTGATCCTTATAAGGTTTTCCCTTAAATCACGACCGCACCCCCACTGGAGTGAACCATTTCTTGCCTGCTGTCACCTGTGAATGGAGACCTTAAGTATTTTGTTAGTGACCGCTTGTCTAGCCGCTCGTCCCTTTTGGTGTGCCCTGTGGATTCAACAACCTGAAACATTATCACCGGATAATTTCTTGCTTACTTAATAGCACTCGGGGTCCTTTTCCCCTGAAAAAGAATATCTATACATTTGGAACAGAATCAGTTCTGTTTTCTGCAACCCATCCTGACATTCTGTAAAAGGAAAATTTAAGTTATGCGCTGCGCAGGTGTGGCACCTTTCTGCTACAATAATAACCCAGGCCAGGATAGTTAGCCAAATTCATCCATAGCCATCATTTTACTAGGCCCATTCTCCCCTGTATCCAAAACTCTGCATGCTCTGTAAAGAAAAACAAATGTCGAGGTTATTTTCAGATAGTAAAATACACATAGTTTCTTTTGTCTGCTGTGCTGCCATGGCCTTCGCTGCTGCATCTGCCCTGGCGTTCCTGTTGAAACAGTCCTGCAAATACATGTACAGACAGCAAATTTAGTTTGGGACCCAAGTAAACCATATTTGGCAATTGTTACCATCCCCCTTTTGATGCATGACCCCGCTCATTCATCAATTTAAACTAATTTGATTTGCCATCAACACCAACCCAAACGGCGTCCTTCAGCCAAATTTTGCCCAGACATCCTTCTCTGCCTCTGAAACAAAATATTACATTCTTCACTTAAAGCTCAATCTCATCTTCTTATCGAAGTATTTGAAGGGCAACGGCCCTGAGTCTCACAGCGAATCTTGCTTTTCAGGCCTGTTGTTTGGTCTCTCAAGTCAGCCATCACAAACATTTCTAAAGTCATCAATTTTCCCTATCAGGTCAGGTCGTGCTGTACAGACTTGGTCAATGTCAGTCAATCATTTCTCCCCCTTTGTTCACAATTATCATAAATGTTAAGGGCTCTCTTGATACTTCGAAATTGACTTAGCCAATATGTCATTTTGTTGTTGCCATCAACTCTACAACATTTTCATTTATCTCAGCCCATGCCAGATGGTGATCTACAACTACACAATTCCAATTTACACAAATACTTAAACTGATCTTCAAATCTACATTATGTATGACAAAAGTATTACTACCAGACATAGCTTGATGGCCAATCAACTCAAAGCTTGTCCCATGTTCTGTATTGTCTTTTCATCAGAATTATCAGCTTCTTTAAAATTTGTCATTTGCCTTAACCCATCTGTAATGATAAACCTATTCCAGAGGTTAATGATGCAATATACACACCATTCAGGCGGAATAGTATTACCCCAAACTAATACATACAAGACATAAAGTGCTGTCACCATCACACACACACTCATACTAGACACACATCTCTTAACTGCTCATTCTCAATGTTCGCCCTTTCCTTATATCATCGTTAAAAGGATTTAAATTTTAGATACGATTTTAAACTTCACATATTTTCTGTAGCTTTTCCCTAATTTTACATGGTCTCTTAACCAGTTCCAAAGCATGTCTTGTTCATTATTCATTAGATTTTTAGACAGGTCAGCTGGGTTGTTTTGTTTCATTATCATTTTTGCTTCAGCTTGCTCTAGCAGGCCGATAACAGAAAGACAGACACAGTTACCATTCCCTCCTCCACTCAAGCAGTCTCTCTCACTATAAATACATTTCTAAGACTGTAACTTATACAAAATGTAATATTAAATTCATTACAATAACCTTTGACCATCCACCTTTGTTATCCAGACTTAAATCTACAAAAGCTGTCTTCATCTTTAGTCACCACCATGTCTAACGACCTTCAGGAGTTAGAACTATGTTATAAACTTCTATACATTTTCCTTGCCCATAAGGCAACCAATACATAAAAAGTTTTGCTACTGTCTCCACAACAATTAATAATGGCAATCCCCTCACGGTCTCAGCTGGCTCTTGAAAGCCCATTGCCATTAGCTCTTTATCTATAATTTTCTTCTCCTCAGGGTGTTGTCCCCCCTGGTATAGTTGCAGACACTTGTCACAATGAAAAACAAGCCATACAACTAATGCGGTTTCTTCTGGCGAGTGGTATAGAGGAACTTTGCATTATGGGGCAGACTTCCGTGACTCGTCATAGCTTCATCTCCCCTCTCAATGCTCTGCTGACCCCGGTGGCCTCCAGTAATCAGCGCTCAACTCTCATACCTTTCTCGCATATAACACCTCCATCTGGAGATGCCCAGTGTTCGTGACCCCCTGGGTAGGGCTGTCCCCTGGCCAGGAAGATCATCCCGTCATTGAGTAGCCACGTACACACTGGTGACCGCTCTCTCCCATCACACAACCGGTTTTCTTCAACAGAACTCAGCTGCTTTCTGGAGCTTAGGAAAAGCACGTTCAAGAGTCACCAGAGCCATTCCCATTGCCTAATAGTGTTCACACAGGGAGACAGGTTAATAACAGCTGTATTTAATCACTTAAATCCATTAACCATCTTAAAATCAGAAACCTAGCTGCTTAGACTATACTCAGCGAATTTGGATCATCCGTACGTTCAGTGAACTTTACCTGTAGACGGAGCCATCGGTCCTGAATGGTGGAGACTAAATGAGACAAAGAAGTTACTGGTCCTAAAATAAAATAAAATGTCTTCAAGTTCTGCATTATTATTTTAAAGACTTCTTTAAAGTCATTCAGTTTTACATTTAAAACATTTACAAATACAAATTGCCCTTTATGGCAATTGTTTCTTTAAACATCTCTGTGTCTATGATTCTTCAACTGAAACTGTGCTTTACTACAAATAGCTAATCACAGATAACAGCTTTTAGCTGACATTGAATGAGAGAGACTCTGAGGCATTCAGGACTGGCACACTGCACTCTCATAAACTTCTAACATCAAACTTTTATCTACCATCCTATAGCTCTATCCCAGCTTAAGGCATATTTGCCAGAAATTACATGTGTTTCCAAATAAACATAATTTTTATAGTTGTCTTTATTTAGACATTACAAATTTCCACTCAGATTGAGTCTCTGTTGCACTGGCAGTTTCAGCCACAGCACACATCAGATCCAGATAAGCAAACTGTTTCATTACAGCCAATAACAAACTTATCTTTTGAAAGCAAAACATCAGCTTCTAGTTCTTTCATGGTCAACTTTTCAAGCTGTCTGTTTAATCAGCATTTAGCAACTGTTAATCCAGTATTGCTTCTGCTTACTTGATCTTAAATAAAAATAATTATTCCAGTACAATAACTTTTCATATTTCCTCTCAATTTTAGTTGTAAAGTTCTCAATTACGTTAACTTTAACAAGGCTAGCACTCTCTGCTTGATACATCTTTTGCAATTATTATAAATCATTCGTGAGATTAGTCTCTCTCCTTAATCTAAACCCTTTCTAAAATGTTTAATTAAAACACAATCATCCTGTTAGTTACTTTGATATATTTTGCAACTCACATTTGTTGGAGTCATTAATTTTACATCAACCTGTATTCATCAATTCACTTTTAAAAATTACTATTATAGATCTTTTCTTTCTTATAGGATTCACTTTAAGACTTCAATCTTTTGACCTTGTTTTTATCTCTTATTTCTCAGACGAAAAATGTTACTGTCGTCATTTAAACACTGATCTACTTTCAAACCCACATTATTATCAGAAATGTGTCACTATCACATTTTTAAACACCTTCTCGGTGGGCATTTACAGTTACGTATTAAATGGTCCTGATGACCACCATTAAAAAACACTCTCTGTCATCTGGTGGGTTCATGTGTCAGCCTCAATTACAGCATCAGACACCTTGACTATAGTTTGATCACTGTGAGCTTGCAAACGGCTCCAACTTACTGCACATTCTTGAAGCAGTGTGTGTCCCATTCAGGAATGCAAAACAGAGCCACTGATAAGCGGTTCTCTGTATTCTTTTACAGTCCACCATTGGCGGATTTAATCACAATAGCCAAATCATAATCTTCATCATTATCATTGGCCGCACATTAATTCAACTTATTCTAAGCGGGTTTCACAAGTTTTTTTTGATTACTTTGGTCACACTTCCAGAATCTCTGGACATAGCTGTCTTTACACCTTACTAATTTGGTATTATCATCAACTTAAAACATTCTTCATATCATGTTAATCCCTGTCAATCTCAATCTTTCCCTATTTATGCCAGTTCCTTCTGTCTCTAACCAGTACATGATTGTTTGCACAATCCTCACACACACGTGTCTCAACCTTTTGTTTTTCACTTCCCTCTTCCATCAAGTCTCTCACTTACAGTTCCCTCTATTTCACACAGACAGCCTTATTGCTTCTTGCTACTTCAATCCTCATCATATAAATCTAAGTTCTATAGACATCTAATGTCATGCATCCATTTACTGGATGAAGAAGTAAAAACCTTATTTCTCTCGACAGTTCTTTTTTATCTGCCCCTTTAAGACAACCATCCATTGTTTGTCCACATTGCTTACCCACGTTGAACACAGCCATAACAACCTTTTTGTCTCTCACTGCCCTGTTCAACTGATTCTCGCAACACTCTTAGTCTAGTTGTGCTCAGTGTTCCCTCCCTGGGGAAATCATGGTATTTCCTCAGTTTTTCATAATTTTCCCATTTGATAGAAA
The DNA here is from genome assembly GCA_030578255.1 of Tiaroga cobitis. NCBI lineage: Eukaryota > Metazoa > Chordata > Actinopteri > Cypriniformes > Leuciscidae > Tiaroga > Tiaroga cobitis. The sequence goes on along the minus strand of CM060596.1, from coordinate 28,036,714 downwards.
ACCGGTGTATCAAATTTTGCATGCTTACCTTGAGACTTCCCCATATTGGCTGCTTCTCTGTTCTCTGTGGATTTCTCTTCAACGCGCGTTTTCCTGATCTGTTAGGCGTCCCCAACAGACCTGATTTTTTCTTTTAACCCAAATCGGTCGGGTTGCACTATTAGTGCCCTCCTAATTAAGGTTTACCAAAAAACTGTTCTGGTTCCCCCTAATTAGCCTCAGTACCTAAAACCAATTTTCTCCGTCGTGGAACAACTATTTTTCAGGGTACCTATCTGTTTGAAATCTCTTGATCTGTTACAGACCTCAATTAATCTCAGATAATTTTCTCTCGTATCTGTTTGAAACCTCTTGATCTATATATAGATCTCAATTAATCTCAGATTACGTACCACAGAAACAGCCCTCAGCCAGTATGGTTCACTCACATTTCTTACCCGAAACAAAATACTTTTCGCCAAAAGAAAATATTTTAGACGTCTCTTACCAGCGATATGTTGTTTGCCACGGGTTCGCTTTCTTTTGATTCCAGTGGAGCCCCTCCCGGACCCGACAGCGGTCGGCCCCTCTCTCTCAAGCTTACGAGGTAGAGCTGGAACTGTTCAGTCCAGGTGGCCAAACACCGTCCGCTCTCAGGTCCAGAAAGGCACTTACCAAGGAACCCCACTCTGACACCAAAACTGTTGTGGCTTTTTTTCTTATTAACAAACATCATCACTGAGTAAGAGACACTCTGAGTCCAATTTAATAGTTTAAAAAGTATTTATTCTCTTGCAAGAGAGATCTTCGTCACTCATACACATTTCGTGAGTCAGTGAGGAGAGATAAGGAGAAGCAGTGTCTGTCTTTTTTATATCTTGTGTCCTCCAAGGCCTTATTTCTGCCCTCCCCTCACAGGAGAGATATACTTTGTTTTTTCCTATTTCTCCCTGGCCCTGAGGTGTAAATGCCCCCTTAACCCTTTAGGCTATAACGTACAAATGCACTCAAGATGACCCCTTGACCACCTGCTTTTCCTTACCTCCACTGACTCCCAACCACAGTAAATTATCAATCAAAGGCCCCCCTCTCACTACATTCGTGAGAACAGATGAGGCCATCATTAGGAATCACTGAAATCAGAGCAATAAAGGAAAAATTCCATAACACTATCAAATAGCTGGTTTACTAACATCACTCCATTATTGAACCAGTTTTCAAGAAATAAAGATTTCCTCTTATGAAGAATATTACAGTTGTTCAAAATTAAAAAATTGTGTGGCGAGAAATTATGCTTGTAAATAAGTTTCCAAGCCATAAGCATCTGCTGATGATAATTGGAAAGTTTGACAGGAAGTTTACTAATTGAATAATTGCACATTAAAAGAAAATGTATACCTCCTAATTGAGAAAAAATGTATCTTGGGATTATACTCCAAATAGAAGAATGATTGTGAAGGAAACGTTTAAGCCAATACATTTTTAAGGTATTGTTAAGAGAATCAAAATCAATGAAATTTAAGCCACCTTTATTATAAGAATTCAAAATAACGTCTCGGTTACGGATGTAACCCTCGTTCCCTGAGTAGGGAACAGAGACGTTCCGTCGGATGACGACGAATGGGGTTTCGCTTAGAAAGCCTATCAGCTTCGAGTAATACAAAACGAGCCAATGGCAAAGAAATGCCATGGGTCTGCAGAATTTGCATGGCGCAACTCCGCCCCACCTCGTGGGTATGAAGGGAGGAAGCCAGCAGCAAAGCAGTATGTTTCTTCGCTGAGGAGCCAAGACTGAGCTCAGGCGATCCCCGCGGTACAGCGGAAAGTGGCAGGAAGACGGAACGTCTCCGTTCCCTACTCAGGGAACGAGGGTTACATCCGTAACCGAGACGTTTCCTTTCATTGTCACTCCGAGTTCCGTCAGATGACGACGAATGGGGATACCAGTCTAATCACGCCACCTTCTCAGCTGTCTTCCAGTGCCCTGCGTAATCTGAGATCCCAGTCGTGAGACAGCACGGACGAAGGACTCCTAATAGCACAGGAATACCAAGGTACACTGGGGAGCATATCCCAAGGTTTTTAAGGGAATATACAATTACTGCCAACCCAGAGGGGGAGGGGGGAGGTGGGGGGGGGGGGGGGGGGGGGTACTTAGAAAATACACATATGACCCGAGGGATGCATATGAGGAATCAATCACGGGGGTGTCCAAGTGGAATATTTCAACCCCAGGGGTGGCAAGGCGGGTTGCCAAGGGAAAGACACATGCTCAGAGAGGCTTACAGTGGAAATACACATGTGGGGGTAGCTCAGAGGAGGTACCATGCACACGGGAGGCACCTAGCCGACGTGCAGGCAACAGACACTGGCGCCGACGTCAGGAGTGCTGGAGGAACTCAGGGCTTTCGGGGAAGCTCACCTGAGGAGAATATCGCACGTATCCAGTCCGAGGAGTGGAATGGCGAGCAAGCGAAGACACCTGAGCGGGTCCGGTACTAGCTGGTTGAAGCGAGTACATGAGAGGACACTGGCTCCACTCGGAGATTGTAGAATCTGGCGAATGTGTTGGGTGTCGCCCAGCCTGCAGCTCTGTAGATGTCTGTTAGCGAGCCGCCATGCGCTAGAGCCCAAGAGGACGCCACACTCCGGGTGGAGTGGGCAGTCACACCAAGGGGGCACGGTCGACCTTGCTGCTGGTATGCCAAAGCAATGGCGTCCACTATCCAGTGAGACAACCTTTGCTTGGAGAGAGCCTTTCCCTTCAGCTTCCCACCATAACAGACAAAGAGCTGGTCTGAGGTCCTGAAACACTGCGTTCTGTCTACATAGATGCGGAGAGCACGTACTGGACAGGGCAGTGCCAAGGCTGGGTCTGCCTCCTACGGGGGCAGCGCTTGCAGGTTCACCACCTTGTCCCGGAAGGGAGTGGTAGGAACCTTGGGCACATATCCAGGCCGGGGTCTCAGGATCACGTGAGAGTGAGCCGGCCCGAATTCCAGGCACGCTTCGTCAACGGAGAATGCGTACAGGTCCCCTACCCTCTTAATGGAGGCCAATGCAGTCAGAAGCGCTGTCTTCATTGACAGGAAATTAAGCTCAACCGACTGCAAAGGCTCGAAGGGAGCACTCCGCAGGGCAGTTAGCACCACTGCGAGGTCCCAAGAGGGTACGAGAGGAGGGCGAGGAGGATTCAGTCTCCTCGCTCCTCTCAGGAACCTGACGATCAGGTCGTGCTTCCCTACCGACTTACCTTCTATAAGATCATGCTGTGCGGCAATAGCGGTGACATAGACCTTGAGGGTGGAGGGAGACAGCCTTCGCTCCAACCCATCTTGAAGAAAGGAAAGCACGACACTGATCGAACATCTCCTGGGGTCTTCTCGGTGAGAAGAACACCAGCTGACGAAGAGGTTCCACTTCAATGCGTAGACGTGTCTCGTGGACGACGCTCTAGCGGAAGTGATGGTAGCCACCACCGCTGGTGGTAGGGTACTCAAATCTGCCTCGTCCCGTCCAGGAGCCACACGTGGAGGTTCCAAAGATCGGGACGAGGGTGCCATAGGGTGCCCCATCCCTGAGAAAGGAGGTCCTTCCTCAGGGGAATCGGCCAAGGAGGTGCTGTCGCGAGGAGTACAAGTTCAGGGAACCAGGTCCTGGCGGGCCAGTATGGCGCGACCAAAATGACCTGCTCCTCGTCCTCCCTGACCTTGCGCAAGGTCTGCGCAAGAAGGCTCACTGGGGGAAACGCATATTTGCGGCCCCGCGGCCAGCTGTGCGCCAGTGCATCCGTGCCGAGCGTGCCCTCGGTCAGGGAATAAAACTGGGCGCAATGGGTCGAGTCGTGAGAGGCAAACAGATCTATCTGTGCGTCCCTGAACTGGTCCCAAATCAGCTGAACCGACTGGGGATGGAGTCGCCAATCTCCCGGGAGGGGCTGAAGCCATGAGAGCTCGTCGGCTGCACAGTTCAGAGCTCCGGGGATATAAATGGCACGAAGCGACCTCAGATGCTTCTGACTCCATAAGAGGAGGTGGCGGGCGAGTTGCGACATACGGCGGGAGCGCAGACCACCTTGACGGTTGATGTACGCTACAGTGGCGGTATTGTCCGTTCGGACTAGTACGTGTTGATTCTTGAGCACGGCCCAGAAGCGGCGCAGAGCAAGACGTACAGCCAGCAACTCGAGGCAATTGACGTGCCATAAGCGGTGGGGTCCTGTCCAGGAGCCCGCGGCAGCACGTCCGTTGCACATGGCGCCCCAGCCCGTGGCAGAGGCATCTGTTGTTACCACAACATGCCGGGAAGCTCGTTCTAGGGGCACACCGGCCCGTAGAAAACTGAGGTTCGACCACGGGGTGAACGTCTGACGGCAGGTTGGAGTAACTGGTACTCGGAGGGTGCTGTGATGCCATACCCACCTCGGAACTCGGTCGCGAAGCCACAGCTGAAGCGGTCTCATATGAAGCAATCCGAGCGGTGTGGCCGCGGCTGCGGATGCCATTTGCCCCAGGAGCCTCTGAAAGAGTTTCAGTGGAACTGCACTCTTGCCCTTGAACTGTTTCAGGCAAGTCAGCAGTGATTGCGCGCGCTCGCTCGTAAGCTGCGCGGACATGGCGACCGAGTCGATCTCCATACCGAGAAAAGAGATCCTCTGCACGGGGCAAAGTTTGCTGACCCGCAGCAGTGATTGCGCGCGCTCGCTCGTAAGCTGCGCGGACATGGCGACCGAGTCGATCTCCATACCGAGAAAAGAGATCCTCTGCACGGGGCAAAGTTTGCTGACCCGAAGGCCCAGACGGGCTACATGGCGGAGCACCAAGTCCCTGTGTTCGCAGAGCTGATCTCGAGAGTGAGCTAGAATCAGCCAGTCGTCGATATAGTTCAGGATGCAAACCCTGTGTTCCCGGAGGGGAACAAGGGCTGCCTCGACGACCTTCGTGAAGACGCGAGGAGACAGGGCTAGCCCGAAAGGGAGAACTGCGTACTGATATGCCTGCCCCTCGAAAGCAAACCGTAGGAACGGTCTGTGTCGAGGGAGGATGGAGACATGAAAGTAGGCGTCCTTCAGGTCGATCGCTGCAAACCAATCCTGGGGCCGCACACATTCGAAAACGCGTTTGGCGGTGAGCATCTTGAACGGCAGCCTGTGAAGGGAGCGGTTCAGCACGCGCAGGTCCAGGATTGGCCGTAACCCACCGGTTTTCTTGGGGACAATGAAGTACGGGCTGTAGAAGCCGGACCTCATTTCGGCTGGAGGGACAGTCTCAATCGCACCCTTCGCCAGCAGGGTAGCAACCTCCGCTCTCATGATAGGGGCATTGCCACCGACCATTGTGGAGCGGACTCCCCTGAAGCGGGGAGGAGACCGCGCGAACTGAATCGCGCAGCCGAGCCTGATCGTTCGTGCGACCCAGCGGGACAGGTTGGGAAGCTCTAGCCAGGCTCCCAAGAACTGTGTGTAACCCTTTCGAATTTAACATTCAGAATGAAAGTATATTATTTGTAACTACGGTTGATTTATATACCATAAAAAGAGTTTCTGTATTTTAGGTGCAGTATTAACGCTGTGGTATGTTGAGAGTCAGCGTATTTTGAAAATCAGATGAAGAAGCCTGCTGACTATATACGCACGAGGTTAGCGTGTAGCTGCAAAAAGACTATCTAATTTTCATTTGTTCTTCGGTTCAATGTGCATATTCTTTTATAAAGAGTAATATTAGTCATCAATGTTGTTTATTTATCCAGTTGCTGAGGAAAACAACCCGGTCAAAGCTTTTGGGTACTGTTTTTTCTTTTACACGAACTCTGGTGAGTTTTGCTTATGCATTACTTTAACTTTCAAATTGATATTTCTTTTTCTTTATATGTGTCTTAAAGCCAATCAGAGTTATATATTATGTTTTAGAATGTATTTTTTTGTATGTTTATATGGTAATTAATACAGAGTCAAATCTGTCCGTGTATAATGCTAGTTTAACTGTTTAGTTAAATTATTTTATTTTCTACAAGTGTTATAAATGCAGCAAATGATAAAAGAAATGTTGTATAACGAAATATTCAAATAAGAGAGATATATTGCATATTGAAATACTTTTATGTGTTTAAGCTGTTTATTTGCACTTATATTGTCACGTGTTGAATTAACACTGGCAATAAACTGACATTTTGTGCAGCTAATAGAAAATGTCGGTGTAAAAATTGTTTATATTGAGAAAAATGTTTAATGTGACTGCATTGTTTTATGCAGATTGTTTTTTTTTTATTCCATTTGAGTGATCTACCATTTGAACGGCGAGCCAGACCCTGATCTGCCACTCAAAGAATCGTCGTGGTCCATCACGGATGTCCACAAGAGAGCTAAGCACATACATACTACCCGGGTAGCAAAACAAAAGGCCTTTACACACAAATACATTGAAGGTCTTTACACACAAATACATTGAAGCTCTTTACACAGAAATACATTGAAGCACTTTACACACAAATACATTGAAGCTCTTTAAACACACACATGACCATTGGAGCTTAACATAATGGACATTTGAGTTTTTTTCATATGGACATTTGAGCACTTCATATACTACAAAGGATCCAGAAGAAATTATTGGGACTGTGTTTTATTTTGTTTCATTTTATTTCATTTTTTTGGTATTTACATTCAACTTCTGGTTTGATATGAATCATTTCGTGGTTGGTTCATAGAGTTGAGTGGAGACCAGACAAAGAGTCAAACTGTGAGAATATTGTTTAAATATTGAATGTGAATCATTGTAAAAAAATTGCCGGCTGATAATTACTTAAAATTTATTTGGTCCACCTTTTTGCTTTTAAATCCTCCCAGAGCCGAACCTAGGCTGAATTTAATCTCACTAGTGTAACATACATAGAATATTATATTCGTTGTCCCCGTTACATGTGCCAGCGGGGTCATATGAACCACAGACTTCCCACCGGTGGTGCAGCGAGGCGGAATGACTGGCCCAGACGTGGACGGCATAGCGGCCCGGTGTGGGGGCACAGTGATTGACCGCGCCCTGACAGAGCAGACCAGGGAAGGACGAACGTTCCACGAGGGTCTGCTCTGCTAGGGGTCTGGCGACAGAGGAGGATGAGAGCGGCACGGTCCAGGGACGGCACGCACTGTCATCCGGCTCTGGGACAGAGGAGGACGAGGGGTGCACGGCCCGGGGGCGGCGCACCGTGTCGTCAGAGAACTCTGTGTGCTCAGGGATGAATGTATCACTTCTTTCTTTAACCACATTAGGGTGCTGCCCATCCGGGGGTGAGCAGCGGTGGAACAAAAGATTCTCCCCCGGCCCTCCACCGGGGGAAGGAGTGGCCCTGCTACCATCTCCTGAGAAGTGAACATCATCCCTGAGCAGCCCGTCTCAGGAGCGCCGCTTAGCCCGGCGTTTAGCGGGGGGCGGGGCAGGAGAGGGCTGGGGTGCCTTCTTGCGGCTTCCTCCGCGACCGGGCCCAGGTGAAGGCTGCTGCTTGGGCCGGGCGGGAGGGGCGGGAGCCGCAGGATGGCGCCCTCGGCAGTTTAATTTCTTTGACCATTTTGGCTGTTTTAATGCAAATGGTATGTAATTTGGCAAAATTGTGACTTTTTGGATAAATATAAAAATTGTGATCCTATTTAGCAAAATATGTATAACACACACTGTGTAGATAAAATAGTAACACTCAGCACCATAATGACCAAAAATGGCCCATTGAAACCCATTAAAACGTTGTTTAAAGCCGAGGCCGCCATTAATACTTGGAAGCATGATTTTTGTTGAAACATCCTTTCATTTTGAAGCAAAAGCATTATATTTGCATTATATAGTGTATTCCACCAGATGACGTCACTACATATGTATTCCCTGTGGGTGGCAATGCACGTTATTTTCCTGGTTTCCACTAGGGGCACTATGGAGTGTGTTATGAAGCATTTTAATGGCTCAATGATCTAAAATTATGTTTCTGAGTATGTGTGGATGTCTGAGAGCAATGTGTGTCTGTGTTGACAAAAGTGTGTGTGTGTAGGGCCTAAATATAATACATGGTGTTTATGCGAGTGCAAATCACAATATCCTAAAGGTCATATTTTACCCTTTCTGTCTACTCTCCCCCCCCTCTCTCTCTCTCTCTCTGTGTGTGTGTGTCAGTGGTGTAGGATGTGTGTGTAGGCGTGTGTGTGTGTGTGTGTGTGTGTGCGTGCGCATTTAGCTAGAGAAAGCGCTTCTCACTGCATTGTTTTCTTTCGGTTTGATTCATGCGTATTTTACGCACAAACATGAATCTTTTGAATTTTACACATCTTTGACACAGCTACGTTTTTTTTAGCAGTCTATTTTTCAAAGTTAATTGATAACTTCTCACATATGTAGAGGCACAAACACAGCCATGCAGTCAGTCCTTAGACAATAATACCACCTTTCATCTTGCGGCAACACAAAGATGTAGCTGCGAGGGATCCAAAACAAAGTCTGCCTTTCATACAAGTGTGGTTGATGCAAAAGTTATAAAGCTGTGCACATCCTTGGTGCGGCAATTTTAAACTCGACAAGATGAAGAAAAGCTAGTGGGTCTGCAGACACCCATGACAAGAGGATGAGGGGGTGCAGTTTCTGCCCTAACAAAAAAAGAAAAATCTCCACCACCTGCTCAAAATGTGGCATTTACATCTGTAAGGAGCATGCATTGCAATTCTGCAGCTCCTGCAAATGAGCTGAAGAATGACCCCATTTTGTTTTGAAGTTTTGATATGTTTTATATGTTTATAGAATAAATTTTCTTATAGAAAAAATAACAATTCATGTTCATGGTGATCTTGTAGTTTTGCTTTAGCAAATTTTATGTCTAGTGAGACAGGCACAGGTTATAATCACCTAGTAGAAATCAGGAAAATGTTTGCAGAACTACAGATGTTTGCAATATGTCAATTATATGAAAAATAGTACCAACTGGTGGAAAACAGTAAAAAGTAAACATTTTACCCCAAGGCTTGGTAATGACAGGGTATTTGAATAGAAATTATGATTTTTATGATATTATGACAGTGGGTTCAAAAATGGATATTTTAATGGGTTCAAATAGGACCAAATTTGTCCTTGCGCTATGTGTGATTTTTTTTAAAAATCTGACATAGCACAAAAAAAATAAAAATGCACCAAAAATAACGTTGCTGCTAATATTTGGCATATTCAAGACTGTGATAATCCAAAGCCAAGGGTTTCACTTTGCATTTAGTGTATGGAAAATAATTACATTTTTGTGTTTTTTCCTCTTATACAAATTGATGGTATCGCCACCAAAATTGGTATTTAAAGGGTTAAAATCCTGAAATTAAATAAGTATTTGGTAGTTATTATGAGGACTGATGCTGGTTAAAAGATTTAACTCAGTAAAAGTGGCAAATAATAATAATAATATATAATAATTTAGGCAGTGTTTAATATATGACCATTTTTGGTCATTAACGCGCTGAGAGGGATTTTTTTTAAATCTGACATAACACAAAATCTTTAAATGCACCAGAAATAATGTTGCTGCTAATCTTTGACATATTCAAGACTGTGATAATCCAAAGCTAAAGTTTTCTCTTTGCATTTAGTGTATGGAAAATAATAAATTTTTTGTGTTTTTTCCTCTAATACAAATTGATGGTATCGCCACCAAAACTGGTATTTAAAGGGTTAAAATCCTGAAATAAAATAAATATTTGGTAGTTATGATGAGGACTGTTGCTGGTTAAAAGATTTAACTTGGTAAAAGTGGAAAATAATAATAATATATAATATTTTAGGCATGTGTTTAATATGTGGCCATTTTTTGTCCCTTAACGCGCTAAGAGGGATTTTTTTTTTTTAATCTGACATAACACAAAACCTTTAAATGCACCAGAAATAATGTTGCCGCTAATCTTTGACATATTCAAGACTGTGATAATCCAAAGCTAAAGTTTTCTCTTTGCATTTAGTGTATGGAAAATAATTACATTTTTGTGTTTTTTCCTCTTATACAAATTGATGGTATCGCCACCAAAACTGGTATTTAAAGGGTTAAAATCCTGAAATAAAATAAATATTTGGTAGTTATGATGAGGACTGATGTTGGTTAAAAGATTTAACTTGGTAAAAGTGGAAAATAATAATAACATATAATATTTTAGGCAATGTTTAATATGTGGCCATTTTTGTCCAATAATGCACTCAACGGCGTAAAAAATCGAATGCACCACAAGGGTTAATAAAATTAGAAAATTTAACCCAAAATAACTGTGTGTGAGGACAATCCCAGAAGATATGAAGAGCAGTTTCATCAGGGGCACCACAAAAAGAACAACTTGTGTTTATCTGATTTAATCCTTTTCAAAAAAGCTTTAGCAGTTTTTTGTAATTTTTAGCAAATTTGTGTAATAATTTAAATGAAATTTCTCTAACCTTGATAGTTATTATGTATTTCAAAGGCAGAGTCCATTTTTTCCCTAATCAATATGAAGCCACATATGGAATTGTTACAAGCTCCCTTTGAAAGAGAGATCTAATTCTAGAATTCTATTATGAAGGATGTGAAAAAAAGCACAATTTTCCTCCTGGGAGTTCAAATGGGTCTAAAGAAGTAGGAGAAGTATTAGATGATCTAACAGAATCCTTTAGAAGCATAACTCCTTTAGGGATTGCGTCCATTACAATGGAAAATTCTTTGGGAGTTACTGGGAAATTAAATTTAAATAAAAATTCTTCATAATTTAAAATAAAACCTTCTGAATTCAGTAACCGGGAAACAGTCAAAATATTTTTTCTCAAACCAGTTACTAAAAAACAAAGACTTCTTCTTATACACAATATTTTGATTGTTCCAAATGAAGTATCGGTGAGGGGAAAAGTTGTGTTTAAAGATTAATGACCATGCAAGTAATGCTTGCTTATGGAACTTTGATAAATTGTAAGGGACTCTAGCAATATTATAATTGGAGACCATTAGGAAAGGGAGCCCACCTAATTTGGAAAAGAAGTAATTAGGGACAAAGTTCCAAAATGAATTTGGATTACATAAAAACTGTCTAAGCCAGTTAATTTAAGTGTTGTTCAGAGATGAGAAATCCAGAGATTCACCTTTTTTCTGTTAACCAGTGTTCATCTGTGTTTGTATTTAGTTCCTTTCTGTCAGTCTCTATCCATTCTACTTTGTATCAAGTGTGTGTGAACCTTCTGCCAGTCTGTACCTGTGTGAGTTGTATTTGTAAATAAATACTTTGCTATTGGAACCTCTGACTCCTCTGCTTCTTCTGCCTGCACCACACCCTGACAGAAGAACCAGACCTCATGCATGCAGAACCCCATGGAGACCCTAAAAATGAGAAGCTTTGAAATCGCTTCTATAAATGTTGACCCTTTGAATGATGGAAGGATGATGGAAGGATGATGGAAGGAACATCTGTTTTTATTTTCCAGTATGGCAGAACCCTGGAAGATTATGTCACCGAGTTCGTCACCATCAGTCATCGAGACACTTGCAGTAACCTCACCCTTATGGAGGGATTTTGGTGCGGTTTTGATAATGAGATCCACTTGGTGATGCCGTGAGGAGACCCCATATGGACGCTAATAAGTTATATCAACTTTGCGCTCTGGATAGATGGGTCCTCATTCATCATTGGCAGAGCGGATGAAGACACCACAGCCACTCAACCACCATCACCAACCATCTTCCTCACCACACCACCTGAAGATCTACACATTGTACCTGCCCAGTCTGAGGATCTTTACATCATGCCTGTCCAGCCTGATCTTCACGTCATGCCTGTCCAGCCTGATCTTCGCGTCATGCCTGACCAGCCTGATCTTCAAGTCGTGCCTGACCAGCCTGATTTTCACGTCACGCCTCCTGTCTTCGTCCCAAGCCCAGAGTCTCGTCCCACCAAGACTGCCCGTCCAGAGTCTCGTCCCACCGAGACTGCCCGTCCAGAGTCTTGTCACGCCGAGACTGCCCGTCCAGAGTCTTGTCACGCCGAGACTGCCCGTCCAGAGTCTCGCCCCGCCGAGACCTCCCATCCTGAGTCTCATTCTGCTGAGACCACCTGTCCTGAATCTTTTCCCACCAAGATCGCCCCTCATGAATCCTCTCTTCCTGTCCTCGTCCAAGGTCCGGAGGAAATTCACTTAACAAGCAACATAGTGCATGGGTTTTTAAAGTGTGGGGCGCGCCTCCCCAGGGGGGCGCCAGAGCATGCCAGGGAAGGCGTGGAGAGTGGTAAAAATGATAGCCTAATAATTAGTTTAAATTAATAAATTTACTGTAACTCACTTGGGCACAAGCGCAAGCTGCAAGCTCATGTTCGATTCCAACTGGAATTCAGAGACTCGTGTCTATTGGCCATCACGGAGACATGGCTCTCGGACAGAGACTCGGACACAGACATTACTATGGATGGGTTTGGTCCTCCTGTGCGCTTGGACAGAGATGCTGGTGCTACGGGCATGTCGAGGGGCAGGCCCGCCCACAGAAATGACCGGGCCCCTGAAAAGGTCCAGTGAATGGGCCCTCCCCAAATCTGCAATAGGCTACTCATATCATGCCTATGCTCTCTCTCTCTCTCTCTCTCTCTCTCTCTCTCTCTCTCTCTCTCTCTCTCTCCTACATTAACACATACATTTAACTGAGAGAGACTAAATCAGTGATGGGGTGTGTGTGTATAGTTACACACACACACACACACACACACACACACACACCCAGGGCTCTCAAGTGTCAAATACGCGTCTATCGCGTCTAGTTAGACGCTTGAACATTCGCTCGAGTTCAAATTTTTCAACTTGCACGGAAGACATTCGCGGCAAACGCGTCACCCAATTCGCGTCATTCGCAACGCCCGGCGCAGTATCCAGTGACATTCCTGTGTATTATTAAAGACGTGATCTGAGAGAAGCGCAAATGCTTCGTGATAGCCTGTGATTTATTTAGCAAGCTAAATATCTGTAGCAGTCTGCGACTCAGAGTACTGTAGTGTCAAATGTGTTTTGACTGGAAATTACATCAGCGATGACCTACACAGCCAATGAGAGAGCAAGATATAGGGCAAGGGAATGTTCAGAGGGAGAAGTCATAGACCTGCAACAGAACATCAGCAAGCATGGCTTCTGCAAGCAACCATTCTCTTCTTCATATTCTTCCTTTCCTTTTCCTTTTTCGCTGCAAATCAGCGCACAGCCAACTTGGATTGCAAGCTTCTTGCGGGCTACAATTTTTTAATAGGAAGAAATCCAGTCTCGCATGAGAGCTCCTGTCTCACGTGTGATCTTATACATTATTTCCTGTATCATTTCTCTAGTAAAGTGTGTTTGATTGTGAAACAGGTGTATACCTACGGTGGCCGAGAGAGCTCAACGCGCTGCAACTGAAGCAAACACATGCAAATAGAAAAAAACACGTGCAAATAGAAAAAAACACATGCAAATAGAAAAAACGTGTGCAAATAAAAAAAATCACATGCAAATAGAAAAAAACACCTGCAAATGAATAAAAACATCATCATCAGTTTCACAACACGTGTGCTCCAAATACAGAAACACGCTGCAAAAGTTCACAACACAACCAAATACAGAAACGCGCTGCACATAACAGACCACAACGGAAATGTTTCCAGGGGAACCAAATAAGTGACGAACTTATTGGGACGTGCTTATTGCTCGTGAGCTTCCCTTTGCCTACTCCCTTCGAAGGGCAGACGGCAGAGCCCTTAAAGTGGGACTTTGGAGTGAGCAGGGCAAGTGTGCCATTATGTAGCCGTGTGGAACGCACTTGATGAAGGAGCAACGAAAGACAACGTAATTCCTCATTATTTTTACCTGGGATGTTCCCATGACAACGCAGCACGGGGTGTCCATCAGCTGAATAGCTATTTTTACCACAGAAATATAATGCTGTTAACATAACGGTTGCAAATAAATTTTAATTTACAAAAAAGCTTTTAAAATATGCGTGTATATATCTGTGTGTCTCAACTTAAAAATTTTGGATCCTACATTACCTAACATTTCTTATGAAACTTTTCTTTATGAAAATTTAAACATAACATGAAACAATTTGTACAGTGTAACAAGAAAGATACATATTTTTCCTTCATGTTCTTCTTCTCTGTCTTTTTTATTTATATATTTTAGTTTTCAGCTCATTGTTCTTTTCTCTATTGTAATCTGATGACATTGAACATATTGTTAATACATTTGTTAATACATTTTGTATATTGTTATACAAGTTGTATGTCATAAAAAATGTAATCTCGGTATGTTTGGCAAAATAAATAAATAAATAAAGTAGAATTTTAAGCTGTAAGCACCAGCACGTCCCAGCCGGGTTCGTCACTTATTTGGTTCCCCTGGAAACATTTCTGTTGTGGTCTGTGTTATTTGCAGCGCGATTTGCAGCGTGAGTATTTGGAGCTCACGTGTGTTGTGGAACTGATGAAGATGTTTTCTTAATTTGCCGGTGTTTTTTCTATTTGCATGCGTTTTTTTTCTATTTGCACACGTTTTTTTCTATTTGCATGCGTTTTCTTTTATCTGCATGTGTTTTCTTTTATCTGCATGTGTTTTCTTTTATCTGCAGCGCTTTGAGCTTTCTCGGCCACCGTACCAGACAAGAGTTGTCAGTGAATAGTGTGTTCCCAGCATAAGGAGTGTGTTAAGGCCCCGGTATATTCACAGCGAAGTTCTTTTTCTTTCTTCACTCAGGGGTAAAGAGAAGTTCAAAATACGTGAGCAGCGATTTTCTGTAAGTGAACATCGCGTGTTCGGGATGTAAAGTGTAAAGGCGTATCACCTTGCCCCATTTGAATATATTTCTTCAAGCTATTTACACACAAGTTCTCTGTTGATCAGTTTATCTGAATAATTTGTTTGGTATATTTTCACATACATGTTTACTACTTTCCTAGGTTTGCATAGTGGGATGGCCTATCAAACAGTCTAGTTCAGTTCATTAGCCCCACAGGTTTTTAGCAGATGGCTGAAAGCAGATTTTTCCCCACTGAGAAACAATGGAATAAGAACATTATACTAAGAGGATTATACTAGGCTTCATAGATAATAATAATAATAATAATAATAATAATAATAATAATGTACTCTTCTTCAAGAGAACAAGTGAATAAAGATTTCAACATGATGTTAAATCATCTCTGGAATTGACATGCAGTGATACCGTTCTAACTGACTCTCTGAAAAGCAGTGTTGCCAACTATTTTCAAAGGAAAGTAATGGCGCTTTTCCACTACACAGTACCAGCTCGCCTCGGCTCGGCTCGACTCGACTCGACTCGACTCGCCTTTGTTTGCTTTTCCACTGTGTAAAAGTTGTACCTGTACCTGCTTTCGGGTACTTTTTTTCGTACCACCTCCGGCGAGGTTCTAAGCGAGCTAAGGCGATACTAAAATGTGACGTGCCAGATGGAGTATCCAGAATAAATAACCCCGCCATTTTTAAATAGTTTGGCCAGAGATAGTTAACTTACTACTATTATTATGGCAACTCGGAAGAATACGCCGTGGTCAAACGAGGAGGTGCAGACATTCCTTTGTTTGGTTGCCGAAGAGAGGATCCAGCGAGAGCTTGATGGGGCAACGAGGAACGAAAGGCGTCGCTATGACGACCGGGTACTATTTGTGGCGGTACTTTCTGCAATGGAAAACGGAGCGAAAAGCGAGCCGAGTCGAGGCGAGCCAAGGCGAGTCGAGTCGAGTCGAGTCGAGCTGGTACTGGTAATGGAAAAGCGCCATAAAAGTCGCTAAATGTCGCTAGATGACGTCATACGTCAATTAGCATATTAATGACGTAATCGCGTCGTGCTTCTGTTCTGTCAGCCTAGTGCGTTTTCTCTCTAAATTAATGCTCTATTTAATATAATATAGCCGAATGTCAAATAAAGCTGTTTTCACTACCTATTTTTTTGGTTTTCAGACAATAGAACGAATAGCTATAATATAGTGAATGATTCAATTTTGTATAGGCCTATGTGGAACATTATCTGAATTGAGAGAGTTAGGGAACCGGATGAACTAAGCTCTGTGATAGTGAGTGTTACAAGTAAAAAGCACAAGAAAAGAAATACAATGAAAATGGTCAAACTAAATTCTTTAAATATAAAACAAAAGAAAAGCAGAGATTAGTGGTAAGTCCGTGGAAAAACACTGCTCATTCGCGTCTGTCAGCGGCCGTGCGCTCCTCTCAGCCATTCACTGAACAGAGAAGACGCAGCTAGAGAGAGTGACGACAGGGAGAAAGCAAGACCTCGCGCTCGCAGGACAGTACTGGCAACATTTGGAGGTTACTGAGGTTTGTCCAAAAAGTCGCTAAAATTGTCGCTAGTCGCTTTTTTGAAAAAATGTCGCTAAAGGGGTCTGAAAAGTCGCTAAAAATAGCGACAAAGGCGCTACGTTGGCAACACTGCTGAAAAGAATTGATTAAATGAAACAAGAGGACAAAAACAGCCACTGAATTTTTCTCATTCGCATTAATCTCAGAATGATGCATGTTTATCTACTGTCATTAACACTCCATGATTTCTCATCTATGTTGGACATGCAGTAACATGGAAGTGTCACTTGCAAGAGCAATGGAGTCATTCGATTTCATAGTCAGCGTGACAGTGCTGCAGATTTTAACCGTTCTAAGAAATGGAACACAGTCACTTTCTGTGGCCTTTGGAGAAAAGCCAGTAAAATTACATTAACACTTCTGAATAATTTTTATAAGTGCTGTATACTTACAGATACACATTTGCAACAGAGTTTGTTTAAAATAAAGAATACTTAAATACAAATTTAGATTTAGGCATGATTTGAACTGAAGTTTAGACACTGCCTCCCCTCAAATCATTGTAACACATTTTTACAATATTTTACTACTATAGACTCTAGTTGTCATGATTCTGCCATCTTGTCTTTGATTTCACTGGTCTTGTGGCAGGATCATGGCAGACCCATGTTTCATGTGCAGCACATGGCCATTTGTCTGGGCCATGTGCTTGCGTTGTCTCGTCTCGTTACCCCGCCCCCTTGTTATCCTCGTCTCGTGTTTATTGTCTAGTCAGTTTCACCTGTCCTCGTCATTAGGTGTTCCCTATTTAATCCTCTTGTATCTGCTGTCTTTTGTCGGTTCATTGTGATTGTTACCTGAGTGTTAATCCTTGGTCAGAGTCTGTGAGTATCTTGTCAAGAGTTTTAGTCCTGTTGCACTATTGCCTGTAAAGGTTATTTGTGTTCTTATAGTTATGTCTCAGTCTAGTTAGTCTTCATAGTCCTGTCTGTTTTGCCCCCTCGTGGGCTTTGTTTTCCTGGTTTTTTGTTTAATAAGTTGTGTTGCCTTGACTACTGTCTGCTATTGGGTTCATCCTTCCTCACCCTCATAACAGAATGAACCGACCAACAAGGAACCCAGCAGACAGTATGTCCTCCCTTATCAAACAACAATTTATGCTCCGGGAACAATGGTGGTCGCCGTCTGTCTCCTACCCGAAGAGTGGTGGTATCTCCTTTCCCCCTCCTCTGTCTGAACGGGAGGAACTGTTTCTTCGCCCATTCTGGGAGTTGGTGGAGCATCCCTATCGAAAGGAGCCACAGGGTCCCATCGTGTCTTCACCTCCTGCCTGTCTGCCGGTGATTCCGGAGGGTCGGGTCCTAGGCGTCGTTTCCCAGGGGAATCAAGCTGGTTCCACTCCCGTGATGTCATCCGGACCCGAAGGTCTACTCGGCAAACGAGAGAGACGGCTGTCGTGGGAGTCGACTTCGGAGTCCTCTTCCACTGAGCCTGCAGTCCCTGCTGTGCTTCCGCAACTGGTCACAAGCCCGGCTACGTCCTCTGCACCGCGACCCAGGAAGAAGAGGAAGAAGGGAGTCTCTTGTCCTCCGTCTCTGTCTTCCCCAGAGCCCGCCCCAGCGAGCGCCGTCCCAGAGCCCGCCCCAGCGAGCGCCGTCCCAGAGCCCGCCCCAGCGAGCGCCGTCCCAGAGCCCGCCCCAGCGAGCGCCGTCCCAGAGCCCGCCCCAGCGAGCGCCGTCCCAGAGCCCACCCCAGCGAGCGCCGTCCCAGAGCCCACCGAGAGAGTTGCGGCCGATCTAGCCGCTAAGGAGGTTCTGCGAGCAGTTTCAGCTCGTCAGGAGATGCCCGTCATCATTGCGGCCAAGACCCTTTCCGATTACCCGTCTCGTCGCTATTCTTGAACCCCCTGTCTGTCCTGCCTTGTCCTCAGCTCCCAAGCCTGTCTCCGTGAGCGCTGCACCTGATCCTATCCCTGTGAGCGCTGCACCCGAGCCTGCCGCTGTGATTGCTGCACCCTGTCCTACCCCTTTGCCTGCTATGTCTCACGTCAGGAGTCCCGGTTCCGCATCCTCTGTGTCCTCGTCTGAATCTGTTGCTGCTAATTCCCGGTCTGTTTCCCCGTTCGTCCCTGTCTCCACCAGCCCCCGGACTGTTTCCCCATCTGTCCCTGTTTCCACTAGCCCCCGGACTGTTTCACCGTTTGTCCCTGTCTCCACTAGTCCCCGGACTGTTTCACCGTTCGTTCCTGTCTCCACTTGTCCCCGGACTGTTTCCCCTGTCACCATTAAACCCCGGACTGTTTCTCCCAAGACCTCCACTCATGTGTCCCCGTCCAAGCCTGCCCGGAGTTCTCGTCCTCAGCCCTCCTTCCGTGGACCCAAGACCCCCAGTCCTCCCATCCACCCTGGACCTCCCCCCATGAACTCGGTGTTTCCTCCACCTCCCTTGCCTTGTATGTTGTTTTTGGTTTTTTTTTTTTTTCACCCGAACCCTGTAATTGTTTATTCCTGTTTTCCATGTTTTGTTGGTGTTTATCTATGTCACAGTCTGTCTTGTCTTGTGTTTAGTTTCCCCTTGAGGAGCGTCTGGAAGCCACTCCTTAAGGTGGGGGTTCTGTCATGATTCTGCCATCTTGTCTTTGCTTTCACTGGTCTTGTGGCAGGATCATGGCAGACCCATGTTTCATGTGCAGCACATGGCCATTTGTTTGGGCCATGTGCTTGCGTTGTCTCGTTACCCCGCCCCCCTTTATCCTCGTCTCGTGATTATTGTCTAGTCAGTTTCACCTGTCCTCGTCATTAGTGTTCCCTATTTAATCCTCTTGTATCTGCTGTCTTTTGTCGGTTCATTGTGATTGTTACCTGAGTGTTAATCCTTGGTCAGAGTCTGAGTATCTTGTCAAGAGTTTTAGTCCTGTTGCGCTATTGCCTGTAAAGGTTATTTGTGTTCTTAGTTTGTAGTCTAGTTAGTCTTCATAGTCCTGTCTGTTTTGCCCCCTCGTGGGCTTTGTTTTCCTGGTTTTTTGTTTAATAAATCGTGTTGCCTTGACTACTGTCTGCTATTGGGTTCATCCTTCCTCACCCTCATAACACTAGTGGCTTAGAAATCAAAACACCATAATTTGTATGACTTTTGGTTATTTAAAGCAATTCATCACGTTTATCCAACATTTCAGGGTTCACACATACTATTATAGAACCAATGTCCTGATTCAAAATGAAAGTACAGAAAATGGCATTTTCAATTACAGATTTTTTTAATACACTTCATATTTACATATCAAATCTACAAAATAGATGCATGTTGAAATATGCTTTAACTCATACTTCCAGTGCCATAGCCCTTTACACACAATCCCAGGTTACTTACATCCCAACATTACATTTTTGATACAGTAAGGTCAGCAATGCAAAACAAAATACTGGCACTTAAAAAGTAGCTTAAACACATTGTTAAAACATTTCCTGTTGTTTAGGACACAAAGTAGTGAAATTTAAGTATGGGATTAATTAACTTTCAGCAGGTTTTATTTAGTTTCCTATTTTCTTGTTAGCTTGAGAATCAGTGGCAACACACTACAGGCAGAAGATACTCAGAACACACACAGCTGTACCAGGATCAGTGTTGCTGTAAAGAATGTCTGTGCACAGAACTGAGAGGAGCTAACCAGTCACTAGAGGCGCAGACACCTAGCAACCTTCAAATACTACAGCACCAATAGAAATAAACTTCATAACATAGACCACTTACAGTATATGTCACAAAATCACAATTCATTGAAAACTACTGCAATACAGCTTATATTTTAAACAGCATATAACAGATCAATTGAGTTAATTGTAGCATGTATAGCTGACAAATTACGTGTTCTTTTGTTTCATTCTGTTGATTATTGATTTGAAATTGAGTTCTGGTGACTCCCAAGGTCATGCTGGTTTTCCAGTAACATGATTCAAATATATAATCAAATATGTTTCATGAAATGAAATCAAGTGTGCGGTTTCAGGACCAAAATTTTGGTAACACTTTATTTGACAGTGTCCTTGTTACATATGTTACATGTACTTACCTTGTACTTAGTAATAACAGTAAATTATGCATAATTACATGCAACTATCCTCAACCAAATCCTAATCCTACCCTATAGTAAATACATGTAGTTGCTTAATGTTACTCAATACTTAAATATATAATTACAGTGTAACAATGACACCTTAAAATAAAGTGTAACCTTATCTTGTTTTAATCATTTTACTTACGTGCATAAATTATTTATTTCCCTTTATATGAGACAGCTCAAGCGAATTTCAATCACTAAATCACAGTCGGAAAGGATATTTAAATAACATATAATTCAAATGATGCAATGTGGCACAACTAAATCAAAAGGGAGTCAAATTTGTACTTCTATTTATTTAAATATGAGAGGCCACCCCTGCAGTGCGTCATGAAGCCTGTGCTAATAAAGGGCTTTGTTTACACAACACCATTTCCACCTAAAAGCGTAAAACTGTTTATGCGTTTTGGCCATTAACTTACATGACAACAGCGGTTTGGGATACTGAAAACACAAACTTTTGAAAACGGTATTTAAAGTGCAAGTTATTGCCACCGTGTAAACTACAAAAATGTGAATTTGTGAAAACGGTCATGTCATGTGCATGGATATTATTTGTTCAATCTATAGGCGCATAGTGTTTCTTTACAAAGAAAGGAGTGTTTTAGTCATTTTCGTGGATCCGTGTGAACGGGGATCGTTTTGACAGGGTAGTCGGCTGTATATGTGAAAAACGGTTCTCAACTCTGGCCCTCAAAGTTCAATTTCCTGCAGAGTTAAGGCCCAACCCTAATCAAACACACCTGAACAAGCTACTCAAAATCTTCAGGATTACTAGAAGGTTGGAGGTAGGCGAGTTTAATCAAGGGTGGAGGTCAACTCTGAAAGAAAGTAGATCTCGAGGGCCAGAATAGAGAACCCCTGGTCAGAAATGTGCTATAATGGAATGGCAAAGTGAAAGTTCCTCTACACAAGCGAGTAGATGTTCGATGCAATTTGACTCTCAATTCACTTACAAGTGTTTAAATATTGTTCAGTCTGTAGATGGCACTGCATGATTTGTTATGTTTTTTTTAAATAAAGTACTATAGTCTGGTCAAGTGTTTACTTGGTGATCAGAAAGATAACATGTCATTAATTATCAAATTATTATTCATGTTGTTAGATATTAGGGAGAGATTGATGTGATTAATATTGATTTACATATTAAAGTCTGGGAAATTCCCATGCAGACCGCCACTGAGAACAGAAAGAGAGATATTGCAGTTCCTTTACGTCAACCTTGTAACACTGCATTATTTTCTGCAAAATGCTTAATTGTTTCCAAAATTGAGAGAAGTTTATCTAGCTGTTCATTCCTTTCCTTTCTACTTCACTTAATCTTTAATATCTTTTAGGGGTCCTTCACAAACAATAGGCTCTACTTGTCTTTAGTCGTTTATAAAAATATAGAACACTTACTAAAAGGTCCTCATAAAATACTGATTCTTCTCTTTGCTAATGCAACCTCAGGTTCTGTGCCAGGTAAATGAATGTATGTATTCATTCCTTCAATAATTGAGAAATATTTCACCTGACACAGAATATATGAATGAGTCAGTTGACAAGCCAGCAGCAGCTTCTAAACCTAGGTGTTATTTTGAAATGAATACGTATGCTATCATTGATAGCCCCCAGTCGCTGGAAAAAAATATATAGCTGAAAAAAGCATCAACTGTTGGGCTTGTCCTGCAAATTTACATTCATCACAATCTGCGGTTTTAGCTTCTCTGATGGCACTAAAACTTGGCACGGTTTAGGCACTATTAACACAAACATTACATCGCAGGAGGACTGCAGTAAGGTACTTAGCATTTGATTCTCATTCATGACCTTTACAACGGTTAAATTATGTTGCCTGTCACACACACACACACATACACAAACGCACACGGCACGCACACGCACACACACACACACACACACTGTGCTTCATGGAGGCGGGGGTAACTTGACATCCAAGAGATTGTAAGCGAAAATGTTCCAAAAGATTCCACAGAGGATAAATATTGTGTAGACACTAAAGAAGATCCAGAACAAGGACTGTTCCTGTAAGCGCTGTTCATAGTTCTGAAGAACCACAACACCAAGGGTGAGGCCCACTGCCACACCCCCCAGATGGGCCACAAAGCTGGGATTAGGGCACGGTGGGAAAGCTGGGGGATAGAATCGGAGCCAGACGGCACGACCAAACTCCACACTCACTGTAAATATAGAAAATGCTTAGTTTGAGGGGGTTACATGTAGAATCTATATGAGTGCTGGTTATATTAGAAATTTCAGTAAATACAGCAAATCTTCAATAAAATAAACTTAAAAGTGCATGAAGTAATTTTTTGTTTATATATTTCTGTTTATTGGACTTTATACTCACAGTGGATGCAGAAAATACTTTTATTCAAAAGGTTTCAGTTTTCAATGTCATTGTAGAAATGTTCTATTTGCAGGTATTTGGTAACTATTATTAATTCATAATGTCTGATACTAGGGGTACTGTCAAGATAAAGTGAGTTCTTGTGAACCACCATACACAGAATACATGTTGAAAAAAGTCACCATCAGAGAACGGATGAGAATTGAGAAAGTTCTTCAAACTTCCACATTTTAGTTCTTCAAATAACTAGGGATACATTAATAATAAAATTCAGTCTGATACGGATAAGCTGATAACTGATAAATTAACCACATTAAAATTCTGTAGAATTTCATGTTGCATGAGATAATTTAGGAATTACAACACTATAAAATGAATTTTTTGAGATTTACATTAGATAGCATTATTAGATTATTGTTATTTTTAAAGATTTTTAAGTGATCTTTAAGTGAGCTGTAGATGGCAATGGTAATCTAAACAAAGTAGGGGAAATGAGAACGCACAATTAAAGGTGATGTATGTAATTTCAGAGATGGCAGAATCTACCCGACCTAAAAAGCCTTAGCATCCATCTAAAAATATCTATGTCCAGAGGCAAATTAAAACGCAGAAAAATCAACTCATCAACCTACAGTAGCCGTGTTTCCATTACAGATTTGAGCAAAACTTTAATAAAAAACTCTGTCTCGTCTTCTGTCCAAACATACCGCGCCTTCTTTAAATAATGATCGACTTTTACATACGCCAGATGACCTGTAAATGTGAAAAAAACTGTTTACATTGCAGTTTTGCTAAATATTCCTTTTTCGAATTACCTGACAAACCACCTCATGCGAGTGTAAACACTTTTTTGTGATATATGGGAGTTTTTTTTGAAATTGATGTGTTTCCATTGGGTGTATTTTCAATTCGCGCAATTTGAAGGATAATGGATACGCGGCTATTGTGAGGCTCGTCACCTTCCATTGTCAATTGTGCTCATTCCTGTTTTGTGTCTCTCAAACTGGCAACCCGCATGAGCATTGAGTCTTGAGGAGGAGGGGGCAGGAGACACAGCTCTCTCCAATATTTTGAATTTGGTTTGAACTGCTAGCTGTCAATTTTACATACCGCACCTTTGAATATTCAATAAATGAAATCATTTCTAATTTGCTGATAACTATTATGGTACCAATTTATTTTGCGTCCCTAGAAATGACTTTCAATATTTTATATTTCCAGCAAAAATTTTCATTTTTAGCATGAGTAACATAAAAACAGTTTACATACTGCACACCAGAGCCATTGCCATGCGGAAGAGCTTGAACTGACACTTCATCCCTGACCAGTTCTGTAAAAGCGAGGGAGAGAAACATCAAATTAGGAGATAAGAGTACAAAGTTGGTGGTAGGTAAGAGAGAAAGCACATCAGTATTCTTTCTTAGACTGTTCTGGTGTTGTTCCAGGGGATTGGTTGCGGTACCCCATTTTATCAAGGTTGCTTCAAACTGAAATGGAAATTTGTTCTGGCATTTCCTGTGATGATGTGACGATCAGAGCTGGCATAGGGAGAAGCATTAACACCTGTGACACATCAGCTAATTCAAGGTCAGTCTTGCTGTTTTGCATGTAATATTCTAAATAATAACTGAGTCAGTTTTGATTTGACCTGATGAGAGATCAGTTTTTGTGAGGACAAACTATATGTGTAATCTGAGTCCTGACCATGTAACAGTGCTGACACAAAAAAATCTATCTGAAAAGCTGAGCAAGTACAGGAGGGTTCATGATCTGAACAGGGAGAACTGTGTACAGACCCAGTGTTAATATTTAATGACTGTGACCAGGTCATTATGGAGAACAAAATACCTCCATTCACTTAGAGATAAGGTCTAAGTTTTAGGGAGCAGCACAGAGGTCTTTGATTGGTCAGCGAAAGAGAGGGAGGGGCAACATAAAAGACTTGAGTTTAACATGCACATTTAATATGAATGGCTAAAACTCTTATAACAAGAGCCTAACAATCTTTCAGCTATTTGATAATGTGAGAATATTAATGGGAACAGCTGTGCATGAAATTAGGGCAGAAAAAAGGCCTATGAATAATGGACATGCACGTCAGATAGGGTTAATAGGTTGAGTTATTGTGTAATTTTTGTGACAAGAGAAATCAGGCTGATCTTCACACTCATTATTTATCCAGACACAAGTCTGAGTCATGGGCTTCCTGCTTTTTTTTTTCCTCCAAAAGAGAATTTAAACATGACCTGAATGAAGATTGAAGTCTATATTCTACATAAACCACTATATGGCACCATTGTGATACATATAATTTATATTTTTATTTCTAGGCATTATCACAAATTGATGCTGAACAATTTTCATTTTCTAGAGCAAAACCTGATCACAATTCCTCAAAAAGGAAAATAGTGATTTCTCAATTACCATGACGACATTGGCGAGGTGGGCAGAGACCAGAGCATAGACTCCCCCTGATGATCCGACCACAGGTGCTGTCATGTCCGTCACTGATACAGCCAATGAACCTGCAAGAAGACAATGCAGACATGTCACAATAACACAAACATGTTGAGGATATTTCACCAATACTTTCTCTTTCTTAGAAACTGGAGCCAAAATCACTTGAAATAAATCCATTGTTAAAGGGATAGTTCACCCAAAAATGAAAATTCTTTCATCATTTACTCACCCTCAAGTTGTTCCAAACCTCTATGTGTTTATTTGTTCTGCTGTACACAAAGGAAGATATTTGGAAGAATGTTTTAATCAAACAGATCTCAATCCCCATTGACTTCCATAGTATGTATTTTTTCCTACTATGGAAGTCAATGGGGATTGAGATCTGTTTGATTAAAACATTCTTCCAAATATCTTCCTTTGTGTACAGCAGAACAAATAAACACATAGAGGTTTGGAACAACTTGAGGGTGAGTAAATGATGAAAGAATTTTCATTTTTGGGTGAACTATCCCTTTAACAATTGAACAAATGACGGCAAATATGAGTCAAGAGATGGCAGATTGAAAGAATATCAGTGAAAAATTACGTAAATTTTAATCTGTCACAAAGCTTTTATACTAAGCTCATAAGACATTATGCCTAAGATAATAAGGGGGTGAAATAAATAAGTAAAGGATGACAAAATTGTAATTTGTCACACCTTATGTTACAGTAGGTGTCTTTAATTAAATGTTCTCGCATAAAAAATGCAAGATACAATGTACTTATTGTGTTTATGTTATATTGCAAAACACCTTTGCTGCTATTGAGGAGGGAGGTAAGGTTAGAGACAGGTTTAATGGTATGGTTAGGTTTAAGGGTGGGTTAAATAAGGTGTAAGGGAAGGTTCCGCAGTGTACTTGTAATATGTAGTGTATCAGCAGTGTAATTATAGATGTAATTACAGAAATTATTAACAGCTGTTGTAACATGCAGGTATTTTTTAAATATAATTAAAAAAACAGTATGCAAAATAAGTACACTGTATCAAATTATTCATTTAAATAGTATATAGTAGTTAAAGACACTTAATATAAAGAAAAAACAATTTCTTTAATGTGGGTGTTTTAAATGAAACTCAATTTACTGCATACTGTGGAAATTTGTATTCATAACATAAGTCTCTTGACTTGTTGAGACCTGCAGAGTCTCGTAAGATATCAGCAGATTTATCGAAATCCAGATAAAGGATTTTTTTTTCAAATATTTACAAAATGTATATTTTAAATTGTGCTCTGTGAATGGGGAGCTGGTGCGGTGTGGGCAGTCAGACTGCCAGCAACTTATGAGAAGTGCTGGTATTCTACATGCGTACCAGTGCATCCCGGCAAATTTTTAGCACAATTTGTAATAAAAACAAACAAGTAAGTTCTGCTTCTGAGGAAAATCAGGCATCGGTTCTGATCATGTTATTTGAATGTGACAACAAACCAAGGCAACAAACACAAACACAGAAAACTGAACTACAACATGTGTCAAACCCACCCAAAACAGACTTTACCCGTAACAGATACTACTGAAGAAAAGAGCAACAAGTGAATAAGTGTAAAAAATGTAATGGCTGTATGCGGAGATGAAAGCAAACTGTCACGATTATGTTCTGTTTGGTTCGTTCCTGTCGTTTCTTTTTCTCTATGGTTACTAATCAGTTAAATCTCGTCCAGCTGATCCTATTTAGTTCTTTCATGTTCCTTGTGTATAAAAACCTCCTGTTTGGTTCAGTTTGTTGTCGGTCATTGTCTATATTGGCATCTAAAAGCTAAAAACTAAAATGTAGACGCCGAGAGGCTGAGTAGGGAAAAACTGTCTGCCAGATGCGCTGATTGTCCAATAATTCCATGATTCTGATTGTTGCGTTTTGATGGTTTATTTGCGTGTATATTGTACATGAGATCAGTTCCATACAGTGAAAATATCAATACATTTAAAAGGTACAATATGCAGGATTTTTGCAGTAAAATATCCAAAAACCACTAGGCCAATGTTATATATTTTGTTGATTTCCATTACACGAGAGTAGATGTTAAAACTTCATCCTGATTTGTACTCGGCTTTCGCCAAGATAAGCAACACTAAGATGTAGCTTTACAGTAAACTATGCTTTACCCATTTACGCTTCTTTCCATATGGTGGTGTGACTCCCCTTCTGTCCGGCGTTAACGACTGCAGTGTACTTGGCGCGTCAGCACACACGACGGCTGCAACTACAGTGTGGTCTCCCTAGTGGACCAGCACGACAACCGTCTGGATTGAGCCAAGTAGGGGACATCTCTAGGGTCTTCAAGTGGGCACCTTCCGTCCTCAGTGTTTCGTCGACTAGCCCACGACAACTCAAGAGGGCTCGACAGTGACTCTGGCGTCCCAGAGTCACCCCCCTCCGTCCCCCACTCAACTCAGCCCAGCTTACTGACCTCTATATCCCTCCTGCTGCTGAGACCTAACCACAATCTCACAATCTCTCCACAACCCAACCATACGCGCCAACCCGTTTGACTAAGGCTGTCGCGCCCCACTGGTGCGTTAATATGCAGTTTCAGTGGCAACGGTTCCGTATGGCATACCACCTACCGCAAAAACACAATATCTGACCAACCACCCGTCATTCACGCAATATACACAGGAACGTAATGACTGTAAATACTATACAACCTATACAAATAAACCAACAGACTCTTCAAGTTTTCAAGAATTCTACGAAACCGTAGCGTGGCGGCCTGTACACAGCCAGCTAGAATCTTTCCGTCCCAACCACAGCCAGTTGCTGCTCCTTTCTGCTGCTTCAGATAAGTTCTTTACTGTGCGACGCAACTCTTGGCCACTGAATCCGATGTCTCTGAGGAACCGGGTTGTAGAGTGTGCCACAAAACCTCTTCCACTGGATAAACCTGGACTCTCCATCCTCGCTGTTCTGCTTCAGTGGCCAGATGAGCATACCGCAGTTTCTTCCTCTCATATGCCTCATCTACCGCATCCTCCCATGGCACTGTTAACTCTATCAGTTGAACAATGTGTGCTGATCCAGACCACAAAACAATATCTGGTCGTAGGTTAGTGGTGGCAATCTCAGGTGGAAAAATAAGCCGTTGATCAAGATCAGCCAGCATCTTCCAGTCCCCAGCAGCTTCCAGTTGTCCTGGGTGAGAATTGGTGTTAGCACCTTTTCTTGGTGGTTGCTCGCCTGGGCAGTGGTGGAAAGAGTACTGACAAATTGTACTTAAGTAAAAGTATTGCTACTTAAGTAATAATTTACTTGAGTACAAGTAGAAGTACTGAAAAATAATATGACTCAAGTAAGAGTAAATAAGTAGTTTGCTTAAAAACTACTCAAGTAACTACGTTACAAAGTACTTTAGTATTTTTCTATTTTTACCCAAAATGGGAAGATGATAGCGAAATGGAGCGCTAAACACTCTCATGTCATCTGTTTGATTCATACCGAAGGCCTAGTACTGATGCATAGAAGTATTAAACTTACACATTTCAGGAAATTCCTTAATGTATGTAATAACATGCAAATAGTGATGTTTTGACTGATGAAACATGAAGACAAAAACATTATAGCTATAATATATCTGTGTTTATCAAACTATCAGGTATTTTCAAAATAATGATGTATGTCTTTAAAGGGATAGTTCACCCAAAAATGAAAATTAGCCCACGATTTACTCTCCCTCAAGTCACCTTAGAAGATATGACTTTCTGCTTTCAGTCGAATAGAGTTGTAATAAAAAAATGGCCTGGCTCTTCCAAACTTTATAATGGCAGTGAATGACTGGAGAAAATTTGAAGCCCAAAAAAGTGCATCCATCCATGATAAAAGTGCTCCACATATAGACTACTAGCTTTCTGTTGGCAAGAGCAATTTTTTTTATTACTAATTTTGAAAAGTAAGTCCAGGTAAGATCATTTGAATGTTTTGATTTGAATCATTCATAATTGAAAGCAAAGAAGGTTAATTGATAAAGTGTGATACAAAAAAAGGTATGAAAAACAATAAAACAGTATGAATAAAAAATTCCCAGTAAAAAAATAAATAAAAAACGAAGTAGGGTAACTTATGGTTAACATGTTAAATTAAATGATCTTTTTTTCGTTGTAGCCTACCGAAAATGTGCTGGGAGCCCACTGTTGCTATAGGAACGAACTACACTTTTACATGCATCTGATTGACAGATAAATCATGCGATCTTATTTCACTGTTTTTTCAGCTTTGTACAAAGTTTGCTTCGTATATTTAGTTTAACTGTATTGTTAAACAGGGCGAGCTTTACCATTAATTGAACTGTGTGCATGTATTTTAGACACTTACATTGATCTTGCTCCGTCCATGCAGAACTGTGTCCATGTCATGAGCCGAGCTTTTTTATTTACTTCAACTGCTCAGTGCTCTGGTATTATCAATGGTATGACCCATTTCAGTAGTTGCCATAATTAAATACGAGCAGAATACTCACTTACATTCACTGAAATATTGAAACGTTAGTGGTACTGATTCAAAACACGAGCGCCAGTGATTGAATGTCGAACTCAAAGCACGGTTTGAACGCCCCGCCCCCCAGCCGAACTGGAGGTTTTGATTGGTTTTGCACCCGAGTCAGACCTGTCTGTTATTGGCTCAACTGCGTCAGATATGTCTGTTATTGGCTGAACTGCTTCAGATATGTCTGTTATTGGCTGAACTGCTTCAGATATGTCTGTTATTGGCTGAAGCCCAGGGCTCCACCAAAGTAGTTTGAAAAGTGTCTGTCAAATGTCAGCTTGCCCTGTTGCTCCGTCGGCACCTTTGTCAAAGTACTTTGTACTTTTTATGAAAAATAAATGTAGAGAAGTTGAATACTTTATTTTTATTTTACTCAAGTAAGAGTAAAAGTACCACAATTTAATTATACTCAAGAAAGTAGAAAAAATGAAAAAATCTACTCAAGTACTTTAACGAAAGTATTTGTAATTAGTTACTTTCCACCACTGGGCGGAGGAATATTGTCTTCTGCATGTAATGTTTTGCTAGAACAGGCAGCAACTTATTGGTCATACTACGCTTGCCTTCAAATGCCAATTCCACTCTGCTGAAGCAGCGTGGAACTCCCAACCATTTCCTGATGTATGAACTTATTAACGCTTCCAGCTTATCCACTTTTGTCAAAGAAACCTTGTACACAGCCAGTGGCCACAGAAACCTTGGCAGTAGACCAAACTGAAAGCACCAGAGTTTTAGTTTGCCTGGTAGAGCACAGCTGTTTATGCTCTTCAACCCTTCCACTGCTTGTCGTCTAACTTCTCCTACTCGAACTGTGTCCTTTAGATCCCCAACGTACCATCTCCCAAGACTCTTCACTGGCTTCACAGAAACTGTTGGTATTGCCTCACCATTAATGAAGAACGTTTTATCTACTACCTTTCCTTTAACTATCGAGATGCTCCTTGATTTAGAGGGCTTAAATTGCATTCGTGCCCATTCAATATTATCTGTTAACTTCCCCAATAACCGATTAGTGCAGGCTACTGTTGTAGTCATGATTGTCATGTCATCCATGTATGCTCTGATTGGTGGTAGTCACATCCCAGAAGCCAAGCGCTCTCCTCCTACTACCCATCTTGACGCCCTAATGATTACTTCCATTGCCATGGTAAAAGCCAGTGGAGAAATGGTGCATCCTGCCATTATTCCAACCTCTAAGCATTGCCATGCGGTGCTGAATTTTGGAGTTGAGAAACTAAATTGCAAATCTCCAAAATAGGCTTTCACTAAATTTGTTATTGACATTGGTACTCTGAAAAAATCAAATGCTGCCCAAAGAAGCTCATGTGGCACTGAACCATATGCATTAGCCAAATCCAGGAATGTCACATGGAGCTCCTTCCTCTCCTTTTTAGCTGACTGAATTCGTTGCCAGATAACGTTGTGTTCTAAGCATCCTGAGAACCCTGGAATGCCCGCTTTTTGAACTGAAGTGTCAATTAAGCCATTTTTTAAAAGGTAGGTGGACAATCTCTGGGCAATAATGCTGAAGAAAATCTTACCTTCAACGTTTAATAGTGAAATAGGACGAAACTGACTGATGCTTGTAGCATCTTTTTCCACATAATTCGCAGAACTCCTGAAGCACTCTTGTACACTCTGTACGGAACTCCATTAGGCCCTGGAGTTGATGAAGCCCTTGCCTTTCTCACAGCCTGCTCTACCTCTTTCCACTTAGGTGCAAAGACCTCCATTTGGTATTCTGGTGGGTTGATAGGTGGTATGTCTGATGGAACTGACATAGGCTCATGCCTTTTTGCATCTGTATGCGTTTCCTCCAAATATCTCTCTAGCTCAACCCTAGATGCTTTTAAAGTGCCATTCTTCTCCCTGGTGAATAACTTCTTTAAGAATTTGAATGGGTCTTTATAGAAGTCCTCGCACGTTCCTTCTTTTTGTAGCGTTTCCGTAGACGCTCAGCTCTGCGTAATGTTGCCAGCTTATCTTTTATGGCCCTTTGTAAGAGATTGAGTCCCTCCTTCTGACTTTGTTCTGCTCTTTTCCATTGCTTCCTCAGCTGTCTCCTTTCTCTAACTAACCCTTCAATTTTCTGCTGCCGTCTAGACATTCCAGGAGTAGTCTGTACTTTTTCCTTCCTTTAGTTGATTACTTGCAATATCCCAAATGTTTCCAACTATTTGTAAATGGTGAGAAAATTGCGATTTTAACCAAGGAAACGGGGCGTGTGAGCAGGGGTGAGGAGTCGCCAGTCAATGGCGTCATATCCGCGTTACCCCCGGTTTCCGCCAGGTTTGACCTCATACTGCAATAGGAACCATGGCGACAGACGTTGACAACTGGGTTATGCCGGTTATGCCTAGAAGGACGCTCACGCTGTTGTTGTTTTGTTCAAACATTATGGACCATGGCAAGCAGACTTTGAGACAAAAAGAGGACTAAAACGAAGATCAACATCTTTCGAGATGCCGAGAGGTCCACGTCCGCGACTCACTTCGACTTGACCGAGACGCGAGTGTTCCATGTAAGTTACTTTATTAGACAGGTGAGCAAATGTACATAAAAATAATCAATGTTATTTAGTTCAACATGATGAAATGTTAGAATATGATATGTATGTTATTCTAATGTTGATCTAGCTTACTTAGTCTCATACAGCCAACAAACAACCTAACTAACAACATTCAACACACTCAAATGCAGTTTAGCGTGATAGTGTAACTGTTAGAGCAAGTGAAACAGCGCTGCGTTACCTCAAGTTTCATTCCTCTAATAAACTGACCTGTGTGAGTATTAAATCAGCACTTCCGGGTAGTTCGGTAGAATGAAATGTCCTTATTCTTTTATATCCTCCTGGACTCGCGTTGCGTGTGGCGCTGGTATAAGTTACATCTAGCAATCACGCCCTGCTTCATACCACAGTCATGTTAAAAACATCAATGTATTCACTCATCCATAAAAGATCCATCAGCTTGACGACAAGATCCATAATTACACTTAATGCGGACTATACATCATCAATACACGCCTTTGTTATTGTAAGAGGTAGCGACCCCTGGTGGCGAAAAAATCCTGCATATTGTACCTTTAACAAGCAGTGTGAACCGCGTTGAGCAAAAATTAGGCTTTCTCCCGTCACCCCCTCTCTTCCTCCTCTCTTTACACGCGACCAGGTGATATCCTAATTTACTATCAGCACCCACACGTGACTAAAACTTGTGAGCAACCAAAAGGGGAGTGTTTTAAAACTCATACCTGGCTCCTACAGTCTATGTTTTAGTGGTTGTGTTTATATTATTCTCCAATAAACTCCTGTGTTTCTATCGGTGGATTTAATAAAGACTGTTGAGTTTATTCTCCTTCATCATGCTATGTATCTACACAGCCAGATCATAACACAAACATGCAACCTCTGATTACTATATCAAGTTTCTCTAGGCAGAGAGTGGCAATGTCTTATAAAAATGTAATTACAGGATGTACATTCAAATTCACACACAGTGAATGCACACTTACCCATTGTGATCAGACC
The DNA here is from genome assembly GCA_030578255.1 of Tiaroga cobitis. Lineage (NCBI taxonomy): Eukaryota > Metazoa > Chordata > Actinopteri > Cypriniformes > Leuciscidae > Tiaroga > Tiaroga cobitis. Next base: position 28,003,450 of record CM060596.1, on the reverse strand, counting down.
TACACACTGCTGCTGCTGATTGCTGTGTAAGAATGTGAAATACTAGTAGAAGGTCGTGACTTAGTGACACCTCAATGTTCCATCTTTATTTGGTCACATGCACATTACTGTATAGCTGCGATGCTTAAGTGCACACATTTTTAATGTACTAACAGCCTATCTATGTGGTAACAATGCCACTTTAAATGTACAATGTGGGTGATTTATTTGCAATAACAAAATTAAAGAACTTTATTCCTTTTCCTACCACCAGACATTAAAAGCATAGTTCACTGAAAAAAAAAAATCATCATTTACTCCCCCTCATGTGAGTTACACAATGATGTAAACACACATTTATGATTGAGGAGAAGCAAATTTAATAATGTAAGAATGAACCTCGGGAGAAACATAATTGACTATTAAGGCCTGTTCACACCAGGAACGATAACTATAACGATAATGATAAAGATATAGTTCTAAAAAACGTTTTAAATATAAAAGAATAGCATAGTCCACACCACAACTATGGGCCCTATTTGAACGATCTAAGTGCATGGTCTAAAGCGCACGGCGTAAGTGCACTTGGGCGTGTCCGAATCCACTTTTGATAGTTTAATGACAGGAAAAATGGTCAGCACGCCCAGCGCATGGTCTAAAAGGGTTGCCCCTATTCTCTTAATGAGTCATGGTGTGTTTTGGCCGTAACGTGCACTAAACCAATCCGAATCTTCTCCCATTCCCTTTAAAAGCCAGATGCACTAGCGCCATGGCGGATTCACTATTTACATGTTGGAATTTGCAAGCGGAAAAACGTCTCAGGTTACGTATGTAACCCTGGTTCCCTGATAGGGAACGAGACGCTGCGTTTGAGACGCGGTGGGAACGCTCTGCGTGATTGCGTCATGAAGCACGTGTAAAATCAGTCCAATGGAAGCCCGATACGTCATAGGTGACGTCATAGACCAGGAAACTATAAAGCACCCTTGCAAACAGACCGCGCCAGCTTCTGAAAAGTCTGAAGCAAGTCGATCAGGGTGTGCAGGAAGTATGGCAGGCAAACGCAGCGTCTCGTTCCCTATCAGGGAACCAGGGTTACATACGTAACCTGAGACGTTCCCTTTCAAGGGAACTCGAGCTGGTTTGAGACGCGGTGGGAACCCCATACCCACTACGCCATAGTGACAAATGCCCGTTCTGTGTGAAGTCCTTGCGCACACTAAGAAGCAAGCAACCTAGCCCCTGGAGTAGAGAGGTCAAGGTCATAAAACCTGACAAATGTATGCGGAGAGGACCATCCTGCCGCATTACAAATATCAGGAAGGGAAACCCCCGAAATTAAGGCCGTAGAGGCCGCCATACTCCTAGTAGAATGGGCCCGTACAGCCATAGGTGAAGGCTGACCGGCCGCTTCATAAGCTAGTGAAATAGCCTCGACTATCCACTTGCTCATAACCTGTTTAGATGCAGGGCACCCTCTTCTGAGTGACCCAAAACATACAAATAATTGCTCTGACTTACGCCACAGGGCAGCTCTGTGAACGTAGGCATCCAATGCCCGAACTGGACATAACAGGTTCAATTGTTCCTGATCTGGGGTATTAAAAGGTGGAGGATAAAAGGCCTGCAGCACTATTGGGCCCCCAACATTGAATGGGACCTAAGGAATATAACCCGGTCTAGGGTATAGAAATGCTTTCACCATACCAGGTGCAAATTCCAAACATGACGGAGCAACCGACAGGGCGTGCAAATCTCCAATTCTCTTGATAGATGAAATAGCAAGGAGAAATAACGCTTTCAAAGTGAGGAATTTTTCTGAAACCTCTTCAATGGGCTCGAACGGAGCCAGAGCCAGACCCTCAAGTACAATGGCTAAATCCCAAGCCGGTGCTCTGGAGTGCAGTGCAGGTCTCAACCTCAATGTACCACGGAGAAAACGAGTAATCAGAGGATCTCTCCCAATAGAAGTACCCCCCAGAGGGGTATGGTAGGCCGATATAGCCGCCACATAAACTTTTAAGGTGGAAGGAGATAATCCAGCAGAGAAACGGTCTTGCAGAAAATCGAGAACTGAACCAACAGGGCAGTTAACAGGATCTAACTGACGCTCACCACACCAGGTGGAGAATAATTTCCATTTCAGCGCATACAGTCTTCTCGTGGAAGGGGCTCTGGAATGGAGAATGGTCTCAACGACCTCAGTCGAGAGACCGGATTCTATGAGCCTGGCCCCCTCAGAGGCCAGGCCCACAGTTTCCACAACTCCGGTCGAGGGTGAAATATTGTGCCCTCTACCTGGGACAGCAGGTCCCTCCTGATTGGAATCTCCATGGGAGAGCCGCTCAGAAGAGACACCAAGTCCGAGAACCAAACTCGAGTCGGCCAGTAAGGGGCTATTAGTAGCAGACGGGCCCCTTCCCGGCGAACCCTCTCCAGAACCCCCGGGAGCAACGATATCGGGGGGAAAGCATACAGGTACAGCCTCGGCCAAACCTGCACCATCGCATCCAGTCCGAGAGGAGCTGGGTGCGTGAGAGAGAACCACATGGGACAATGGGTTGTATCTGAGGATGCGAAAAGGTCTATCTGAGCACGACCAAATTTCTCCCAAAGGAGCTCCACCACCTCGGGGTGAAGTCTCCACTCCCCGGGCCTCAGCCCCTGCCTTGACAGTATATCTGCTCCCACATTCTGACGCCCCGGAATGTAAACTGCTCTGAGAGATAGCAACTTTCCCTGGGCCCATAGGAGGATCTGATGGGCCTGCTTGCAAAGGTGACGTGACCTCAAACCCCCCTGATGGTTGATATATGAGCCCACCGACGTGTTGTCCGTACGGACCAACACATGATGGCCTCTCAGGTCTGGCAGGAAATATTTGAGAGCTCGAAATACCGCCATCATCTCCAAGCGATTTATGTGCCATGACAGATGATGGTCCTGCCAAAGACCTTGCGCCGAGTGGCCACTCATGACCGCCCCCCATCCCGTGACGGAAGCATCCGTCGAAAGCGTGACGCGTCGACATGAAGCCCCCAGTACTGGGCCCTGGGCGAGGAACCAAGGTTTCTTCCACATGACCAAGGCACAAAGGCATAGCCGCGTGACCTTGATCTTGCGGAACGGATTTCCCCTCGGAGAAAACCCCTTGGTTCTGAGCCACCACTGCAGGGGTCTCATGTACAGCAGGCCAAAAGTAATCACGTTGGACGCTGCTGCCATGAGCCCCAACAGTCTCTGAAACTGTTTCACAGTGAGTGACTGGCCTAGTTTTACATTTTTTACGGCTGTGAGAATCGCAGAAATCCGAGCAGGAGATAGACGTGCCTGCATTGTGGTCGAATCCCAAATTACATCTAAAAAAGTGGTCCTCTGAGCAGGGAGGAGAACACTCTTCTTGATGTTGAGCCGCAACCCCAACTCCTTTATGTGAGACAGAACGACATCTCGATGCCGAACTGCCAACTGCTCTGACTGAGCTAAAATCAACCAATCGTCGATATAATTTAATACGCGAATGCCCTGGAGTCTCAAAGGAGCCAGAGCTGCATCCACGCATTTTGTAAAGGTGCGGGGTGATAAACCTAGGCCAAACGGTAGAACCCGATACTGGTAAGCTTCGCCCCCGAAAGCGAACCTCAGGAACTTCCTGTGATGAGGATGGATGGATACATGAAAGTAAGCGTCTTTCAGGTCTATTGTGACAAACCAGTCCTCGGACTGAATCTGTGATACAATTTGCTTGAGTGTGAGCATCCTGAACTTGAGTTTCTGAACTCTGCTGTTTAACTGGCGCAGATCTAGAATAGGACATAACCCTCCATCCTTTTTCGGAACAATGAAGTAACGGCTGTAAAACCCTGACTCTCTGCTGGGAGGAGGCACCCCCTCTATCGCTCCTTTTTGAAGAAGTGTCAGAACTTCCTGCTCCATAACCAGAGCCTGCTGTGAGTCCACCACTGTGGGAAGGACCCCTTGAAATCTGGGCGGCCGAGAACCGAACTGAATTCTGTAACCCTTTTCTATTATATGCAGGACCCATAAAGAAATATTTGGCAGAAGTTTCCACGCTGCCAGAAATTCTGATAACGGAACCAGTCTCTCGAGACTGGCCTCTGGATTTGATTGAACAATCATTTCGGCGCCCTGAAGCGGCGAACCGGCAGGGAACAACCGAACTGACCGTTCTACAATCCTCCTCAGAGGATTGCATGGGGAACGCTGACACCTCGGTGCCCTGAAACGGCGAACCGGCAGGGAACAACCGATGTGGCAACGCTGCGACTCTCCTCGGAGAACCGCCCCCCGGAGGGCGCCAAAGAGAAACGGTTCCTCGGAATCGTTCCTCCCTGGAGGGGACCACCCTCAGAAGCCTGACACACTCGGCGTCAGGACTTCTTCTTAGTCCAGGTTCTTTTAGACATGACAGTCCTCAGATCCTGTCTGCCCCCAGCAGGCCTGGACTGCGAACGCCACTCGGGGACCCCAGATTGTGGAGGAGCCCGAGCAGCAACGCTCTGTTTCTACTGGTATCTATGTGAGGAGCTCGTAGACAGACGAGGCTGCTCAACCTTTATATTGCGTGCAGCCTCGGGGACATTAGACCGGCGAGGAAGAAACCTCTGAAACGCAGCCGCTTGTTTTTTATTTTCTTGAAACCTATCGACAACACAATTTATAGCATCGCCGAACAGACTTGTAGGAGAAACCGGTGCGTCCAGAAGAACAGATCTATCTTTGTCTTTTATCTCAGAAAGATTCAACCATAAATGACGTTCCGTGGCCACCAGGGCTGCCATAGAACGGCCCACAGATTTGGCCGTCTCCTTGGTGGCCCGGAGAGATAAATCTGTCGTGCGACGTAATTCTCGAATTGCATCAGCACTAACTTCCTCACATTCATCTATGTCCCTCAGCAGGTCAGCCTGATAAGCTTGTAATATCGACATTGTATGTAGGCATGCCGCCGCCTGACCTGCTGCCGAATACGCTTTACCCACCAGCACTGATGTATTTTTTAATGGTCTGGTGGGTAACGTCGGGGCTTTCAGTGATGACGCTGACTCGGGGGAGAGATAGCTCGCAAGCGTCTCTTCCGCACGAGGCATCGTCAAATAACCGTAATCATCAATACCTTTAACTTTACTGTAATTACTAGTTTGAGGATTATGAACTCTGAAAGACGCCGGTTTATTCCATGATCTGGACACCTCAGTGTGAAGATCAGGAAAAAACGGGAGTTCCCGACGAGGAGGTCGTGATCTAGATGGTAAATAACGATCATCTAGAAGACTCTTTTTTGATTCAACATCAATATCATCAGCTGGCCACTCAATATTTAATTTAGTAACAGCACGAGATAAAACCTCCATCAACTCCTCATCATCGGGGATATGAGCTGGCGAAAACTCAAAATCCCCCATATCAACGACATCCAGTTCCTCAGAACTGGATAGCCGCAACATTGGTGCCTCAACCTGGGGAGGAGAAACCGCAGAGCGGGCTCCTTCCTGGGCTGGGACACCGGAACCAGCAGGTAAGGGCTGAGAAAGGGCTGGGCCCGTCTCAAACCCCGCTACTAGATCCATCTGTGAACCCCACGATGCACGCCGCCGCTGTGCCTCAGCAGCAGCGGGACCCGCACCACGGGGAACACGAACCGAACCATCCTCCTCAAAGAATGCCCGGCGGGAGCGGAGAGTTTTCATGGACAAACTCATGCAATGCTCACAATCAGCCCCCTCGAGGACTGACTGGGCATGCTCTACTCCCAAACAAGCAACACACATCTGATGTGTGTCCCCACCCGTAATGAAACGAGGGCAGGGAACAACACAACGTTTGTAATCTTGCTTGCTCGCCATCATGAGGTATATAGCAATATGATCGGACAGACAACAATAAATAGACAAGGACAGAATCACAGAGAGCGCTTGCTGAAGACAACAGAAGCTGGCGCGGTCTGTTTGCAAGGGTGCTTTATAGTTTCCTGGTCTATGACGTCACCTATGACGTATCGGGCTTCCATTGGACTGATTTTACACGTGCTTCATGACGCAATCACGCAGAGCGTTCCCACCGCGTCTCAAACGCAGCTCGAGTTCCCTTGAAAGGGAACTGAACGGTTCTCTAGCGAGGAAAGTGTACATGCGTTGTGGACCTGCCTATAGGCGCACATTTCTAAAGTGCTCTTTAAAAAACAAAACAAATATTGCGCCATTGACTTTAGACCAGGTTTCTGTTGGTCAAGGGCACAGGCTATTTCAGTTGCCTCAATATAGCAAAGCACCAACAATGCGCCTGAACACACCTGGTTCCCTTTCGAAGGGAACTCAACAATACGTCATCGACGTTATGGGGAACGCCTCAGGCGTGACAGGTGTCTGAAATCAAGTAACAACTCACAGCAATCATGTTGACCGGCGACAGCCCGTGCATCATCAGCTCGAATGATGAGCGCGCAACCTGGATGTATAAAAAGGGTGCCTTGAAACCGTGACAACATATTTTCGTCTTCAGGGACTGTTTGTCTGTTTTTTGAGTAGTCAACAAAAAGAAAATGAAGCGTGCAGAGAAGGGGAAAAATACTTTCCGCAAGTGTGCCGACCCGTGTCCTAGATATTTGACACCGGAGGATTCACACGATCTGTGCGTTTTCTGCCTGTGAGAAGAGCACGCGTGGGGAGTTCTCGAGGGAGCTTCCTGTGCAAACTGTGAGCGGTTTTCTCTGAAAACGCTCCGTTCTCGTCTGTCCCACTTCTCGAGGAAAGTGGGCGCGGCATCTGAACCCCGCGGTTTTGGTCCCGCTCGGGCTGAGGCTCGGCGGCGCTTGAGCTCGTGGGGCTCTCAGATGGAGCTGGCAGATCAACTGGAGAGGGGCGTTAACCTCGCGGATGATCTGCCAGCTGACGAGGATGAGTTACAGGTCGATGTAGAAGAGGTTCTTTCTCTTTCTGATGGGTCTGTAACTGGTTCTCTTCGGGCCGGGCAGGAGGTGGGTGTTGATGATGTTAGTTTGGTTGAGACCGAACCATCTCAGCCCTCCTGCCCAGTGTACGCTGAGCTGGTTGATGTTATGGGGCGCGCCACCGACAGATTGCAGCTGCAGTGGAGGCGCGTCCGGGAGGAACCTGTTAGTGGTATTTTGGACGATCGGTTCCTCCCCACCCGTAAGCCACCGGCTCGGACGAGCCTTCCATTCCTTCCCGATCTCCATTCTGAGATCGAGAAGGCATGGAAAAACCCGTTCTCCGCGCGTCTCTATCTACATCAGCGAGCTAGTTTCGCTCCTGTGGAGGGAGCCGCGGAGCACGGGTATGTGTCGATGCCGCCAGTGGACGAGACGTTGGCTAACTATCTCGCCTCTGGTCGGTCGTCTTCACTAGAAGCTCCGACCCTGCCATCCAAGCCGCTCAGGACAACTTCGCGCTTGAATGGCAGAGCGTACACGGCAGCAGGTCAGGCGGGTGCGGTTCTGCACACCCTCGCGGTCATTCAGGCCTACCAAGCCGACCTGCTGCGGGACCTCGATCAGGGGGCCGGCCTGTCCCCTGACGCGGTCGCGGAGCTGCGCCGCACCACGGATTTGACTCTTCGGGCCACCAAGCAGTCTGCGGTTTCCATCGGTCGTGCGATGGCTGCTATGGTGGCCACGGAGAGGCATCTGTGGCTCAACCAGGCTGATATCGGGGAGAAAGAAAAAACTTTTCTCCTCGATTCGCCGGTTTCGCCTTCCGAGCTTTTCGGACCTTCTGTCGAGACAGTGGTCGATAAGTTCAGGGAGGCGAGGGCGCGCTCTGCGGCGTTTAAGAGCTGCATACCGCGGAGGTCCTCGGCCCAGCCCAGGCAGGCGGGAGAGCCTGGTCCGTCGTGGTCTGAGGATCACAGACGGACCCAGAAGGCCAGTGTCGCTTCCCGTGCACCCCCTCCTCCTAGCAGGGGGAGCAGGGCGCGCAGGAGGCGTAACTCCCGCGGGAGGCAGGATCTCAGGGAGGTGATCCAGAGTAAGCGTTCTCAGACTGAACGTTAGACATCACCTTCCTGGATCTTGTCTCCTAACCACCATCGCTCCCAGGCTCCTCCTACATCAGGCCTGGGGCGGGGCCCATGATGAGTTCAAGAATTCTCTGATGGCCCGCTTCAGCTTGGTTGTTAGGAGCGCCTTCCCTTGGCTTGTGAAACAGTAGAATTCAGGTTTCTGAGTTCCTGTGTCCTGGTGAGCTTTATTTCGCACGTTGCAGGTTTTATGTTGAGTGAAAATGTTTTTTCTGCGCAAATAACATTTTTCTCTTCTTTTTCAGAACTCGTCTCCTGTACAGAGCCGGGGACATGTTGGTAAGCAAAGGTAATGTATTGTAAGGTGAGCTGGGCTCCCACATGTTGTGGTCGCCAGGTTACAGGCCTCACCAGGCCTTCCAGGCTATGAGCTTCCATATGTCAGGTCACAGGCCTTATCCAGCCTTCCTGAATGTGAGCTCCCACATACTGTGGTTATTAGGTTACAGGCCCCACCCGGCCTTCCTGATATGAGCTCCCACATACCGTGGTCGCCAGGTTACAGGCCTCACCGGCCTTCCTGGTTATGAGCTCCCACATACTGGGTTTCAGGTTACAGGCCTTACTAGGCCTTCCTGAATATGAGCTCCCACACACGGTGGTTGCCAGGTTACAGGCCTCGCCAGGCCTTCCTGGTTATGAGCTCCCACATACTGTGGTCGCCAGGTTACAGGCCTCACCCGGCCTTCCTGATAAGAGCTCCCACATATTGTGGTAGCCAGGTTACAGGCCTCACCGGCCTTCCTGGTTATGAGCTCCCAAATACTGGGTATCAGGTTATAGGCCTTACTAGCCTTCCTGATGCGAGCTCCCACATACTGTGGTCGCCAGGTTACAGGCCTCACCCGGCCTTCCTGATATGAGCTCCCACCTACTGTGCTCACCAGGTTACAGGCCTCACAGGCCTTCCTGATATGAGCTCTCACCTTCTGTGCTCGCCAGGCTTCTGGCCTCACCCGGCCTTCCTGGTTATGAGCTCCCACATGCTGTGGTCGCCAGGTTACAGGCCTCACCCGGCCTTCCTGATATGAGCTCCCACCTACTGTGCTCACCAGGTTACAGGGCTCACAGGCCTTCCTGATATGAGCTCTCACCTTCTGTGCTCGCCAGGTTTCTGGCCTCACCCGGCCTTCCTGGTTATGAGCTCCCACATGCTGTGGTCGCCAGGTTACAGGCCTCACCGGCCTTCCTGGTTATGAGCTCCCACATACTGGGTTTCAAGTTACAGGCCTTACTAGGCCTTCCTGAATATGAGCTCCCACACACGGTGGTCGCTAGGTTACAGGCCTCGCCAGGCCTTCCTGGCTATGAGCTCCCAAATACTGGGTATCAGGTTACAGGCCTTACCAGCCTTCCTGATATGAGCTCCCACCTACTGTGGTTGTCATGTTACAGGCCTCACCGGCCTTCCTGGTTATGAGCTCCCACATTTAGTGGTCACCAGGCTTCAGGCCTCCTCTGCCTTCCTTGTTATGAGTTGTCACATGTCAGGTTTCAGGCCTCACCAGGCCTTCCTGAATGTGAACTCCCACTCACTGTGGTCGTTAGGGTGTGGTTGTGAGCTTAGGTTACAGGCCTCATCTGGTCTTCCTGATTATGTTAAAACCATACTTATGGTAAGTCACACGACGGAACGTCTTGTGTACTTTCTAAAATCCATTTTCATGGTAAGGGTCATGCGCTGTATGCTTCGGTCCCTTCCTATGTGGCCCAGACCCAGGTCTTTCACCACGGGTCCCACTCTAGATACGTCTTGTCGTCAAAGTTTGCTACGACAGACGCTTGTTTCTGATCCAGGCCTTCCTGGATTCGGAATTACTAAGTACATGCATTTTTGTTTCATGTACTTTCTAAAATCCATATTTATGGCCTTTCTGAAAGTAGCCCCCACATGGTGTGGTTGTCAGGTTACAGGCCTTGTCAGGCCTTCCTGATATGAGCTCCCTCCTACTGTGGTTGTCAGGTTACAGGCCTCGCCGGCCTTCCTGGTTTTGAGCTCCCACATTCAGTGGTCACCAGGCTTCAGTCCTCCTCGGCCTTCCTGGTTATGAGTTGTCACATGTCAGGTTTCAGGCCTCACCAGGCCTTCCTGAATGTGAACTCCCACTCACTGTGGTCGCTAGGGTGTGGTTGTGAGCTTTCACATGTCAGGTTGCAGGCCTCATCAGGCCTTCCTGAATGTGATCTCCCACACATTTTGACTATCAGGTTATAGGCCTCATCTGGCCTTCCTGGTCATGTCAAAACCATACTTATGGTAAGTCACATGATGGAACATCTTGTGTACTTTCTAAAATCCATTTTTATGGTAAGGGTCATGTGCTGTAGGCTTCAGTCCCTTTCTATGTGGCCCAGACCCAAGTCTTTAACCTCGGGTCCCACTCTAGATGTGTCCTGTCGTCAAAATATGCTACGACAGACGCCTTTCTGGCTAACTTCTTCATTCTGATCCAGGCCTTTTCTGGACTCAGAATAATTAAGTACATGCACTTTTGTTTCATGTACTTTCTAATGTAGCCCCCACGTGGTGTGGTTGTCAGGTTGCAGGCCTTATCAGGCCTTCCTGGTTATGAGCTCCCATATTCTGAGTATCAGGTTATAGGCCTCACCGGCCTTCCTGATATGAGCTCCCACACACTGTGGTCGCCAGGTTACAGGCCTCACCCGGCCTTCCTGGTTATGAGCTCCCACATACTGTGGTCGCCAGGTTACAGGCCTCACCGGCCTTTCCTGATGTGAGCTCTCAGGCAGTACTTCCTCAGTGTTCAGGAGGAGCACTGGGTAGACCCATGGATTGAGTGGACGACTTCCGTCTTTTCTTGAGGTTGAGTTACACTCTCCGGGTAATCCCGTCTCTGTGATCCGGAACTGAATGATTTCTGCCAGCTTTGCAGGCCTTCAGTTTTGGATGCCTTTTCCAAGGCAGTTTCCAGAGGCTCTGCAATGGCCAGTCTGTGCGTCTTAGTATAGATCACCAGGCCAGCCTGGTGGCATGTCAGGAGGCATGCTCTCCTGAATAGTGACTGGCTGGGAATCCCTTGAGTCCCCTAGCCACACTCCCTAGAAGGGACCCCTTCTATTAGGAAGTTGTGGTCCTAAGCCTTTGAGCTGGCCCAGATATACCTCCCATGAACTATGTTCTGGCAGTTTCTCGGTTCATTAGCTTGGGCTATGACCGGTAGGGAGTGCTGTCACTGACAGCCCAACGTGACCTAGGGTGAGTGGTTTTAGTGTCCTTTGTATTACTGGTTCTGACAGTTGTCACTGCCATTGTGCATGCACTCCCCTCAGTATGGCGGCGTGGGTATTTCGTTCCCCATAACGTCGATGACGTATTGTTGAGTTCCCTTCGAAAGGGAACGTCTCAGGTTACGACTGTAACCTATGTTCCCTGAGAACAGGGAACGAGACAATACGTCTCCCTGCCATACCTCGGGGCCTGCCTGCAACAGTCCCTTCAGACGATAGGATGTTGTCACGGTTTCAAGGCACCCTTTTTATACATCCAGGTTGCATGCTCATCATTCGAGCTGATGATGCACGGGCTGTCGCCGGTCAACATGATTGCTGTGAGTTGTTACTTGATTTCAGACACCTGTCACGCCTGAGGCGTTCCCCATAACGTCGATGACGTATTGTCTCGTTCCCTGTTCTCAGGGAACATAGGTTACAGTCGTAACCTGAGACGTTTTCAGACCAGCATGCCCATGGGCGCACAAATGGGCTATTTTTGCTATTTAAACAACGTGGCGCAGGACGTGAAAATGATAACTTCGTCGGGCTGAAACTAGCAAAAAACACTTGCGTCGCGCCAGGCGCTGCATTGCGCCAGATGTATAGGGCCATATAACGATAAGGACACAGAGAATCGTTGAATGCTTTTTTTCCAGCTGATGAATGATAAAAACATTGACAGGCAATCAGAATCCATTCCGATTTTAAGAGCTCAAGATATTAAAGCAGCAGAGTGCAAACCTTCAGTGTGCGATTTTAATAAACATAACACTATTGTATGGTGATGTGGATGCTAATATAGTTATAGCTATCTTTACAGTTATCGTTAACGTTGTTGGTGTGAACAGGCCTTTAATCTGAATATTCGTGGAATATTCCCCTTACGGTCTATGATAGTTACAGATATATTACAAAATTAAAGCACTTCTGTTGTGTATTACATTGTCGTGTAAATTTTGTGTTTAAATCTATGCTACCTGTGCTTTCATTTAGCCTTTTCTCTCTGTCACTCAGTTTAGGGCTAATAATCAGAACAGTTAAGTCATCTGATTTTATAATTCACAGGTATTTAACAAATAGTACAATATAAGATTAACCAACTTCACAAAACCAAACCTATACCCTGCAAGCTCTATAAACAGCCTTTAGCATTTCAACTTCTTACTGAAGTCTTCTCCAAAATATTCCAGAATTGTATGACTAATTTCCCAGCTCTGCTGCAGGAAAGTGAGGGCTGGGGTTAAACTTCTCCCCTCTGAGTATGACATCTGCTGCTGATTGCCCAGGAGAACACACGCGCACACACACTGATATTAGCTGGTAATGTCATCAGGGAGAATAAAATGACATTTCCACTTCAAATCAAATCCTACAGCTGATGGAAAATACAGGTGGGTTTCTCCTCCATTCTTCTGTCCTTTGGTCTGCATCTTTCTCACTTTCACTCCCTGTGCCTCTTCATCTCTCTGTTTTTCTTGCATTCTCCTTTTATACCTCACTGTTCTTCTCAGCAGGGGTTTCAGACTGGTGTGAGAGGTTTTATAATGTTGGAAAAGCTAAGAGTGTTTGTAGCGTTTAATCAGCTTTCCATTTGTTAATCTTCACAAGTCTGAAAGCACATGGCTGGACCATGGATATAATTATATAATCATTATGTAATACCAACATGTTTGCTTCCATCCATCTTTCTGGGATTTCTACTTGATTTTATGAGTTTTCAAAATTTCAACTTTGTTTATATAACTGAGAGTGGTTGGATTAAGTGCAATGAACCTCATTAAAGCAACACCAAGGAACTTTTCCTCAGCAGTCGCCCTACAGGTTGGAAGCGGAATTGTCCATTACCGCTGTCGTAAATAATTTAGCCTACCACAGCCTACTGTCGCACGCGCACGCTTGCTGTTTATCCAGCACCGGCTTTGGAATCAACAATGGCAGACATCCCAACCTGCAAGAAGTCATTTCAGGGAGTTATATCTTGGTGACTGGATTGTTGACAGGGGGTGGCGGGTTGGTTGACTAGCTTTCGTGAGGCACACTCGCAAGGTTTCTCGCGCTCTCCCTCTCTGCCGTGCTTTCGCTATGTATGTTATGCGCGCAGTATGTTCTGTCTCGCATGCGCGCTCTAGATTCCGGCAGATTTGAACTAATTTGCGGGCATCAGGGAGACGCTATAGACTTGGGATGTCTGCAATGGCCATAGAGAATTTGAGGAAGTGGTGGGGGAAGTGACGTATGCCGTAAAGCAGTCGAGTTTTGTAGTTCTTTTTGTGCTCGGGTTACTACACGAAACCCGAAGTTACATAGTGCGAGTAAAAGCGATACAGACCACGTCAGGCTATGGCAGACGTGTCATTTAACCTATTGTAAGTCGATGTACCATCACAAGGGTCTTGGAAATATATTATGAAGGTTGAAAAGTTCCATAGTGTTGCTTCAAATCAAAATTGTGTTAGTTTTAACCCTCTGAGGTCTAAAGGTTTTGGGGTCCTTGAGGTGTTCTGACATGCTCTGACATTTGTGCTTTTTTCAGTTATTTATAAACATGTTAATGGCAAAGGTGTAAATTCACTCAATATAGCACAAACTGGGCTACCGTAATATCTGAGCAACAATTATGTACATGTTTGTATTTTTGAGAGAATATTGCTTATGCATGGTTATTGAAAAAACTAAAACTTAAAGTGTCTGAAATAAGGCCACAAAACATACTAAATATGTGTCCACAAGACTTTTGACTAATGAGTGTTGTTGCCTAGAATTTTTGCTTCAAAATGATCTGAAATTCATCCTGCTTAATCATTTACACAAAAACATACACTGATTTAAATTTTATTAGACACCTTTTGTTTGGAAAGGCAATATGCGTGGAGGCGTGTTCACACCTGAGAAGACAAAGGCCGGATAATGTGCCGCATAATGAGCTGCATATTAATTAGCCCTTTCACACAGGTGTGTCACAGGATCCCAAAGAATGCAAGGACAAAAGAAATGATCTATATAGCCTATACATATTTTACAATTAGAAATTGTAACCAATTACAAATAGGTTACAATTAGAACAACAATTACAATTTTAACAATATTTCAAGTGTATTTCTTTGTAAAAAGTATACATTTTATCATACGTATTAAAAAAGGTAAGGATTCATTAGTTTGAATATTGGAACAAACACTATAATAACATCTTAGTTGATAATTCAATATACCTACTTTATTTTTGACAAAACATCATACTATAGAATATTTAACTATGAGCGGAAATTGGTGAACAAAAGTGTACCTATTTAATGTGACAGTAGTCTTTTTTACAGTCAAAACTTTATAATCTATCCAAAACTAATCACAAAATCTTGTCTAAACATTCATATTTAGTCTGTAATATATTGTGTATGATATATTAGTACATACATGTGAATTTGCAGCTTGTTGCTTATACAGACATTTTATTTCAACATATTTCAGTCTATTTTTACTCATCTTAGTAGGCTATAGCAATATAGTTTGGATGTGTTCATGTAAACATAACGTTTACTAATGTAGGTGCGAGAGTGAATGAACAAGGCACAGCTGTATAACTGTAGTAAACAAAGCGCGCGCGCCTGTGCCGTTCACTCATCATTTAGCCTACACACAGACACGCAATTCATATTTAAACAGTCTTTTTGCGGTTTACAGTCAGACACTATTCAATATCGCGATTAGAACAAAGCACTTAAAAATAAATGACTTACTACATCAGCTGGATCCGTTGCTCCTCGAAATGAAACTACCAGCACTTCTGGTACATTTTCCAGGGTTAGATAGTATTATTCCTCACAGCGAAAGGATACGCTGTGTACACAGCTGTACAAGATACTTACTAAACACGATGTGTTTTATAATCCAGCTGGTGGGCGTTGGCATGTTTGAACGGCTTGCCTTAGATCATTTGCGTTTGAATAGCGCGCGCTCTCCGTGGGCGTGGCACATTAACGCGTAATTAGGTATAATGAGCTGGAAAGAAAAATACTGACATCTCTCTCTTTTCATACAGATTAAATAAACTGAGAATATTTGTTTTTTTATATAAATTAATTCATTTAAAAGAAGAGAGTTCAAGCTTCATTATGGAGAAACACTCGTGCCTGTATGACAAGTATTCGCGGAATTACAGTTAATTTTCGGACGCGTTTCAGAATGGACTTAACTGACAGAGAGAAGGCAGAACGCGCATCATGTTTGTTTTTCTTTATTTGGCGAAAAGCACAACACTTTGTTTTTATTGTGAGTATCCACAAAAAAAATAGACACTTATCAGGATCTAATGATGTACAACACTTAATATGTTAGATCAAAATCAACAGAGTATTTTGAGTTTCTTTTGCACTGATAAGAAAAAAAGTGAGACTATCGCGCCGGCGCGATAGCCGACATCAGAGGGTTAAAGCTACACTGTGTGATTTTTACCCCCATCTAGCGGTGAAAAGGTATATGACCATCCAGTGAATTTTAGTTTCTGTTCCTCTCAATTCCGATTTCGTTTTAACTCCTACGGTGGCCAATGTAGTCCAAGATTAACATGGCTTCCAGTTCGACCTCGTCCATGAGTGTTCCTTCAAGTGATGAGGTTATTTTAGAAAACGATTATAATTTGCAGTAATTTAATTTGTCAGGTAACATATAGGTTATGACATTATGTAAAATGAATAATAGTTTTATGTTATCGTATTTTTTTTTACCATTTCATTGCTAACATCAGTTATCAGGTTCCCAGACGAATGCAAGCTAATCTTAGCAAAGTCACTTTTATTTTTAACTTTTAACTCTTTTTCGCTTCCTTGGCGACTCTGATACGTATCCTCGAGAATAAGAGTGATCCTCCATCAGCAACAGACTTTCAAAAAGGCTTTCAGGTTTTTATATATCAGTCTCAAGCAATCCCCCTCTACACATTCGACACGGTGCCATCGAGTGTTAAAACGCGAAAGGCGAATGTACTTTCAAGATGGAGGGGCAACATGGCGACTGACATTCGAACCCCTTACCCGTATGTATTTTCAATGGCATATTATACACTCACGAGAATACTTTATTACTTGAACAAAGTAAATATACATTAATGAGCACATATATATTTGAAAGAACTAAGTGTTTTTAGCTAAGAATAAACTAAAAAAGTTACACAGTGTAGCTTTAAAGGGCACCTATTATGCCCCCTTTTACAAGATGTAAAATTAGCATCTGGTGCCCCCAGAGTGTGTATGTGTAGTTTTAGCTGAAAATACAGATATTTTTGAACAGCATGATAAAATTGCCACTTTTGGGGGTGAGCAAAAACGAACCGTTTTTGTGTGTGCCTCTGGCCCACTTTCAAGAAGAGGACGGAGCTTCAAGAGCTTGTGCTCCAGTGCAGGACAATCTCATCTCACTGAATGAAAATGTCAGAACAGAAACTGTATTAGCAGTGTTCAGTTCGAACCGGAGTCGGACAACAACGCCTACAGAGCCAGAGAATATATAGTGTATGGAGATAGAAAATATATAGTTTAGTTTAATTACGGTTATAACTTATTTGTCATCTTGCTTTTAACCACTATCAGTACAAGCCTGTTTTAACGAACCCCGTCCGAATGGAGGCCAAAAATGTACTGATGAGTTTTATGTTTATTGTACTTCACACAAAAGATGAAGCATTTGTTTTAGTCCAGAAAATCACTGTAAGAGCTGAGTAAAACAGTACAAGAAGTGCGCATTAAAGTCTCACTCATAAACTCGCTCTCTCTCTCTCCCTTGCATTATCATCATCATACACAGCGAATTTAACAAAAACACTCGTTACGTTACAACTAACAGTAAACAAATATATACAGACCTTTCAGTGGGGGCTCAATTAACTGGTAAACTTTATATCCGTAAAACAACTCTGATGAACTGTAATAAAGTGCACGCTCTCCCTTTCATTACTGCCGTGACCAGTATCGCTCTGGAGACTATAAGCTGGATCACAAACAGTTCGTACAGATCTATCCTCGTGTAAAAACTTTTAGCAAAGCCTGCTTTGTATGGACCCTCGTTCACAACGCAGTTTGGTGTAAAATGATTTGCGCAAACATAAGCACATTTAGGTAACTAGATTGGGGGCGCATTCCCTTCAAAAAGAAAAGTAATCCAATGCATCTTCAGAAGGCTCTGATGTCAGGAGTACATGACATGGGCAGGGCTTGTGCAAAATTACGTCACATTGCCCAGAATCTGAAAACGGCTTGTTCTGAAACACTGCTTATGATGTATGGGGATTAAAATAAATGCCCTGGGTGGAATTTTATCATTATAGGGTTGTTGTGTACAGACACTGCCAACACACATTTATGTTCAAACACCATGTAAAAGTGAATTTTGCATAATAGGTGGCCTTTTAAGGCTATTTATATACTACTGAATGTTGACATTTTGCATATTACACATTTCTGTTCCATGAAAATAAATATTGATGACTCATGCTCCACTATAGAGATTTTGGTCCTACTTTATATTAAGTGGCTTTAAGTACTATGTACTTACATTGAAAAATAAGTACAATGTATTATTGTGTTCAGGTTGCATTGCATAACACTTTTGCTGCTATTGAGGTGTGATACGGGTAAGGTTAGGGACAGGTGTGGTGGTATGGGGCCGGTTTAAGGGTAGGTTAAGGTGTAGGGGAAGGAGTAACAGTGTAATTACAAATGTAATTACATAAATTAATTTCAGCTGTAATTACATGCAGGTATTTTCAAAATATAAGTATAATGTAAACATGTATGTTCACAATAAGTACATTGTATCAAATTATTAATTTCAATGTAAGTACTTAGTACTTAAAGCCACTTAATATAAAGTGGAACGAGATTTTTGTCAGTTTCATGCTCTCTAGAATGGGTCGGGGAAGGGTAAAGTGCCCTTTAGTAAAGTGCCTTTTCGGTTGTCTGTGGTGCCCCCCAGAACGTGATTTTTAACTGAGGGGGATCTAAATGTTTGTACATTTATATATCTGATGCTCAAAGTGAGAAACAGGTGCAACAATCAGTAGAAACAAGAGAAAATGAATATAACATAATTAAAGGTGAAGGTGACACCTTAAATAAACCTGAATAAACTATTCTGTTTTGGTGTTTTGATCAAAAGCGATCCATGACCACTTGAACGAAGGTTGTTGAACCTCATGAGCCTGGAAAAGGATTTAAAGACATTTCTAACCTTTCTCAATCTCTATTCAATGTCTCTAAAATAATGTACAATGGAGAAGGTTTCAGACCACTGGCAATCTGTCCAGACTGAACCATTCCACCAAACTCATCCCAAGAGCAGAGCACAAGGTGCTTTAAGGAGTGCCTCCACTCATTCAGGTTTGTACTGAAGAGCCGAGAACATGTCCCAGCCATTCAGCAGGTAGTTCAGAGTTGTGGGAAGAGGGACACAGCGCTTTGTTCCCTCCATAAGTTAACAGAGGTTACAATAGTAACCAAAAGTAATAGTAACTAGGGGTCAATGGGGAAAACACTAATGACCAGATTGGTGGAAGTCCTGAGGCAGTGCTTGGAAGTTCACTACTTGATCCCTAAATAGCCTGGCCAGGGTCTCAGGATCACGTGAGAGTATGCCAGACTGAACTAGGCACATTTCGCTGACAGAGAGCGCCTACAAGTGAAAAAGTAGAAAAACTTGATGGAAGTGAGCGCAATCAGAAGGGGCTGTCTTCAAAAATAGGGCTATCAACTCAACTGACTCCAAGGGCTCAAAAGTAGCATTCTGCAGGCCCAGCAAGACAACAGGGAGGTCCCAAGAGGGAATAAGGCGTGACCTAGGAGGATTTAACCTCCTGGCGCTTCTGAGGAACCTGATGATTAGGTCATGGTTCCCAAAGAAATTACCATCCACTGAATCGTGATGTGCCGCTTGGTGGGGAGGACAGCCTCCCCTCCACCCTCTCCTGCAGGAAGGAAAGAACAGACCCAACTGGGCATCTCTGTAGGTCTTTACCTCAGGAAGAACACCAGTTTGCGAACAGATGCAACTTAAAGGCATATAGCCGTCCATGAGGGAGCTCCTGTCCAGGGGCCAGACATGGAAGTCTGGGTGTGGATGCCAAATTAAGCCCTGTCCCAGAGAAACCTCTTCCTCAGGGGAATTTACCAGGGAGGGGCTGTCGCGAGGAGCGTAAGCGTCCGGGTGGGCCAGTATGGCACAACCAAAAGGACATGTTCTTCGGCCTGGGCCTGGCCATGGGCCAAATATGTGTGTCAGCTCGCCTGTGCCAAGTGGAGCCTTGGTCAGGGAATGGTGGACATCGACTGGCCGAGAGCCCGTGCTGTGACCTTCTTTGCTCGTAGAGCTAAGTCGGACACCAAACGCACTTCTTGCATCAATTCCGGCTCAAGACTACCCTTGTGCAGATCTCTTGGTGCCTTGGCCTGATGGCCTGTCTAGAGGCACTGTAAGCCCTTGCTGCCAGGGACAAAGTTAACTTACAGGCCCTGGGACAATTCTGCCAGGTGGCAGCATAAATGCACAAATATACTGCAAATGACCGCTCCACCTGTGGAACCTCTGTGTACCCCCTACCCACCCCACCAACGGGGGTAGTGAGGGTGGAACATCTTGTGAAGAGGGCCCTGGTGGTAAAAGGTGCCCTGGCGGTAAAACGTGCCTACCACAACTTTGTGAGCTCTTCATGCACCTCCGGGACGAAAGGCACTAGGGTGGCCCAAAGCTGTGTGTCACGTTCCAAGGCCAGATACCAAATACAACTCTGCATCAAACTCAGGCTGAGCTGCCATACCCGACTCAGCAATCGATAATTCGTCCTCTTCTGGAAACCCAAATGAGAAATTTGGCTTGCCACGAGACGAGCTGCGTAACTCATCCATGAACTCCACCAGACGCAATTTGTGCAAGACGAGGAATGTGAGGCCCATGGGGATTGACCCGGCAGAAACGCTCCCATTCTGCATCTCATTGTTCCATAGCCTGGTGCATAGCAGAAGGACCAGAATGGGGAGTATCTAAAGTGACTCCTTCTTTAACCAGAAAAGAGAGTCGCGACTGCAACATTGCCATCGTCATGTTCTTGCAATGACTTATCTGTGCTTTAGAGAGGGGAGAGAGACCACTCTAATGCATCGTAAATACCAGCCTCGTACCAGGTTCTCTTGTAGAGGTGAATGGATTGAATGCTTGCATCAACACTCGGCTCTGAAGAACCAATGTGAATTAGTGGATACACTCCATCTCCATTCATACCCATATGTCCGGGTGGGGGGGGGGGGGGGGGGGGGGGGGGTATGTGGTGCATGCAAATTCCATGTGTACATCGACACAACATCAAGGTGACTGACAGATTAATGTCACGCAAACGCTGCATTTGAAAAATCTCAGTTCTAAGTTAAAACAGCAAAAAACAGATTTCCCGCACTTTTGACCTATAAGGTTTTGCAATGAATTTTCCATGACTCTCTAGTTCATGTTTATTTTTTTAAAAAAAAGGCTTTTAAAGAGATTGCACTTAAAAGCACACTTTCTCATTACAAACAGTAACACCCCCCCCTAAAAATCGATGCTGGATTTGACTCACCTGCCAGTACACCACACACATACACCAGGCCAATTCTCAAAGCTCCATGGACCATCTCTAACGGCACACCAACCAAAAGTTGCATAGCCATGTTTAGGCCCAGGTGTTCTATTCTGAAACATATAAATCAGCCATTAGCATTAGCATGATTACAGATGTTTTTAAGGAAGGGATGAATGCCGTTTTTACAATTTGGTACATTTGGATTTATTGCAGGGTATATAAACAGCTTTGGTTATGTAAAGTTGATTAATCTTATATTGTACTACTTGTCAACTACCTGCAAATGTTAACATTTTAGGATCACACAACATAAACTGAGTGACATAAAATAGAAAAACCTCAGCAATGCAATTCTCAAGAGTCAAGCATGCACGGTTGAGCTTCTGTTTACCGTATTTGATGTACTGTACACTATTTGTTTGCTGATCAGAAAGCCTGTTCATCATATAAAGTGTTTGTATCTTTTCAGAAAACTTGGATTAAATCGCTCTATTTATTTAACTTTTATGATGTCTTTACGCACTTTTTGAAGAAAATTTTTAATTTTGGGTAAACCATTCGTTTACGATGCTTTAATTGATCATAGATCATAAACGCGAAAGAAAAAAAATACGATTATTATGCCACCCACCTGCCCTTAAGTTATCAACCTCCAGATGTCAGTGGTAAATCCAAGAAGATCTGCTTATCTAAAGTCAATGAGTGACTTCAAATTATTATTATTAGATATTAGATTAGCAGAGTTTTTTAAATATATATTTTTTAATTCAACCAATAAATCTTAATATATGTAATAATTGAAAATGCTGTTGCTGTGATTTCATGTTAAAGTTTAAAATACTTGTCAGTAATGTGTCAGAGATGAGGTCTGGTTGGTAGTGCGTGTACCAGGGACGTAGCACCAAATCTTGGGCCCTATGCAAAGACGGTGTGTGCGGGGGGCCCTTTGCCATCATCATACCATGATCCACGCTATTTATCACGCTTTTTTATAGTGTACAACTATACACATAGCACTCATTGATAGAAAAACCATTATACTTTATATCATGTAAACAGTATAACAATCATATTTGTATATGAATTGTGCTATACACTTATAGCACCCCAGTATCCCCTTAGACATTAAAATGACAGTTTAACATTATTTAACTGGAATTATGTTTTTTTAACAGACATTGTCCTTTGTATAGACCAACGCTACTTTTGCGTCATCGAAGGGTAACGCCCCCCTTTTGGGGGAAAACAAACGGATTCCACTGAGAACAGAACTCGCTCTAGATCTGCAAAGTTTTTTGATAGCAAAAATGGGACAAACTTAAAGAAGCTACTGGATACGGGGTTACAGAGGTGTCCCTTTAAAATGGTCAAAAACTGGATTAATGACCCCACTCAGTGGCCAAATATGGACTATTCAGACATCTACCACTATCTCGTGGAATCACCAAGTAAGTAACGTTAGCCTATTATTTTTTTGTCATTAACACACTCACAGTATGACAAACTAGACGATGAGGCCATGTCACTTGGATCATATTTAACTTGATTTAAGCTATTGACATAGTTTTGTTGTCGACTAGCTATACTAGTTAGAAAGACGAAGCTGCTAGCAGCTAACGTTACGTGATTAGCTATCACTAGACACGCTACTTTGGCTGTTAACTGATTTTACTGTTGAAATAGTGGCAGGCTAGGACTAAAGTGGACTTGGCTGGTTTCTGCTTGTGTCCAGAAAGTGCTTTAGGCCTAACTGTTATATGACTTTGACGACCACTGCTCTGGGCTACATGTAACAACACGAACGGCAGTAGATCAAGCCTTCTAGGCTAGATAGGATAGCGTAATGTCACAACATCCAATTTAATAGCCCCATACATACATTGGTCCTATACATATTTTGCCGTACACTGTAAACCTTTTTAAAACTTTCAAAGTACTAGCACTTTCTAGACACAAGCAGAAACCAGCCAAGTCCACTTTAGTCCTAGCCTGCCACTATTTCAACAGTATAGTAGGGCCTATAGCTAGTCGACAACAAAACTATGTCAATAGCTTAAATCAAGTTAAATATGATCCAAGTGACATGGCCTCATCATCTAGTTTGTCATACTGTGAGTGTTAATGACAACAACAACAAAAAATAGGCTACTTACTTGGGGATTCCACGAGATAGTGGTAACGTTAAATGTCTGAATAGTCTATTATTTGGCCACTGCGTGGGGTCATTAATCCAGTTTTCGACCATTTCAAAGGGACACCTCTGTATCCAGCTCTTCTGTATACCGCTCACGGTCCTCGGCCGGCAAAGACAGTGTGTATGTTTGTGGCATTTTTGCTATCAAGAAACTTAGTTAGCAGATCTAGAGCGAGTTCTGTTCTCAGGGGAATCCGTTTGTTATCCCCCAAAAAGGGGCGTTACCCTTCGATGACGCAAAAGTAGCGTTGGTCTATTCCAAAACATTACAATCTTTCCAAACTATTTAACAGTGTAGTAACAGTGTGGTAGTAACAATGGTATTTTTACAGTTTAATATAATAACGCCATCTTAAAATTATATGATCAAGTTTGCTATATATTTTAATGCAAGATTCACACAAAGTTTCCAAGTCAAGTCAAGTCATCTTCATTTATATAGCGCTTTTAACAATGGATTGTTTCAAAGCAGCTTCACAGAGATACTTTTACACACATACTTTCCATATTTTTTTCCATTTTTACAGTTTATCTCTAAAGATTTGTCACACACTTTACTTCAGTGTTTAGAGTAGGATAAGTGCGTCATGAGCTTAAAACAAGTTGTTTCTCATTATGTAGGAAAATACAGACTCCCGTGCAGCAAGCATCTATTTACTTACATGAAAAGTAGTTTGTTTAGGCTGGGTTGTATGAATTACAAACCTGCACACATATTTTAAAAGCACATAACTATAGAATCAATTCTGAATGAGCATGTGAACGCCGTCAGCGTTAATCACAGGTTCGCGTTTAAAGTCTGATCATTTCAATGGAGGTGAATCAATCAAAGTTAACTTTAGCTGAAAGTAACATTATTCAAGAACCGCTATAAAGCCAAAACAATCTGTTACCTTAAATTATATGTTTATCTCTGTAAAGCTGCTTTGAAACAATCCATTGTTAAAAGCGCTATATAAATGAAGATGACTTGACTTGACATACAGTAACATAAACAGGTGGCTTATAAGTCGCAGTCGCCTCGCCCGATCAATATAGGTTCTCACTTGGTCTCTTTGGAAAGAAATTTGTGTGGAATTGTTTTCCCTCACTATCTTTACTTTCCTCCACTTTTTGCCTGATCTTTGTTTGAACGTATGGAGCGAAGTATGTGCCAAAATTAAACAAACAAATCCAGCATTTTGCAAACAAACTCGATCTGCTTTGTAAAGGAAAAATCAACTCGCAAACAAACTCGATCTGCTTTGCAAAGGAAAACTCGACTCGCAAACAAACAGAAAGCAATTAGCAAAAACAAAGGTCAATTTGAGCAAAAATGCAGTGGAGTAACCAATATTGTGTTTTACAAATATAGATAAATGATCCTTGATAATATTTCACAAATAAATACAAACCATCCTACAAATTGCATGTAACCTTTGAACAAAAAACAAATCTAGTGCATACAAATGCATATCTGTCTGTTATGATTGTGAGATCTCTCTGCTCGATTTTCTCACAAATGTGTCCAGGCATATTTTCTCACAAATGCAGATGAGTAACTTCCACTTCTAAAACAGTAGATGGCGCTAAAATAGGGGATTAATTTAGCGCTAGTCTCCTGGGAGAAGCACTGATTTGAAACGCGCTTGCCTTTGCCTACAGCTGAGGAAAAAGTTTCTGTCTTACTTTATCTATAATAAACATCTTGAGGTTTTCCTTTGCTAAATGTTTATTACATATCTAGACAGAAATCCATATTAGCACTTAGTAACACTTGGGTCGGCGCCAAGGGCATTCACAAGTTACTGCCAATACCTCCCTTCATGTATTTACAGTACACAATTATTTTTATATTTTTATTTTTATAAAGGGTTTTTGGTGACTTAGCCTACAGGTGAGATGATGCATTATTCATCAGTGTGAATAATAAAGGTTGTGAAATTATTGCCTAATATAGTATTAACTCGACTTTAGTGCTGCAAGGATATTCCACAGCATCAAGATAATTTGTTAATGGTCATAAAGTGTGAGATAAGATGAAAGTACCGTAGCTAAATATTTCATAATTGACAGCTGTTTTAAGACAGAAATGTTAAATGGCCAACAAAAATAATCAGGCAAACTAATACAATTTTGACTAATTTCACAATTTTTAATTGAAAATAGGCCAATACAATTTACAATATATTCATGTGTGAAGTTCACTCTCTTTGGGAATCTAAGCTGAAAGCTCTGCCATCATATGTTGCTTTTTAAAATTTTTCTTCATTGGACGTGTGCGAAATGACTAAATTAGTGATTCCCTTTCAAGGGAACTCGAGCTGCGTCGAGACGAGGTGGGAACGTATGGCGTTATATGTGTGCCTCAATCCTGAGCGAATAATTGTAAGTTTTGAGCACAGAGAACTATATTTTGAACGGAGAACTATATTTTCAACTCTTGACACACACGCTCGCTCAACTTGCAGTGTGCCACAAAATCAACCAATCGGAAAATTAAAGGTCAATTGTGATTGGCTGTTGGTCTCCAATCAAATCGCTAACCAAAGCCGGTCTGGTAGAACTATCTACTAACTACAGCATCCCGGAAGCTTACTGAAAAAAAAAAAAAATCGAAAAAAAATAACAGACTACAGCAAGACTAATGGATTAAAACACATTTTGGCAGTGGTGGAAAGAGTACTGACAAATTGTACTTAAGTAAAAGTATTGCTACTTAAGTAATAATTTACTTGAGTACAAGTAGAAGTACTGAAAAATAATATGACTCAAGTAAGAGTAAATAAGTAGTTTGCTTAAAAGTAACTACATTACAAAGTACTTTAGTATTTTTCTATTTTTACCCAAAATGGGAAGATGATAGCGAAATGGAGCGCTAAACACTCTCATGTCATCTCTTTGATTCATACTGAAGGCCTAGTACTGATGCATAGAAGTATTAAACTTAACCATTTCAGGAAATGCCTTAATGTATGTAATAACATGCAAATAGCATGGAATCTGATCGATTGCTCCTGTCTGATCGCTGATCGATTGCTCCTGTCTGCCTCGCTGCCTGCTGTGTGTTTGTTTGCTTCGAGGCTGTAAGCTCCGCCTGAGCCTCGTATTTCTTTATGTTTTGAGCCATCATTTACTATCTAGTTGTTTATACTACTAAATACAGCTTACCCAACATCTCAGATTAACCTTACATCTCTAGCTTCCGTTATTGTTAACACAGCACGCTAGTAACTCGCTAACGTTAGCCTGCTAACGCGCCACCCGTGTGCTCATTTATATATTTATTTTCTCTCGCGCGCCCGCGCCTTTGAGTTCATAAAGTCCAGGTAAGTCAGAAATCAGTCAACAAACACGGTGAGTAATGTCTTCTTGTCCTGTTATTGTCACCTGTGTCACATGTCATATGTTTAGTATAGCCTTCTCCGATGGCAATATAGGATTTATATGTGATAAATGCAAGGAGACAGTCAGGCTGACGGAGAAGATTTCAGAACTAGAGACACGCATCCAAACTTTAATTGAGGATGGTAAGAATGCTAGATCTTTAGATCGTGTTTTGGATGCGCCTAGCATAGTGAACTCTTTACATGATTCGGTTCCGGCTGAAGTAGAGCCCGTGCAGCAGGGCAGATGGGTGACCGTGAGAGATCGTTCTAGTCGCGGATCAAAGAACCACTCTTCCGTTCCGATTCTCATAACAAACCGATTTGCCCCACTCAGTGAAACACCCACTGAGAATTCTGTTGATTGTGCCCTGGTAATTGGTGATTCGATCACACGGAACGTGAAAATAGAGACACCAGCCACCATAGTCACATGTTTGCCGGGAGCCAGAGCGCCTGACATCAAAGCAAATTTAAAAGTGCTGGCTAATGCTAATCGTAAATTCTCTAAGATCATTATTCATGTCGGCACTAATGATGTTCGACTCCGCCAGTCGGAGATCACCAAAATTAATATTAAAGAGGTGTGTGAACTCGCAAGTACGATGTCAGGCACTGTAATTTACTCTGGCCCCCTTCCTGTACGCAGGAGTGATGAGATAGTTAGCCGATTGGCCTCACTGAACGGTTGGCTGTCGAAGTGGTGTCCGCAGAATAATATAAAATTCATAGACAATTGGAAAAGTTTTTGGGGCAAGCCTGATCTGTTGAAAAGAGATGGTATCCATCCCTCCTGGGCTGGTGCTGCTCTTCTCTCTAGTAATTTGGCTCATAGTCTTAGAGATAAAACATGACAATCTGGGGCTCAGGTCAGGAAGCAGACAGACTGGCTAAACCGACCGTCTGCTAGCGGCCTCACGTCACCAAGGTCAGATAAATCCCATCACATAGAGTCTCTTTCACCTAGATGTCATCATATAGAGACTGTGTCTGTTCCCCGAATTTGGAAATCCAAAAAACGTCAGGTTAAAAATTGAATTGATGTTTAACAAATAAAAAACAGATATAATACAGATGAGCAAATGATAAAGCTTGGGTTGCTGAATATTCGATCCCTTACTTCAAAATCTCTCATAGTTAATGATATGATTTCAGATTATAATCTTGATATGCTGTGTTTGACAGAAACCTGGCTAAAACCAAACGATTACATTATTTTAAATGAGTCAACCCCACAAGATTACAGTTATAAACATGAACCTCGTCTGAAAGGCAAAGGGGGAGGTGTCGCTGTAATTTATAGTAATATTTTCAAAACCACTAAGAAATCTAGCTTTAAATATACTTCTTTTGAAGTATTGGTGCTTAATGTAAAAATATATAGTGTAAACGATAAATCACATTTGAGAATTATGCTGGCTACTGTATACAGGCCACCGGGGCACCATAAAGATTTTATCAAAGAATTTGCGGACTTTCTATCAGAATTAGTATTGGCTGCAGATAAAGTACTAATTGTTGGTGATTTTAATATACATGTAGATAATGAAAAAGATGTATTGGGATTGGCATTTAAAGACATTGTAAACTCAATTGGAGTTAGACAACACGTGTCAGGACCTACTCATTGTCGTAATCATACTCTAGATCTAATATTATCACATGGAATAGATGTTGATGCCGTTGAAATTCTGCAGCAGAGCGATGACATCTCAGATCATTATCTAGTCTCATGTAAATTACATTTAGCCAAGGCTGCAAAGCCGACTCCGTGTTATAAATACGTTAGACCTATAACTTCTGCCACTAAAGATTGCTTTATCAATAATCTTCCTAATCAGTTTCATCATCTCAGCATCCCGGATAGCTTAGAAGAACTTGATATTGCAACAGAAACGTTTTAACTCTCTCTTTTCCAGCACTTTAGACGCAGTTGCTCCGTTGCGCTTAAGGAAAGATTAAAGAAAATAGCCCAACGCCGTGGTACAGCGAGCACACCGGGCCCTTAAGAGAGCAGCCAGAAAAATGGAGCGCAACTGGAAGAAAACTAAACTAGAGGTATTTCGGATTTCGTGGAAAGAGAGCTCGATTGCTTACAGAGAGGCTTTAAAAGCTGCTAGATCTGCTTATTTTTCAAACCTATTAGAAGAAAATAAACATAATCCAAGGTATTTATTTGAAACAGTGGCTAAACTAACGAAAAAGAAAGCTTCAAGCTCAGAAGTGTCCAAGCAACACAGCAGTGATGACTTTATGAACTTCTTCACTTATAAGATTGATAATATCAGGGACAAAATTATAACTATGCAACCGTCTACCACAATATCGCATCAGGAAGTGCATTGTAGTCTCCCTGAGGAAAAATTTGATTCATTTGTTGCTATAGGAGAGGAAGAATTCTGCAAACTCGTTAATTCATCTAAATTGACAACTTGTATGTTAGATCCTATACCGACTAAGCTACTGAAAGAGATGTTTCCAGAGGTCATATATCCTCTTCTTAATATCATTAATTCATCTTTGTCTCTAGGATACGTACCAAAAACCTTACCAAACGTACCAAACTGGCTATGATAAAACCGCTTGTTAAAAAACCACAACTTGATCCTACAGAATTAGACAATTACAGGCCGATCTCGAATCTGCCTTTTCTGTCAAAGATATTAGAAAAAGCAGTATCTTCACAACTGTGTTCCTTTCTAGAAAGAAATGATATCTGCGAGGATTTTCAGTCCGGATTTAGACCGTACCATAGTACTGAGACCGCTCTCATTAGAGTCACAAATGATTTGCTCTTATCATCCGATCGTGGTTGTATCTCTCTATTAGTGTTACTCGATCTTAGTGCTGCATTTGACACAATTGACCACAACATTCTTTTAAATAGACTAGAAAACTATGTGGGCATTAGTGGAATTGCACTAGCATGGTTTAAATCATACTTAACTGACCGTTATCAGTTTGTAGCAGTAAATGAAGAGATGTCTTATCGATCACAAGTTCAGTATGGCGTACCACAAGGCTCAGTACTAGGACCGCTGCTGTTCACTCTGTACATGCTACCATTAGGAGATATCATTAGGAAACATGGAGTTAGCTTTCACTGTTATGCCGATGATACTCAGCTGTATATTTCTTCAAAACCCAACGAAACTTACCAATTCACAAAATTAACGGAATGCATAGCTGATATAAAAAATTGGATGACTAGTAATTTCCTACTACTAAATTCTAAAAAAAGACAGAGATTCTAATTATTGGACAAAAAACTTCCACACGTAATAACCCAGAATACTGTCTAACACTTGATGGCTGATCTGTCAAGTCTTCGTCGTCGGTTAGGAACCTGAGTGTGCTCTTTGATACCAACCTTTCTTTTGAAAGCCACGTGTCTAGTATCTGTAAAACTGCATTTTTCCATCTTAAAAATATATCTAAAATACGCCATATGCTCTCATTGGGAAATGCGGAACAATTAGTCCATGCGTTCATGACCTCAAGGCTAGATCATTGTAATGCTCTACTGGGTGGGTGCCCTGCACGCTTAATAAATAAACTACAGCTAGTTCAAAACGCCGCAGCTCGAGTTCTTACCAGAACCAGGAAATATGACCATATTAGCCCGGTTCTGTCAACACTGCATTGGCTCCCTATTAAACATCGTATACATTTTAAAATATTGTTGATTACCTACAAAGCACTAAATGGTTTAGCTCCGCAGTACTTGAGCGAGCTCTTAACGTATTATAGTCCTTCACGTCTATTGCGATCTCAAAATTCCGGCCAGTTGATAATACCTAGAATATCTAAATCGACTGCAGGCGGTAGATCCTTTTCCTATTTAGCACCAAAACTTTGGAACAGTCTTCCTACCATTGTCCGGGAAGCAGACACACTCTGTCAGTTCAAAGCTAGACTAAAAACACATCTCTTTGACCTAGCATACACATAACACACTATAGACTTCTATAAATTCAATGTTAGGCTGCATAGATTAGGTCAGCCGGAACTGGGAACACTTCCCTTAAATCTTGATGTACTCGCTACATCATAAGAAGAATGGCATCTACGCTAATATTAGTGTCTTTGTTTATCCCGAGGTTTTCCCGCAGCCTGCCGGATCTAGGCCGTGTCCAGATCTGACGAAGGAGATCCGCCTGGACCCGATGACAATGCAGTGCTGAAGTGTCCACTATCCTCTCCCTATGGAGGATCCCTTTCCCACTCTACAGATGAAGCGTTGTGAATTCTGGCTCGCGTACCCCGAAGTGATAAAATAAAGCAAAATTCTGTATCAAAATTTATAGACAAGAAAAGTAGTTTGTTTAGGCTGGGTTGTATGAATTATAAACCTGCGCACATATTTTAAAAAGCACATAACTATAGAATCAATTCTGAATGAGCATGTGAACGCTGTCAGCGTTAATCACAGGTTCGCGTTTAAAAGTCTGATCATTTCGACGGAGGTGAATCAATCAAAGTTAACTTTAGCTGGAAATAACATTATTCAAGAACCGCTATAATGCCAAAACAATCTGTTACCTTAAATTATATGTTTATCTCTGTAAAGCTGCTTTGAAACAATCCATTGTTAAAAGCGCTATATAAATGAAGATGACTTGACTTGACTTGACAAATAGTGATGTTTTTACTGATGAAACGTGAAGACAAAAACATTATAGCTATAATATATCTGTGTTTATCAAACTATCAGGTATTTTCAAAAGAATGATGTATGTCTTTAAAGGGATAGTTCACCCAAAAATTAAAATTAGCCCACGATTTACTCTCCCTCAAGTCACCTTAGAAGATATGACTTTCTGCTTTCAGTCGAATACAATCAGAGTTGTATTAAAAAAAAGGCCTGGCTCTTCCAAACTTTATAATGGCAGTGAATGACTGGAGAAAATTTGAAGCCCAAAAAAGTGCATCCATCCATGATAAAAGTGCTCCACATATAGACTACTAGCTTTCTCTGTTGTCAAGAGCAATTTTTTTTTATTACTAATTTTGAAAAGTAAGTCCAGGTAAGATCATTTGAATGTTTTGATTTGAATCATTCATAATTGAAAGCAAAGGTTAATTGAGAGGTCTGATAAAAAAAAAGGTATGAAAAACAATAAAACAGTATGAATAAAAAATTCCCAGTAAAAAAAAAAATAAAAAAAATAAATAAATTTAAGTGGGGTAACCCTCCTGAACAGAAACGGTCTTAAGGAAGCTGAAATGTATGCATTATTATTTTTTTATCAAGTCATTTGTCAGTTACGCTACAAGCCCCACATTAGCAACATGTTGGGTCACGCCCCCATCAACAGTGCAAGACATTACGTGCCTGCATAACGTGCCTGCATTCTGACAGTGCTTAATGGAGACTAGCAGCTAACCACTGGATACCACCGTAACTAACAGGTAAACGACGCGTAAAATCCATTTTAGACGAATGGTCTTTTTTTCGAACATATGCGCCGCTATCACGCCTGGTGTAGATTGATACACATTTATTATTCACAATATGAAAAGAGGAAATAAAACATAGTTTGTTAAGAGCATGACTCAAAAATGCCATTAATGGGCTTATTCAAGTCCTCTTTTATTGTTTGAATTATTGTTATCCATTCCGCATCTCCCACATGTGTGTTTTAGCAACGCGGGATGTGTTGCAAGATGGCGCAATATATATATCGGGAGAGACGTGGGTCAGACATGATTTTGACCACTTCATTAAAGGGTTAGTTCACCCAAAAATGAAAATTAAGTCATTAATTACTCACCCCCATGCCGTACCAACCCCTTAAGGCCTTCGTTCGTCTTCGGAACACAAATGAAGATATTTTTGATTAAATGTGACAGCTGAATCACTCCTCCATAGGCTGCCTAAGGGATTGAAACCTGACGGCCCAGGACGACAAGGCCTTACGGGGTTGGTACAGCATGGGGGTGAGTAATTAATGACTTAATTTTCATTTTTGGGTGAACTAACCCTTTAAGTTTTGTTTTGTAGAAAGCCTTTCTAAAAAGTGAATTTCGTTTTGTATCATTTGTATCTTATTTATAATCAGTGTTTCATCAACAAATTGCCTGGATTTAATAAATAAGAAGCAAACATTATAATCAGGACACGGAGGCGCCGGCGAGATTACATTGCTCGTGAACTGGAGCTCGTCTCATAAATGAACCGAAACTCAGCGTTTAAGCTGCCTCACAGACACGAGAAATATATATAGAAAGCTTAAAATGTCTAATTTTAAACGAAACAATTCAAAACGAAATTAGAAACTGACTACTCTCTGTTTATGTAATCCATAAGAAATGTGCATGTCTCTCTATAGGCGAGTTAACTACTGCAGTCCCTATTTCAGCCGACACTGAAAACACTAATTTATTAAAAAACAATTAAAATGTCTCCTTGCCATATTCGAAACATTCATAATCATTACTTTTAGCCGGTTCCTTGAGACAGCTTTTGCATTATTGGCAGCGTCACCCTCTGGTTACATGAACACGGCGTCACTATCGAATCAGCACTGGAAACATGGGGATTTTTTAAAACAATAACCTATTCGATATTCTATAATTAAATTAACAAATCGAATATTCGAAAATTGTGACTCATCCCTAGTCACTACTGCTTTGTTAGTTTATCCAGTGTAAAACCCGGACACCGCCACACAAATGTGGCTTTTTGTTAATGACTGTCCTACTACAGGATTTAACACAGAGGAACAGCTCACTACCAGTTACAAAAGACACTGTAACAGTCACAGGGAATTCTAGTTGCATTTTTCATCAATTAATATCTTTAATTATGATCCCGCCATCTAGTGTAAAAAAAAATGTTTTGGCCCGATGCTAACCCTACTTGCCGACCCCTGGTTTATGGCCTGACGAGCCACGGGAAAACCACTACTCTGAGTGACGCGGTGCGTGAGTTTTAAAATAGTAGTTTTTGACAATCAAGTGCCACCCCAAATAAAAGACTGGCCCAAGCTGGCCCCCCCAGAAATAATGTCCTGGCTACGCCCCTGCTCAGTGCTCTGGTATTATCAATGGTATGACCCATTTCAGTAGTTGCCATAATTAAATATGAGCAGAATACTCACTTACATTCACTGAAATATTGAAACGTTAGCGCTACTGATTCAAAACACGAGCGCCAGTGATTGAATGTCAAACTCAAAGCGCGGTTTGAACGCCCCACCCCCCAGCCGAACTGGAGGTTTTGATTGGTTTTGCACCCGAGTCAGACCTGTCTGTTATTGGCTGAACTGCTTCAGATATGTCTGTTATTGGCTGAAGCCCAGGGCTCCACCACAGTAGTTTGAAAAGTGTCTGTCAAATGTCAGCTTGCCCTGTTGCTCCGTCGGCACCTTTGTCAAAGTACTTTGTACTTTTTATGAAAAATAAATGTAGAGAAGTTGAATACTTTATTTTTATTTTACTCAAGTAAGAGTAAAAGTACCACAATTTAATTATACTCAAGAAAGTAGAAAAAATGAAAAAATCTACTCAAGTACTGTAACGAAAGTATTTGTAATTAGTTACTTTCCACCACTGCATTTTGGTAAGTATTTTTTATTATTATTAACTTAAAGGTGCCTTGTTAGTTTTTTGTATTATAATGCTGTTGTGTTATTTAACTTATAATATTACAGTTGCCTATATCTCCTATTGTGACTAAAGTTAGTTTGACTTATCCTTTTCACCATTTGACTCTGTCATGTTTGATGGTGGCTAGAGAAAACTTTTATCCATAAAATTAATTTTTCGTCATCTTTGTGCTGCGTGGTGATTGGAGACCAACAGCCAATCACAATTGACGTTTAATTTTCCGATTGGTTGATTTTGTAGCACACTTGTAACGCTGTTGTATGTTGAGCGAGCTTGTGTGAGAGATCACCTGTAAACTGCGTGAGAGGGGTTATTATTGCACGTTAATATGAATAATAGCAAATACATTTATTGAGCACGGAATCTTTGTTTCTTTGCTCAAACAAAATTTTTTTTGGCGATTTTTAATTTCTGTTCAAAATATAATGCAATGTGCTTGCAAAATATAGTTCTCTGTGCTCAAAAATTCCAATTACTCGGTCAGGATTGAGGCACACTTATAAAGCCATAGGAACGCCCCTGTGTGATTGTGTCGTGAAGCACGTGTATAATCAGTCCAATGGAGAGACGAGACGTCATAGGCAGGTGACATCATCGACCAGGAAACTATAAAGCACACCTGAAAACAGACCGCGCTAGCTTCTGTGCCTTCAGCAAGCGCTAGGGATGGGGAAATGAAGCCTCATGAAGCAATGAGGCTTTCCCCTGACTGTTCAGGGAAAAGCTTCGCGAGTGTCGAGAACAGCGCCATCTGGTGCTTATTTAAAATAAAGCAGCCAGAAGCCTGTGTAAGAAGCAGATGAAGCATCCACAACACACCCCATAGTTTCAATGTTATGTGATCAAATAAAAGCCTTACACGTTTCTGTTTGATTTGTCCATTAAATAAATTCCTTTACCCATTAAAGTGTGACAATAAAATATAAAATGGGCTTATATGATTCAATAAGATCTGAAGTAGGCCTACTATCTCTCCCTCTACACACACACACAGTGAATAAGGAGATTGACATTGTGTGCACACACACATGTGCTTATGACACTCGGCAGTGAAAGTGCTTATGTAACTGTAGGAATGACAGAAAGGTAATAAAGTTTTAAATTATTTTTATAAAGAAATTAAAGCTGTTTCACAGTGTTGGAGTCTATTTCTCCTCTTAGATAGTACTTCCACAGCCTTAGAGAACACTCTTTCACATGACCCAGAGGAGGCTGGGGACAAGGAAACTGTAATGCCAATGTACTGTATAGATGGGGGTAGACAGTTTCTGCATCCTCCAGTATTTAATCAAGTGGAGCTTCAGCTCTTTGTATGTTTGTCTCTGTAAGGTATTTATCCACTTCTATGATCACATCAGAAGTGGCATTTGAGCTTTGTTTGTGCTGGTCTACAGCACTGTCGGACAGAAGACAGGTTTCCACCTCAGAAGTGTGAGGAGAACAAAAAAAAAATGATTGGGAGTGACTGTACATGTAGGCTACATTGACTGAACATAAGACACACCAACGGTCAACAATTATAAAATACAACAATAAAATAGGCCTAAGTAAAAATTTTAATAATAAATAAATAAATATTTTTTCTTCTTCTTTTTTTTAGAAATGCATAGACTATATACATTGGAAGCTATCAGCTCAAAATATTCCCAGATAGGGGAAGTCTTCCTTCCTGCCAAACAAACCCTTCACCAAACACCAACACCCTATCCCCTCTCCCCTAAGCCCACCCTATCCCCAAATAACAATAATAATACCTAAAAAACACCGAAAGTGTAAAGATTTTACAAAAAAAAAAAACACAAAAAAACCACAACAACAACAAAAAAGAAATATAGCTGCGAGCAGCGATTGCGGGCCCAAGCCGGTGGCACCGCAACCCCGGTGCCTTTAGTTACCTAAAGGCACCGGAGTGGCGGTTCCGCCGGCTTTGGCCCTTCATCGCTGCTCGCAGCTATATATATATATATATATATATATATATATATATATATATATATATATATATAAATAAACAAGCTGGTGGCACTGCCACCCCGGTGCCTTTAGGGTTACTGTGCACGACGTGCAAAAACGTAACCCCGCTTTCACTGTCGCCCTACGGTCCCATGGATTTAACGGACACATGAAATAAGTACACACGACCGAAAATTCATATGAACTGTACCATTTTGGACAGGGCCGGCGCGTGAACTGGAGCTCGTCTCATAAATGAACAGAAACTCAGCATATAAGGTAGTCTACTTGCCTCACATGTCTACTTTTAAACTGAACAATTCAAAACGAAAGAAAACAGACTATAGACTGCTCTCTGCTTATGTAATCCTTATGAAATGTGCATTTCTCTCTGGCGCGTTCACTATAGGCTACTGAAGATCGCGAGTCAGCATCGTCAACTTCATCTTAGCCGACAATGACAAAGAAAACACTTATTTATTAATAAACAGTTAAAATATCTCCTTGCTATATTTTACATATTCATAATCATTACTTTTGCTGGTTTTGCCAGTCATGTATTCTGCAACGAAATATGTTTTGAAAGTATCCTTCCCAACACTGGAAGTCTGTATGTTAATTAGGGATGGGCATTTTTCAAAAATATTGCATTCGAATATTTGGGCTCATAAAAATCGAATATTCGAATATTCGTTTATTTAAATGTCATTTAACGAAAAATATGTTATTTTTTAAAAATTTTTTTTTTTTTTTTACGTTTTTGTCACCATTTCTTTTAGTTGAAAACATTAAACATTAGGCCTATGTGTAAACCAAAAATTTAAAAAACAAAAGCATTAATAAAAGCATGCTCAAGCAGCGCGAACGGGAAAAAAAACGCCTAATAAAGCGGTTGCGCCAGATATCGTACAGAACGTAGGCTACACACACTCGAGTCAGCATATGATTATCGTGTTTATATAGAGAAAAACAATATCCACATGCAGGGGCGCCGCATCGAGTGAGAAAAGGTGCTGCGCTGACAGACGTTTCAGAGACACAAAGATAAGGGTGTTCTAAGTTTCTAACAGCACTTTGCGTTTTCTGTTCTTAAACCGGTCTCCCTCAACGAAACTTAAAGGAAGTATATGTCTCAAAATAATTTTGCTATAAGATAAGTTATCATCTTAGCTCGGATCACGCGGGGTCCAGCTGCACTTACCTGCAGTCGTGAATGCAGTGTTGGTCAGCTGTCTTTCCTCAGTCGACTGTTTGGATTTCATGTGATTTCTCATTGTGGTGATGATGATATTATAACTCAGATTAATTAATTAATTTGATCAAAAGTAATTCCATTTAGTAAGATCATTTTCAAGTAATTCCAAACTTCGCGAGGCAGACGACAACATTATGTGATCAAATACACACAACTTGTTAACACACTCCACAGCGCCACCCAGTGCATTTAATTATAATTGCGAGTTAGTGCTTGGGATTTATCATGGATTCACTGCATTTACGGCCAGCAAAGCAACGTAGTAAAATTCGAATAGTATTTTATTTTGCTAATAATAATTACAGATCGAAAATTCGAATATTCGTGCACATCCCTAATGTTAATGTAACCTGCACACATACATTTGCAGTTTTGTTAATAGCTTTCCATCTTGAATAGTTACAGCTGGTATGAATGACATGAACAATGTGCAGGGTAGTGCAGGGTAGTGTAGGAAAGTAAATCAAGTTATTGTAACCTTAGAGTGGCCTAGGTCAGACTGGCCTATAGCAAAAATAAATATCAGGCCTTGAAATAGGCTGGCAAAGTCAAAGTAACTGTAGAGTAGCCTTATACATATTTGCATTGAATTAATTTGTACCATTTAATCATGTAACTGTTTAATTGCAATTGTCCAAAGTGTGGCCCTCCGTTTATTTTGCCAAAGTAACTGTGGCCCTCAGACTAAAACTGTTGCCCACCCCTGTCATAGGATGTCATAAGTCAATCTGTTTTGCAGCACTTAAATGTGTAAATCCAGAAGCCCAGTATTTATCTGGAGGTCTTTGCCCTTTGCCTGTCAACCTGGTTTGTCTCTGCCTTTTCTGTTCTGCCCTGTTTGCCATTGCTCACCCTGCCTGTCTTGACCTTTCTTAATAAAAAGCTGCAAATGGACCCCCTTGGCCTGACCCTGCCTCGTTACAACACATATGCTGCATCTGCTCGCTATCTGCCGAACGGCTCTGGTAGTTCCGCTTCAGCACTGATGATGTTGTAGGAATAGTGCGCTCTGGTTGGTCTGGATTATTCGGGATTTTTTATTTTATACAGAAATAAGTTATTTATAATTTAGATGAGAATAAAATGAGTGTTGATTAAAATGATGGAAAACAAATATATTGATCTGAAATATAGTGCATAAATTTTAAATTAATTTAGATTAAATTACCAAACATACAATCTTAATTTAATTTAAAGCAAACAATACATTTAAATACATTTAAATTATGACTAGTCAGAACGGCATTGTAGATATCTCAAACTGGAGTTAAGGATAGTCATAATTTTGATAATAGATATTAGATATTAGATATCTATTATCAAGTGACAGATATCTTGAAATTCATTTTGATTAGAGATTCTGAAATTTGATATCTGTAACTTTCATTTTATTGGGTTAGCTATGCGCACTGTGATTGGCTCATCGCGTTTGGGTGCGTGGCTTAGTCATAGGCCAATTACCTTACAGATATCTTAAATGATAATAAAAACTATCCAAAATATAATTACTACTTGTCAGAAAGACGTTGTTGATATCAACAATGTTAATTCCGGATAGTCAAACTTAGCTTTTAAATGTTAAAAGGGCTTGCCATACAGAGCTCAGAGAGAGGCTCACCATATTCAAACCAAATTATCTGACTTCCTGTTGGTCGTTGCTAATTACGGTAAATTAGAAAGTTGTCCGGCTCGAAGAGTACAATATACATATCGAGTTTTGTTACTGTAGATAAAACTAACCCCCCCACTTTTGTCAAAAGCATTTAGAAAGTGACACACTTCCTGCTGCCAGTTGGTGGCGCTATAACTTTAACTCACAATAGTTACATCCATGTGATCGGCCTCTTACAGCGAACACACTGCTGAAGTTTCATCAAGATCAGTTAATGTATGTAGAAGTTATAACACACTTCCTGTTTCCATTATTCGCCATAAATTCGTTTCCTCACCACGGCCAAACCGTTCGAGATATCAAAAATCCCCTGGCAATTTTTCATCCTCAATGTCTTGACTTCATGCACACC
Source organism: Tiaroga cobitis (assembly GCA_030578255.1). Lineage (NCBI taxonomy): Eukaryota > Metazoa > Chordata > Actinopteri > Cypriniformes > Leuciscidae > Tiaroga > Tiaroga cobitis. The sequence goes on along the minus strand of CM060596.1, from coordinate 27,964,182 downwards.
GAGTTTGGAGACGAACGGGGGAATTCCCTAGGAGAAGTGTTTCAAATTCCCGAGCATGCGTTTCCAAACAACCCTAAATAGCCGACTTCCTGTTGGGCTGGCGTAAAACTTAGAGCACGAAAGTTGTTCGGCCCGATGAGATATATAAGTGTAGCGAGTTTCAGATTGTTACATGCAAGCGTGTTTGATATATGGACAAGTGTTCAAACCCCGTTCCAGGTGGCGCTGTCGAGCCCCCCTGCTACGCCCGGGTACCAGCTTCAGCCCGGCCCTGATGGCCGCGGGTTCTGACCCGTGTGCAAAGTTTCAAGAGTTTTCGAGCATGTTAAGTGCCCCAAAAGTGCCCAAAAGGTAGTAAAATAATAATAAATATAGCTGCGAGCAGCGATTACGGGCCCAAGCCGGTGGCACCGCAACCCCGGTGCCTTTAGTTACCTAAAGGCACCGGAATGGCGGTGCCGCCGGCTTTGGCCCTTCATCGCTGCTCGCAGCTATATTCATATATATATATATATATATATATATATATATATATATATATATATATATAAACAAGCCGGTGGCACCGCCACCCCGGTGCCTTTATATATATATATATATATATATGTCTACATTGTTCAATCACGCCTCACACACACACACACACTTTTGCAGAGCCCACACCAATGCAAGCTCTATAGCACACATCTTCTCAAAGGTCAAAGCGGAGTTACGATATTGCCCGTCATGCACAGTAACCGTAAAGGCACCGGGGTGGCGGTGCCACCGGCTTGTTTATATATATATATATATCGTATTATTCTAACTTGTAAAAAACTATTAACTTTTGTTAATATTCAACCATTTCACAACTAACTTTTTTCCATAGATCAAACACAACATAATTATATGGTGGACTGAAACAAAAATTATTAATTAAATAAAATTATTGTTTTCCTCTAAAAAAGCAAAAGCATCACACACTAGCTGTACCTGCTCTAAATAAAAAAGAGTAATTCAATAAAAATACAAAATCGAACTAAATAAAATAAATTATTACAAAAACAAAATCAAACCAAAGAAAATATATCTTCGAAAAAAAAAGCGAGTGTCATGAGGAAAGGCGCCTCAGGAATCGTCAGGATTAACTCCATGTGTAAGGAATTTTGATTGATTTTATTTGTCACTTGAAAATTATTGTTAAATGTGTGCCTGCATAACTTTAATAAGATTTATTTTCTTTGATTTGATTTTGTTTTATATAATTTATTTATTTCGATTTTGTATTTTTATTTAAATACTATTATTTATTTAGAGCAGGTACAGCTAAGTGTGCGATGCTTTTGCTATTTCAGAGGGAAAAAAACACATTTTATTTCAAAAAGGCTTTTCAATTAAATAAAATGTTCAAGCTTTGTTTTCGTTTTATTATTTTGTTTGTTTTAAGCTTTGTTTAATTTATATTGTTAATCATCTGACACAAAACAAATGCATAAAGTATCATTTTAACTTTTAAAAAACTATTAACATTTGTTAATAGTACATTGCCTGTCTTTTGTTAATAGGACAAAACATAGTTATTATATTTTATAATATTTTATAAATATATAAAATAAACATTTGTAATGAAATCGTTCAAAAAAATGATATTAGCATTGTTTTAAACTTTGAAACAGAAGTAGCGCAATGCCTGGCCACTCCCGCGCCGCCTCCTTTTCACAATCCGAGGGAACCATCTCCGGAATATTAACCTCACTCCTAGAAGTCCAATTCTCATTATTCATGCCTCTTACCTGGGATTGATTGCACACACACACACACACACACACACACACGCACGCACGCACTCACACGCACACACACACACACACACACACACACACACGTGTCAAGTCACTTACATTTTAGATGCAATATTGACTGTTCTTCTGTTTCAGCAGCGAAAATAGTTAAACAAAGATCACAGCAGAACCATTGCATCTCACAGCAACGTGTTTTCTCATTACTGAATGATTCAGCATTTTGAACAAATTGGTTGACTCAAAGATTCAATGACCAATCCATAAACATCTGTCTCATTCATGAATGACTCAGTCGTTCAAACGAATCGTTTGAACGAATGAATCAATGACCCGCTCATTAAGACGGTCGCCTGGGGACACCTAGTGACGGTTTAGTGTTATTTGATTATACACTCAAAATATTCCACAACAAATCCTTTAAATTTAATGATATTCAGAACAGAACACAAAAAAAAAAATAACTATAATAAAGCCAAAACGAAATAATTTAAAACAAAAGTAAAAGTAAGTGGTGTTAGGCTCACGTAAATCTCTCTTTAGAATCTAAATGTTGCAACATTTGCGATGTATTTGGATGCTAAACTATTCTTTATTACAGGCTTTGTACTTCACTCACGTTCCAATATCGACGGAAAAAATCATCCTCTTCACTTGTGCAAAAATGTGCTTGGAAAAATCACAGTGGAGCGGTGCTTACTGTGAATGATACAAATTGTACTACTGACTATTTCAACATAGCAGTGTAATTTGTATATGTTAGGTTGAATGTTTTATTATTGTGTGTGTGTGTGTGTGTGTGTTTGTGTGTGTGTGTGTGTGTGTGTGTGTGTGTGTGTGTGTGTGTGTGTGTGTGTGTGTGTGTGTGTGTGTGTGTGTGTGTGTCAGTGTGTGTGTGGGGGTCTGGGTGGCTCAGCGCGATTGAACAGTGAAACATACTCCGTCATTTTCTTCATACAGGACATCATTCAAACGTCAAAGTGTTTACTTATATTTGTGTACACTCGCAATTAAACACAACATTGTGTTTTTGTTAAATAAATTAAAGTAATACGTCCCCCGAAATGGCGCTAATTTTAAAATGAAACTAAAATGCTCACGGCTGCACGGGCATTCATAACTCTGCGCGCCCACGGTGAGGGACGAGCAGAACAGAGCGAGCGTTGTTTAGTTCATTCCTACTTCCATAGGAATTAATTGAAAAAGCTCACTCTACTCTGCACCATTATTAATGAATTGTGCAGACGTCCTTATTTTACTTTCGCTTTTTACCTGATTTTGAACACAAGAGGGCAGTATAACACTATGTATGATTTGGAAAAAAATTTTTTTTGACTAAACAACCATTCTGGCTGTTTTTAAACTTAAACATTATTCTCTAATTGCTCTCACCATGCCCGTTTCTGAAACTCTGCACATGTCTACTGTCTAATAAATGTGATGTGTCTGTCGGGTTTCATGCAATTTCAAGTATGTTAAGAGTCTCAAAAGCATCAACAAAGAATAATAAAGTTTGATGCGTTGCCACGGCAACAGTATCTAAGATATCAATAATCCTTTCTCAGGTCTACATCTGCCGTGTGTCTACATTATACACATAAAGTTTGAAGCAAATTGGGTAAAAATAAGAGGGTGATTTCAAAGCCTTTAGGAAGTGACACACTTCCTGCTGCCAGTTGGTGGCGCTATAACTTTGACTCACAATAGTCACATCCATGTGATCGGACTCTTACAGCGAACACACTGCTGAAGTTTCATCAAGATCAGTTAATGTATGCAGAAGTTATAACACACTTCCTGTTTCCTTTATTCGCCATAAATTCGTTTCCTCGCCACAGCCAAACCGTTCGAGATATCAAAAATCCCCTGGCAACTTTTCATCCTCAATGTCTTGACTTCATGCTGACCGAGTTTCGTGGCGATTGGTTGAATTCTCTAGGAGGAGTATATCGAATTCCAGGGGCATACGCTTCCAAACAAACCATAATAGCCGACTTCCTGTTGGGCTGGGGTAAAAAGTAAAAGTACAAAGGATATATGAATCGATGAGATCTATATGTGTACCGAGTTTCATATTATTACATTCAAGCGTGTTTGATTTATGGACCAAGTTTTCGGACCCCGTTCCAGGGGGCACTGTCGAGCCCCCCTGCCACGCCCGGGTACCAGCTTCAGCCCGGCCCTGATGGCCACGGGTTCTGACCCGTGTGCAAAGTTTCAAGAGTTTTTGAGCACGTTAAGGGCCCCCAAAGTGCGCTGAGAGTCTCAAAAGTATCCAAAAAGAATATTAAAGTTTGATGCGTTGTCACGGCAACAGCATCTAAGATATCAACAATCCTTTCACAGGTCTAAATCTGGCGTGTGTCTACATTATACACATCAAGTTTGAAGCAAATCGGGTAAAGCCTGTTTGATTTATGGACCAAGTTTTCGGACCCCATTCCAGGGGGCGCTGTCGAGCCCCCCTGCCACGCCCGGGTACCAGCTTCAGCCCGGCCCTGATGGCCGCGGTTTCTGACCCGTGTGCAAAGTTTCAAGAGTTTTTGAGCACGTTAAGGGCCCCAAAAGTGCGCTAAGAATCTCAAAAGTATCCAAAAAGAATATTAAAGTTTGATGCGTTGTCACGGCAACAGCATCTAAGATATCAACAATCCTTTCACAGGTCTACATCTGGCTTGTGTCTACATTATACACATCAAGTTTGAAGCAAATAGGGTAAAGCGTGTTGGATATATGGACCAAATTGTCTGACCCGTTCAAGGGGGCGCTGTCGAGCCCCCCTGCCACGCCCGGGTACCAGCTTCAGCCTGGCCCTGATGGCCGCGGGTTTTGTCCCGTGTGCAAAGTTTCAAGAGTTTTCGAGCACGTTAAGAACCCCAAAAGTGCCCGAAAGCATAAAAAAGCATGAAAAAGCTTAAAAAAAGGAATATTAATGTTTGATGCATTGCCATGGCAACAGTATCTAAGATATCAATAATCCTTTCACAGGTCTACATCTGGCGTGTGTCTACATTATGCACATGAAGTTTGAAGCAAATCGGGTAAAAATAAGAGGGTGATTTAAAAGCATTTTGAAAGTGACACACTTCCTGCTTCCAGTTGGTGGCGCTTTAACTTTGACTCACAATAGTCACATCCATGTGATCGGGCTCTTACAACGAACACACTGCTGAAGTTTCATCAAGATTAGTTAATGTATGCAGTAGTTATAACACACTTCCTGTTTCACGTTTCTCGCCATAATTTCGTTTACTCGCCACGGCCAAACCGTTCGAGATATCAAAAATCCCCTGGCAATTTTTCATCCTCAGTGTCTTGACTTCATGCTGACCGAGTTTCGTGCCGTGTGTTTGAATTCTCTAGGAGGAGTATTTCACATTCCATTGCATGTGTTTTCCAAACAACCCTTAATAGCCGACTTCCTGTTGGGCTGGGGTAAAAAGTAAGAGCATGAAGTATATATGAACCGATGAGATCTATATGTGTACTGAGTTTCATATTATTACATGCAAGCGTGTTTGATTTATGGACCAAGTGTTCAAACCCCGTTCCAGGGGGCGCTGTCGAGCCCCCCTGCCACGCCCGGGTACCAGCTTCAGCCCGGCCCTGATGGCCGCGGGTTCTGAGATGTGTGCAAAGTTTCAAGAGTTTTCGAGCACGTTAAGGCCCCCAAAAGTGCCCAAAAGGTAGTAAAATAATAATAATAATAATAAAATATAGCTGCGAGCAGCGATTACGGGCCCAAGCCGGTGGCACCGCAACCCCGGTGCCTTTAGTTACCTAAAAGCTCCGGAGTGGCGGTTCCGCCGGCTTTGGCCCTTCATCGCTGCTCGCAGCTATATTTATTTATATATATATATATATATATATATATATATATATATATATATATACATATATATATATATAAATACATATATATATATATATATATATATATAAACAAATTATAAAAAAAAAATATATATATATATATATATCACTTGCCTTACCTGAGAACAATGAAAACAATAAAAAAATATAGCTGCGAGCAGCGATTACGGGCCCAAGCCGGTGGCACCGCAACCCCGGTGCCTTTAATTACCTAAAGGCACCGGAGTGGCGGTGCCGCCGGCTTTGGCCCTTCATCGCTGCTCGCAGCTATATTTATATATATATATATATATATATATATATATATATATATATATATATATATATATAAACAAGCCGGTGGCACCGCCACCCCGGTGCCTTTAGGGTTACTGTGCGTGACGGGCAATAACGTAACCCCGCTTTGACCTTTGAGAAGATGTGTGCTGTAGAGCTTGCATCAGTGTGGGCTCTGCAAAAGTGTGCATTGAGGGCACATATCAACCACAAAGTATGCGTGAGCAAGCTTCTGAAACCTAAAATGAAAAATGAGACACCCTACGGTCTCATGGACTTAATGGACACATGAAATAAGTACACAAGTTTGAAAGTTATATGAAGTGTGCCAAGACAGAATATTTGCCTGATCTGATTAGAAAAATAGTTTTTGTGTGTGTGTGTGTGTGTGAGGCGTGATTGAACAATGTAGACATAAAAACATACTCCGTCCTTTTGTTCATACAGGACATTATTCAAACTACAAAGTGTTTACTTATATTTGTGTACAATCGCAATAAAACACAACATTGTGCTTTTGTCAAACTGTAAACTACAACTGTCACCCAACCAAAATCTCTTACACACACACACACACACACACACACACATAGTTTAAAAGCAAAAAAATCTTTTGGACATTCATCATATTGCATTGGTTTTCATTTCTTGTTCTCGAACAGAGCCCTAATCTGTTTATTTTTTCAGTTACACATTCTACATTGATTAAAAAAGAAAAATCAAATGTGCTTTTATTTTAGACATAAATAAATAATCTAGCATTCAGATGAGAGTAAAGTTAGTGTTAGTTCAAATTTTAAGGAAAACAAAAATATGATCTGAAATATCGCACATTCATTTAAAATTCATTCAGGTTCAATTACCAAACATACAAATCTCAATGTAATTTAAAGCAAACAATACATTTAAAATATATGGGTTGTATGCAATTTTTTTATATATAAAAAGATATATATCCAAAAATACAAAGCCTAAACTTTAACAAGGGTTAAACAATCACTGTAACAGACACAATCACACACACACACACACACACACACGTCAAATCACTTACATTTTAGATGCAATATTGACTTTTTTTCTTTTTCAGCAGCGAAAATAGTTCAACAAAGATCACAGCAGAACCATCGAGCATCTCACAGCAACGTGTTTTCTCATTACTGAATGATTCAGCATTTTGAACAAATCGGTTGACTCAAAGATTCAACGACCAATCCATAATCTGTCTCATTCATGAATGACTCAGCCGTTCGAACGAATCGTTTGAACGAATGAATCAATGACTCGCTCATTAAGACGGTCGCCTGGCGACACCTAATGACGGTTTAGTGATATGTTTAAAAGTATCATTCTTTCCAACGATTGTTAATTAACTCATATTTGAAACATAAGCTATATATATATATATATATATATATATATACACACACATATATATACACAAAAATAAAATAAACACATTTGAAGCGTGTTTGCTTACTAAATTGTGAGCTGAACGAAAGTTGCAGCAAATATCAGCAACAGGAGTCAAATTTCATTAATCACGAGAGTGAAGAGCTGACTGAAAAGATGATGACGGAATAGGCTATTTTATGTAAAAGCGCCTATTTAAGCGAATCTATCATTATACTCTTTTGTTGTTGTGTTTTCCGTGAAAAATAATAGACTATTGAACTCACAATTCAAGCACGCGCTCTGCACGCGCCACCATTATCAATGTCCGTGTGGACGTCCGCGATCGAACAGTGGAAACATTGGCTACTCCGTCATTTTATTCAAGAAGATCATTCAAACTGCAAAGTGTTTACTTATTTTTGGATACTCGCAATCAAACACAACATTGTGATTTTGTAAAATACATTCAAGAAATCCGCCCCCGAAATGGGGCTTCTTTTAAAATGAAACAAAAATGCTCACAGCTGCACGTCTTGTGGAGACGTCCGTTACTTTCGCTTTCAAGTTAGCGATTTTAAAGCCCCCAGCGGAGTCACGGTGGGAAAATATTCCCATAGTAGCATCAATTGGCCTACCTGATTTTGAACACAAGAGGGCAGTAAAGCACTATGAATGATTTTTATTTATTTTTTTTGGCTAAACAACCATTCTGGCTGTTTTTAAACTTAAACATAAATCTTAAATTGAAAAAAAGGAATACAATGGGTTTACTTCTAATATTAGTATAATTTTATAGAAAAATAAATGGTGTATAATTACATTTTAGAAAGATATGAGACATTTCCTGATTCTTTTTTTGACATAATCCCTCGCCATAGCAAAACCGTTTGAGATATTCAATATCCGTTCACAATTTAGCATCTTTAATGTATTTTCATCAAGTTGAAAAAGTTTTGTAACTGTAGATGAAACTAACCCCCCCCCCCCCCCACACACACTTTTGTCACAAAAGGTGGCGCTACTGAGCCCCTGCACCACGCCCGTTTCTGAAACTTTGCACATGTCTACTGGCTAATAAATGTGATCTGTCTGTCAAGTTTCATGCAATTTTAAGCAATTTCAGGCATGCTAAGAGTCTCAAAAGCATCCAAAAAGAATATTAAAGTTTGATGCGTTGCCATGGCAACAGTATCTAAGATTTCAATAATCCTTTCACAGGTCTACATCTGCCGTGTATTTACATTATACACATAAAGTTTGAAGCAAATTGGGTAAAAATAAGAGGGTGATTTCAAAGCCTTTAGGAAGTGACACACTTCCTGCTGCCAGTTGGTGGCGCTATAACTTTGACTCACAATAGTCACATCCATGTGATCGGACTCTTACAGCGAACACACTGCTGAAGTTTCATCAAGATCAGTTAATGTATGCAGAAGTTATAACACACTTCCTGTTTCCTTTATTCGCCATAAATTCGTTTCCTCGCCACAGCCAAACCGTTCGAGATATCAAAAATCCCCTGGCAACTTTTCATCCTCAATGTCTTGACTTCATGCTGACCGAGTTTCGTGGCGATTGGTTGAATTCTCTAGGAGGAGTATATCGAATTCCAGGGGCATACGCTTCCAAACAAACCATAATAGCCGACTTCCTGTTGGGCTGGGGTAAAAAGTAAAAGTACAAAGGATATATGAATCGATGAGATCTATATGTGTACCGAGTTTCATATTATTACATTCAAGCGTGTTTGATTTATGGACCAAGTTTTCGGACCCCGTTCCAGGGGGCGCTGTCGAGCCCCCCTGCCACGCCCGGGTACCAGCTTCAGCCCGGCCCTGATGGCCACGGGTTCTGACCCGTGTGCAAAGTTTCAAGAGTTTTTGAGCACGTTAAGGGCCCCCAAAGTGCGCTGAGAGTCTCAAAAGTATCCAAAAAGAATATTAAAGTTTGATGCGTTGTCACGGCAACAGCATCTAAGATATCAACAATCCTTTCACAGGTCTAAATCTGGCGTGTGTCTACATTATACACATCAAGTTTGAAGCAAATCGGGTAAAGCCTGTTTGATTTATGGACCAAGTTTTCGGACCCCATTCCAGGGGGCGCTGTCGAGCCCCCCTGCCACGCCCGGGTACCAGCTTCAGCCCGGCCCTGATGGCCGCGGTTTCTGACCCGTGTGCAAAGTTTCAAGAGTTTTTGAGCACGTTAAGGGCCCCAAAAGTGCGCTAAGAATCTCAAAAGTATCCAAAAAGAATATTAAAGTTTGATGCGTTGTCACGGCAAAAGCATCTAAGATATCAACAATCCTTTCACAGGTCTACATCTGGCTTGTGTCTACATTATACACATCAAGTTTGAAGCAAATAGGGTAAAGCGTGTTGGATATATGGACCAAATTGTCTGACCCGTTCAAGGGGGCGCTGTCGAGCCCCCCTGCCACGCCCGGGTACCAGCTTCAGCCTGGCCCTGATGGCCGCGGGTTTTGTCCCGTGTGCAAAGTTTCAAGAGTTTTCGAGCACGTTAAGAACCCCAAAAGTGCCCGAAAGCATAAAAAAGCATGAAAAAGCTTAAAAAAAGGAATATTAATGTTTGATGCATTGCCATGGCAACAGTATCTAAGATATCAATAATCCTTTCACAGGTCTACATCTGGCGTGTGTCTACATTATGCACATGAAGTTTGAAGCAAATCGGGTAAAAATAAGAGGGTGATTTAAAAGCATTTTGAAAGTGACACACTTCCTGCTTCCAGTTGGTGGCGCTATAACTTTGACTCACAATAGTCACATCCATGTGATCGGGCTCTTACAACGAACACACTGCTGAAGTTTCATCAAGATTAGTTAATGTATCCAGTAGTTATAACACACTTCCTGTTTCACGTTTCTCGCCATAATTTCGTTTACTCGCCACGGCCAAACCGTTCGAGATATCAAAAATCCCCTGGCAATTTTTCATCCTCAGTGTCTTGACTTCATGCTGACCGAGTTTCGTGCCGTGTGTTTGAATTCTCTAGGAGGAGTATTTCACATTCCATTGCATGTGTTTTCCAAACAACCCTTAATAGCCGACTTCCTGTTGGGCTGGGGTAAAAAGTAAGAGCATGAAGTATATATGAACCGATGAGATCTATATGTGTACTGAGTTTCATATTATTACATGCAAGCGTGTTTGATTTATGGACCAAGTGTTCAAACCCCGTTCCAGGGGGCGCTGTCGAGCCCCCCTGCCACGCCCGGGTACCAGCTTCAGCCCGGCCCTGATGGCCGCGGGTTCTGAGATGTGTGCAAAGTTTCAAGAGTTTTCGAGCACGTTAAGGCCCCCAAAAGTGCCCAAAAGGTAGTAAAATAATAATAATAATAATAAATATAGCTGCGAGCAGCGATTACGGGCCCAAGCCGGTGGCACCGCAACCCCGGTGCCTTTAATTACCTAAAGGCACCGGAGTGGCGGTGCCGCCGGCTTTGGCCCTTCATCGCTGCTCGCAGCTATATTTATATATATATATATATATATATATATATATATATATATATATATATATATATATATATATATATATAAACAAGCCGGTGGCACCGCCACCCCGGTGCCTTTAGGGTTACTGTGCGTGACGGGCAATAACGTAACCCCGCTTTGACCTTTGAGAAGATGTGTGCTGTAGAGCTTGCATCAGTGTGGGCTCTGCAAAAGTGTGCATTGAGGGCACATATCAACCACAAAGTATGCGTGAGCAAGCTTCTGAAACCTAAAATGAAAAATGAGACACCCTACGGTCTCATGGAATTAATGGACACATGAAATAAGTACACAAGTTTGAAAGTTATATGAAGTGTGCCAAGACAGAATATTTGCCTGATCTGATTAGAAAAATAGTTTTTGTGTGTGTGTGTGTGTGTGAGGCGTGATTGAACAATGTAGACATAAAAACATACTCCGTCCTTTTGTTCATACAGGACATTATTCAAACTACAAAGTGTTTACTTATATTTGTGTACAATCGCAATAAAACACAACATTGTGCTTTTGTCAAACTGTAAACTACAACTGTCAACCAACCAAAATCTCTTACACACACACACACACACACACACACACACATAGTTTAAAAGCAAAAAAATCTTTTGGACATTCATCATATTGCATTGGTTTTCATTTCATGTTCTCGAACAGAGCCCTAATCTGTTTATTTTTTCAGTTACACATTCTACATTGATTAAAAAAGAAAAATCAAATGTGCTTTTATTTTAGACATAAATAAATAATCTAGCATTCAGATGAGAGTAAAGTTAGTGTTAGTTCAAATTTTAAGGAAAACAAAAATATGATCTGAAATATCGCACATTCATTTAAAATTCATTCAGGTTCAATTACCAAACATACAAATCTCAATGTAATTTAAAGCAAACAACACATTTAAAATATATGGGTTGTATGCAATTTTTTTATATATAAAAAGATATATATCCAAAAATACAAAGCCTAAACTTTAACAAGGGTTAAACAATCACTGTAACAGACACAATCACACACACACACACACACACACACACGTCAAATCACTTACATTTTAGATGCAATATTGACTTTTTTTCTTTTTCAGCAGCGAAAATAGTTCAACAAAGATCACAGCAGAACCATCGAGCATCTCACAGCAACGCGTTCTCATTACTGAATGATTCAGCATTTTGAACAAATCGGTTGACTCAAAGATTCAACGACCAATCCATAATCTGTCTCATTCATGAATGACTCAGCCGTTCGAACGAATCGTTTGAACGAATGAATCAATGACTCGCTCATTAAGACGGTCGCCTGGCGACACCTAATGACGGTTTAGTGATATGTTTAAAAGTATCATTCTTTCCAACGATTGTTAATTAACTCATATTTGAAACATAAGCTATATATATATATATATATATATATATATATATATATACACACATATATATATACACAAAAATAAAATAAACACATTTGAAGCGTGTTTGCTTACTAAATTGTGAGCTGAACGAAAGTTGCAGCAAATATCAGCAACAGGAGTCAAATTTCATTAATCACGAGAGTGAAGAGCTGACTGAAAAGATGATGACGGAATAGGCTATTTTATGTAAAAGCGCCTATTTAAGCGAATCTATCATTATACTCTTTTGTTGTTGTGTTTTCCGTGAAAAATAATAGACTATTGAACTCACAATTCAAGCACGCGCTCTGCACGCGCCACCATTATCAATGTCCGTGTGGACGTCCGCGATCGAACAGTGGAAACATTGGCTACTCCGTCATTTTATTCAAGAAGATCATTCAAACTGCAAAGTGTTTACTTATTTTTGGATACTCGCAATCAAACACAACATTGTGATTTTGTAAAATACATTCAAGAAATCCGCCCCCGAAATGGGGCTTCTTTTAAAATGAAACAAAAATGCTCACAGCTGCACGTCTTGTGGAGACGTCCGTTACTTTCGCTTTCAAGTTAGCGATTTTAAAGCCCCCAGCGGAGTCACGGTGGGAAAATATTCCCATAGTAGCATCAATTGGCCTACCTGATTTTGAACACAAGAGGGCAGTAAAGCACTATGAATGATTTTTTTTTTTTTTTTTGGCTAAACAACCATTCTGGCTGTTTTTAAACTTAAACATAAATCTTAAATTGAAAAAAAGGAATACAATGGGTTTACTTCTAATATTAGTATAATTTTATAGAAAAATAAATGGTGTATAATTACATTTTAGAAAGATATGAGACATTTCCTGATTCTTTTTTTGACATAATCCCTCGCCATAGCAAAACCGTTTGAGATATTCAATATCCGTTCACAATTTAGCATCTTTAATGTATTTTCATCAAGTTGAAAAAGTTTTGTAACTGTAGATGAAACTAACCCCCCCCCCCCCCCCCCACACACACTTTTGTCACAAAAGGTAGCGCTACTGAGCCCCTGCACCACGCCCGTTTCTGAAACTTTGCACATGTCTACTGGCTAATAAATGTGATCTGTCTGTCAAGTTTCATGCAATTTTAAGCAATTTCAGGCATGCTAAGAGTCTCAAAAGCATCCAAAAAGAATATTAAAGTTTGATGCGTTGCCATGGCAACAGTATCTAAGATTTCAATAATCCTTTCACAGGTCTGCATCTGCCGTGTGTCTACATTATACACATAAAGTTTGAAGCAAATTGGGTAAAAATAAGAGGGTGATTTCAAAGCCTTTAGGAAGTGACACACTTCCTGCTGCCAGTTGGTGGCGCTATAACTTTGACTCACAATAGTCACATCCATGTGATCGGACTCTTACAGCGAACACACTGCTGAAGTTTCATCAAGATCAGTTAATGTATGCAGAAGTTATAACACACTTCCTGTTTCCTTTATTCGCCATAAATTCGTTTCCTCGCCACAGCCAAACCGTTCGAGATATCAAAAATCCCCTGGCAACTTTTCATCCTCAATGTCTTGACTTCATGCTGACCGAGTTTCGTGGCGATTGGTTGAATTCTCTAGGAGGAGTATATCGAATTCCAGGGGCATACGCTTCCAAACAAACCATAATAGCCGACTTCCTGTTGGGCTGGGGTAAAAAGTAAAAGTACAAAGGATATATGAATCGATGAGATCTATATGTGTACCGAGTTTCATATTATTACATTCAAGCGTGTTTGATTTATGGACCAAGTTTTCGGACCCCGTTCCAGGGGGCACTGTCGAGCCCCCCTGCCACGCCCGGGTACCAGCTTCAGCCCGGCCCTGATGGCCACGGGTTCTGACCCGTGTGCAAAGTTTCAAGAGTTTTTGAGCACGTTAAGGGCCCCCAAAGTGCGCTGAGAGTCTCAAAAGTATCCAAAAAGAATATTAAAGTTTGATGCGTTGTCACGGCAACAGCATCTAAGATATCAACAATCCTTTCACAGGTCTAAATCTGGCGTGTGTCTACATTATACACATCAAGTTTGAAGCAAATCGGGTAAAGCCTGTTTGATTTATGGACCAAGTTTTCGGACCCCATTCCAGGGGGCGCTGTCGAGCCCCCCTGCCACGCCCGGGTACCAGCTTCAGCCCGGCCCTGATGGCCGCGGTTTCTGCCCCCCGTGTGCAAAGTTTCAAGAGTTTTTGAGCACGTTAAGGGCCCCAAAAGTGCGCTAAGAATCTCAAAAGTATCCAAAAAGAATATTAAAGTTTGATGCGTTGTCACGGCAACAGCATCTAAGATATCAACAATCCTTTCACAGGTCTACATCTGGCTTGTGTCTACATTATACACATCAAGTTTGAAGCAAATAGGGTAAAGCGTGTTGGATATATGGACCAAATTGTCTGACCCGTTCAAGGGGGCGCTGTCGAGCCCCCCTGCCACGCCCGGGTACCAGCTTCAGCCTGGCCCTGATGGCCGCGGGTTTTGTCCCGTGTGCAAAGTTTCAAGAGTTTTCGAGCACGTTAAGAACCCCAAAAGTGCCCGAAAGCATAAAAAAGCATGAAAAAGCTTAAAAAAAGGAATATTAATGTTTGATGCATTGCCATGGCAACAGTATCTAAGATATCAATAATCCTTTCACAGGTCTACATCTGGCGTGTGTCTACATTATGCACATGAAGTTTGAAGCAAATCGGGTAAAAATAAGAGGGTGATTTAAAAGCATTTTGAAAGTGACACACTTCCTGCTTCCAGTTGGTGGCGCTATAACTTTGACTCACAATAGTCACATCCATGTGATCGGGCTCTTACAACGAACACACTGCTGAAGTTTCATCAAGATTAGTTAATGTATGCAGTAGTTATAACACACTTCCTGTTTCACGTTTCTCGCCATAATTTCGTTTACTCGCCACGGCCAAACCGTTCGAGATATCAAAAATCCCCTGGCAATTTTTCATCCTCAGTGTCTTGACTTCATGCTGACCGAGTTTCGTGCCGTGTGTTTGAATTCTCTAGGAGGAGTATTTCACATTCCATTGCATGTGTTTTCCAAACAACCCTTAATAGCCGACTTCCTGTTGGGCTGGGGTAAAAAGTAAGAGCATGAAGTATATATGAACCGATGAGATCTATATGTGTACTGAGTTTCATATTATTACATGCAAGCGTGTTTGATTTATGGACCAAGTGTTCAAACCCCGTTCCAGGGGGCGCTGTCGAGCCCCCCTGCCACGCCCGGGTACCAGCTTCAGCCCGGCCCTGATGGCCGCGGGTTCTGAGATGTGTGCAAAGTTTCAAGAGTTTTCGAGCACGTTAAGGCCCCCAAAAGTGCCCAAAAGGTAGTAAAATAATAATAATAATAAATAATAATCCTAAGGAAAACAATAGGGCCTTCGCCTTTTCAAGGCTTGGGCCCTAAATATAGCTGCGAGCAGCGATTACGGGCCCAAGCCGGTGGCACCGCAACCCCGGTGCCTTTAGTTACCTAAAGGCACCGGAGTGGCGGTGCCGCCGGCTTTGGCCCTTCATCGCTGCTCGCAGCTATATTCATATATATATATATATATATATATATATATATAAACAAGCCGGTGGCACCGCCACCCCGGTGCCTTTATATATATATATATATATATGTCTACATTGTTCAATCACGCCTCACACACACACACACACTTTTGCAGAGCCCACACCAATGCAAGCTCTATAGCACACATCTTCTCAAAGGTCAAAGCGGAGTTACGATATTGCCCGTCATGCACAGTAACCGTAAAGGCACCGGGGTGGCGGTGCCACCGGCTTGTTTATATATATATATATATCGTATTATTCTAACTTGTAAAAAACTATTAACTTTTGTTAATATTCAACCATTTCACAACTAACTTTTTTCCATAGATCAAACACAACATAATTATATGGTGGACTGAAACAAAAATTATTAATTAAATAAAATTATTGTTTTCCTCTGAAATAGCAAAAGCATCACACACTAGCTGTACCTGCTCTAAATAAAAAAGAGTAATTCAATAAAAATACAAAATCGAACTAAATAAAATAAATTATTACAAAAACAAAATCAAACCAAAGAAAATATATCTTCGAAAAAAAAAGCGAGTGTCATGAGGAAAGGCGCCTCAGGAATCGTCAGGATTAACTCCATGTGTAAGGAATTTTGATTGATTTTATTTGTCACTTGAAAATTATTGTTAAATGTGTGCCTGCATAACTTTAATAAGATTTATTTTCTTTGATTTGATTTTGTTTTATATAATTTATTTATTTCGATTTTGTATTTTTATTTAAATACTATTATTTATTTAGAGCAGGTACAGCTAAGTGTGCGATGCTTTTGCTATTTCAGAGGGAAAAAAACACATTTTATTTCAAAAAGGCTTTTCAATTAAATAAAATGTTCAAGCTTTGTTTTCGTTTTATTATTTTGTTTGTTTTAAGCTTTGTTTAATTTATATTGTTAATCATCTGACACAAAACAAATGCATAAAGTATCATTTTAACTTTTAAAAAACTATTAACATTTGTTAATAGTACATTGCCTGTCTTTTGTTAATAGGACAAAACATAGTTATTATATTTTATAATATTTTATAAATATATAAAATAAACATTTGTAATGAAATCGTTCAAAAAAATGATATTAGCATTGTTTTAAACTTTGAAACAGAAGTAGCGCAATGCCTGGCCACTCCCGCGCCGCCTCCTTTTCACAATCCGAGGGAACCATCTCCGGAATATTAACCTCACTCCTAGAAGTCCAATTCTCATTATTCATGCCTCTTACCTGGGATTGATTGCACACACACACACACACACACACACACACGCACGCACGCACTCACACGCACACACACACACACACACACACACACACACACACACGTGTCAAGTCACTTACATTTTAGATGCAATATTGACTGTTCTTCTGTTTCAGCAGCGAAAATAGTTAAACAAAGATCACAGCAGAACCATTGCATCTCACAGCAACGTGTTTTCTCATTACTGAATGATTCAGCATTTTGAACAAATTGGTTGACTCAAAGATTCAATGACCAATCCATAAACATCTGTCTCATTCATGAATGACTCAGTCGTTCAAACGAATCGTTTGAACGAATGAATCAATGACCCGCTCATTAAGACGGTCGCCTGGCGACACCTAGTGACGGTTTAGTGTTATTTGATTATACACTCAAAATATTCCACAACAAATCCTTTAAATTTAATGATATTCAGAACAGAACACAAATAAAAAAATAACTATAATAAAGCCAAAACGAAATAATTTAAAACAAAAGTAAAAGTAAGTGGTGTTAGGCTCACGTAAATCTCTCTTTAGAATCTAAATGTTGCAACATTTGCGATGTATTTGGATGCTAAACTATTCTTTATTACAGGCTTTGTACTTCACTCACGTTCCAATATCGACGGAAAAAATCATCCTCTTCACTTGTGCAAAAATGTGCTTGGAAAAATCACAGTGGAGCGGTGCTTACTGTGAATGATACAAATTGTACTACTGACTATTTCAACATAGCAGTGTAATTTGTATATGTTAGGTTGAATGTTTTATTATTGTGTGTGTGTGTGTGTGTGTGTTTGTGTGTGTGTGTGTGTGTGTGTGTGTGTGTGTGTGTGTGTGTGTGTGTGTGTGTGTGTGTGTGTGTGTGTGTGTGTGTGTGTGTGGGGGTCTGGGTGGCTCAGCGCGATTGAACAGTGAAACATACTCCGTCATTTTCTTCATACAGGACATCATTCAAACGTCAAAGTGTTTACTTATATTTGTGTACACTCGCAATTAAACACAACATTGTGTTTTTGTTAAATAAATTAAAGTAATACGTCCCCCGAAATGGCGCTAATTTTAAAATGAAACTAAAATGCTCACGGCTGCACGGGCATTCATAACTCTGCGCGCCCACGGTGAGGGACGAGCAGAACAGAGCGAACGTTGTTTAGTTCATTCCTACTTCCATAGGAATTAATTGAAAAAGCTCACTCTACTCTGCACCATTATTAATGAATTGTGCAGACGTCCTTATTTTACTTTCGCTTTTTACCTGATTTTGAACACAAGAGGGCAGTATAACACTATGTATGATTTGGAAAAAAAATTTTTTTGACTAAACAACCATTCTGGCTGTTTTTAAACTTAAACATTATTCTCTAATTGCTCTCACCATGCCCGTTTCTGAAACTCTGCACATGTCTACTGTCTAATAAATGTGATGTGTCTGTCGGGTTTCATGCAATTTCAAGTATGTTAAGAGTCTCAAAAGCATCAACAAAGAATAATAAAGTTTGATGCGTTGCCACGGCAACAGTATCTAAGATATCAATAATCCTTTCTCAGGTCTACATCTGCCGTGTGTCTACATTATACACATAAAGTTTGAAGCAAATTGGGTAAAAATAAGAGGGTGATTTCAAAGCCTTTAGGAAGTGACACACTTCCTGCTGCCAGTTGGTGGCGCTATAACTTTGACTCACAATAGTCACATCCATGTGATCGGACTCTTACAGCGAACACACTGCTGAAGTTTCATCAAGATCAGTTAATGTATGCAGAAGTTATAACACACTTCCTGTTTCCTTTATTCGCCATAAATTCGTTTCCTCGCCACAGCCAAACCGTTCGAGATATCAAAAATCCCCTGGCAACTTTTCATCCTCAATGTCTTGACTTCATGCTGACCGAGTTTCGTGGCGATTGGTTGAATTCTCTAGGAGGAGTATATCGAATTCCAGGGGCATACGCTTCCAAACAAACCATAATAGCCGACTTCCTGTTGGGCTGGGGTAAAAAGTAAAAGTACAAAGGATATATGAATCGATGAGATCTATATGTGTACCGAGTTTCATATTATTACATTCAAGCGTGTTTGATTTATGGACCAAGTTTTCGGACCCCGTTCCAGGGGGCACTGTCGAGCCCCCCTGCCACGCCCGGGTACCAGCTTCAGCCCGGCCCTGATGGCCACGGGTTCTGACCCGTGTGCAAAGTTTCAAGAGTTTTTGAGCACGTTAAGGGCCCCCAAAGTGCGCTGAGAGTCTCAAAAGTATCCAAAAAGAATATTAAAGTTTGATGCGTTGTCACGGCAACAGCATCTAAGATATCAACAATCCTTTCACAGGTCTAAATCTGGCGTGTGTCTACATTATACACATCAAGTTTGAAGCAAATCGGGTAAAGCCTGTTTGATTTATGGACCAAGTTTTCGGACCCCATTCCAGGGGGCGCTGTCGAGCCCCCCTGCCACGCCCGGGTACCAGCTTCAGCCCGGCCCTGATGGCCGCGGTTTCTGCCCCCCGTGTGCAAAGTTTCAAGAGTTTTTGAGCACGTTAAGGGCCCCAAAAGTGCGCTAAGAATCTCAAAAGTATCCAAAAAGAATATTAAAGTTTGATGCGTTGTCACGGCAACAGCATCTAAGATATCAACAATCCTTTCACAGGTCTACATCTGGCTTGTGTCTACATTATACACATCAAGTTTGAAGCAAATAGGGTAAAGCGTGTTGGATATATGGACCAAATTGTCTGACCCGTTCAAGGGGGCGCTGTCGAGCCCCCCTGCCACGCCCGGGTACCAGCTTCAGCCTGGCCCTGATGGCCGCGGGTTTTGTCCCGTGTGCAAAGTTTCAAGAGTTTTCGAGCACGTTAAGAACCCCAAAAGTGCCCGAAAGCATAAAAAAGCATGAAAAAGCTTAAAAAAAGGAATATTAATGTTTGATGCATTGCCATGGCAACAGTATCTAAGATATCAATAATCCTTTCACAGGTCTACATCTGGCGTGTGTCTACATTATGCACATGAAGTTTGAAGCAAATCGGGTAAAAATAAGAGGGTGATTTAAAAGCATTTTGAAAGTGACACACTTCCTGCTTCCAGTTGGTGGCGCTATAACTTTGACTCACAATAGTCACATCCATGTGATCGGGCTCTTACAACGAACACACTGCTGAAGTTTCATCAAGATTAGTTAATGTATGCAGTAGTTATAACACACTTCCTGTTTCACGTTTCTCGCCATAATTTCGTTTACTCGCCACGGCCAAACCGTTCGAGATATCAAAAATCCCCTGGCAATTTTTCATCCTCAGTGTCTTGACTTCATGCTGACCGAGTTTCGTGCCGTGTGTTTGAATTCTCTAGGAGGAGTATTTCACATTCCATTGCATGTGTTTTCCAAACAACCCTTAATAGCCGACTTCCTGTTGGGCTGGGGTAAAAAGTAAGAGCATGAAGTATATATGAACCGATGAGATCTATATGTGTACTGAGTTTCATATTATTACATGCAAGCGTGTTTGATTTATGGACCAAGTGTTCAAACCCCGTTCCAGGGGGCGCTGTCGAGCCCCCCTGCCACGCCCGGGTACCAGCTTCAGCCCGGCCCTGATGGCCGCGGGTTCTGAGATGTGTGCAAAGTTTCAAGAGTTTTCGAGCACGTTAAGGCCCCCAAAAGTGCCCAAAAGGTAGTAAAATAATAATAATAATAATAATAATAATAATAAATATAGCTGCGAGCAGCGATTACGGGCCCAAGCCGGTGGCACCGCAACCCCGGTGCCTTTAATTACCTAAAGGCACCGGAGTGGCGGTGCCGCCGGCTTTGGCCCTTCATCGCTGCTCGCAGCTATATTTATATATATATATATATATATATATATATATATATATATATATATATATATATAAACAAGCCGGTGGCACCGCCACCCCGGTGCCTTTAGGGTTACTGTGCGTGACGGGCAATAACGTAACCCCGCTTTGACCTTTGAGAAGATGTGTGCTGTAGAGCTTGCATCAGTGTGGGCTCTGCAAAAGTGTGCATTGAGGGCACATATCAACCACAAAGTATGCGTGAGCAACCTTCTGAAACCTAAAATGAAAAATGAGACACCCTACGGTCTCATGGACTTAATGGACACATGAAATAAGTACACAAGTTTGAAAGTTATATGAAGTGTGCCAAGACAGAATATTTGCCTGATCTGATTAGAAAAATAGTTTTTGTGTGTGTGTGTGTGTGTGAGGCGTGATTGAACAATGTAGACATAAAAACATACTCCGTCCTTTTGTTCATACAGGACATTATTCAAACTACAAAGTGTTTACTTATATTTGTGTACAATCGCAATAAAACACAACATTGTGCTTTTGTCAAACTGTAAACTACAACTGTCACCCAACCAAAATCTCTTACACACACACACACACACACACACACACATAGTTTAAAAGCAAAAAAATCTTTTGGACATTCATCATATTGCATTGGTTTTCATTTCTTGTTCTCGAACAGAGCCCTAATCTGTTTATTTTTTCAGTTACACATTCTACATTGATTAAAAAAGAAAAATCAAATGTGCTTTTATTTTAGACATAAATAAATAATCTATCATTCAGATGAGAGTAAAGTTAGTGTTAGTTAAAATTTTAAGGAAAACAAAAATATGATCTGAAATATCGCACATTCATTTAAAATTCATTCAGGTTCAATTACCAAACATACAAATCTCAATGTAATTTAAAGCAAACAATACATTTAAAATATATGGGTTGTATGCAATTTTTTTATATATAAAAAGATATATATCCAAAAATACAAAGCCTAAACTTTAACAAGGGTTAAACAATCACTGTAACAGACACAATCACACACACACACACACACACACACACACACACACACGTCAAATCACTTACATTTTAGATGCAATATTGACTTTTTTTCTGTTTCAGCAGCGAAAATAGTTCAACAAAGATCACAGCAGAACCATCGAGCATCTCACAGCAACGCGTTCTCATTACTGAATGATTCAGCATTTTGAACAAATCGGTTGACTCAAAGATTCAACGACCAATCCATAATCTGTCTCATTCATGAATGACTCAGCCGTTCGAACGAATCGTTTGAACGAATGAATCAATGACTCGCTCATTAAGACGGTCGCCTGGCGACACCTAATGACGGTTTAGTGATATGTTTAAAAGTATCATTCTTTCCAACGATTGTTAATTAACTCATATTTGAAACATAAGCTATATATATATATATATATATATATATATATATATATATATATATATATATATATATATATATACACATATATACACAAAAATAAAATAAACACATTTGAAGCGTGTTTGCTTACTAAATTGTGAGCTGAACGAAAGTTGCAGCAAATATCAGCAACAGGAGTCAAATTTCATTAATCACGAGAGTGAAGAGCTGACTGAAAAGATGATGACGGAATAGGCATTTTATGTAAAAGCGCCTATTTAAGCGAATCTATCATTATACTCTTTTGTTGTTGTGTTTTCCGTGAAAAATAATAGACTATTGAACTCACAATTCAAGCACGCGCTCTGCACGCGCCACCATTATCAATGTCCGTGTGGACGTCCGCGATCGAACAGTGGAAACATTGGCTACTCCGTCATTTTATTCAAGAAGATCATTCAAACTGCAAAGTGTTTACTTATTTTTGGATACTCGCAATCAAACACAACATTGTGATTTTGTAAAATACATTCAAGAAATCCGCCCCCGAAATGGGGCTTCTTTTAAAATGAAACAAAAATGCTCACAGCTGCACGTCTTGTGGAGACGTCCGTTACTTTCGCTTTCAAGTTAGCGATTTTAAAGCCCCCAGCGGAGTCACGGTGGGAAAATATTCCCATAGTAGCATCAATTGGCCTACCTGATTTTGAACACAAGAGGGCAGTAAAGCACTATGAATGATTTTTATTTTTTTTTATTTTTTTGGCTAAACAACCATTCTGGCTGTTTTTAAACTTAAACATAAATCTTAAATTGAAAAAAAGGAATACAATGGGTTTACTTCTAATATTAGTATAATTTTATAGAAAAATAAATGGTGTATAATTACATTTTAGAAAGATATGAGACATTTCCTGATTCTTTTTTTGACATAATCCCTCGCCATAGCAAAACCGTTTGAGATATTCAATATCCGTTCACAATTTAGCATCTTTAATGTATTTTCATCAAGTTGAAAAAGTTTTGTAACTGTAGATGAAACTAACCCCCCCCCCCACACACACTTTTGCCACAAAAGGTGGCGCTACTGAGCCCCTGCACCACGCCCGTTTCTGAAACTTTGCACATGTCTACTGGCTAATAAATGTGATCTGTCTGTCAAGTTTCATGCAATTTTAAGCAATTTCAGGCATGCTAAGAGTCTCAAAAGCATCCAAAAAGAATATTAAAGTTTGATGCGTTGCCATGGCAACAGTATCTAAGATATCAATAATCCTTTCACAGGTCTACATCTGCCGTGTATTTACATTATACACATCAAGTTTGAAGCAAATCGGGTAAAAATAAGAGGGTGATTTCAAAGTATTTTGAAAGTGACACACTTCATGCTGCCAGTTGGTGGCGCTATAACTTTGACTCACAATAGTCACATCCATGTGATCGGCCTCTCACAGCGAACACACTGTTGAAGTTTCATCAAGATCAGTTAATGTATGCAGAAGTTATAACACACTTCCTGTTTCCATTATTCGCCATAAATTCGTTTCCTCGTCACGGCCAAACCGTTCGAGATATCAGAAATCCCCTGGCAATTTTTCATCCTCAATGTCTTGACATCATGCTGACCGAGTTTCGTTGCGATTGGTTGAATTCTCTAGGAGGAGTATATCGAATTCCAGGGCCATACGCTTCCAAACAAACCATAATAGCCGACTTCCTGTTGGGCTGGGGTAAAAAGTAAAAGTACAAAGGATATATGAATCGATGAGATCTATATGTGTACCGAGTTTCATATTATTACATTCAAGCGTGTTTGATTTATGGACCAAGTTTTCGGACCCCGTTCCAGGGGGCACTGTCGAGCCCCCCTGCCACGCCCGGGTACCAGCTTCAGCCCGGCCCTGATGGCCACGGGTTCTGACCCGTGTGCAAAGTTTCAAGAGTTTTTGAGCACGTTAAGGGCCCCCAAAGTGCGCTGAGAGTCTCAAAAGTATCCAAAAAGAATATTAAAGTTTGATGCGTTGTCACGGCAACAGCATCTAAGATATCAACAATCCTTTCACAGGTCTAAATCTGGCGTGTGTCTACATTATACACATCAAGTTTGAAGCAAATCGGGTAAAGCCTGTTTGATTTATGGACCAAGTTTTCGGACCCCATTCCAGGGGGCGCTGTCGAGCCCCCCTGCCACGCCCGGGTACCAGCTTCAGCCCGGCCCTGATGGCCGCGGTTTCTGACCCGTGTGCAAAGTTTCAAGAGTTTTTGAGCATGTTAAGGGCCCCAAAAGTGCGCTAAGAATCTCAAAAGTATCCAAAAAGAATATTAAAGTTTGATGCGTTGTCACGGCAACAGCATCTAAGATATCAACAATCCTTTCACAGGTCTACATCTGGCTTGTGTCTACATTATACACATCAAGTTTGAAGCAAATAGGGTAAAGCGTGTTGGATATATGGACCAAATTGTCTGACCCGTTCAAGGGGGCGCTGTCGAGCCCCCCTGCCACGCCCGGGTACCAGCTTCAGCCTGGCCCTGATGGCCGCGGGTTTTGTCCCGTGTGCAAAGTTTCAAGAGTTTTTGAGCACGTTAAGAACCCCAAAAGTGCCCGAAAGCATAAAAAAGCATGAAAAAGCTTAAAAAAAGGAATATTAATGTTTGATGCATTGCCATGGCAACAGTATCTAAGATATCAATAATCCTTTCACAGGTCTACATCTGGCGTGTGTCTACATTATGCACATGAAGTTTGAAGCAAATCGGGTAAAAATAAGAGGGTGATTTAAAAGCATTTTGAAAGTGACACACTTCCTGCTTCCAGTTGGTGGCGCTATAACTTTGACTCACAATAGTCACATCCATGTGATCGGGCTCTTACAACGAACACACTGCTGAAGTTTCATCGAGATTAGTTAATGTATGCAGTAGTTATAACACACTTCCTGTTTCACGTTTCTCGCCATAATTTCGTTTACTCGCCACGGCCAAACCGTTCGAGATATCAAAAATCCCCTGGCAATTTTTCATCCTCAGTGTCTTGACTTCATGCTGACCGAGTTTCGTGCCGTGTGTTTGAATTCTCTAGGAGGAGTATTTCACATTCCATTGCATGTGTTTTCCAAACAACCCTTAATAGCCGACTTCCTGTTGGGCTGGGGTAAAAAGTAAGAGCATGAAGTATATATGAACCGATGAGATCTATATGTGTACTGAGTTTCATATTATTACATGCAAGCGTGTTTGATTTATGGACCAAGTGTTCAAACCCCGTTCCAGGGGGCGCTGTCGAGCCCCCCTGCCACGCCCGGGTACCAGCTTCAGCCCGGCCCTGATGGCCGCGGGTTCTGAGATGTGTGCAAAGTTTCAAGAGTTTTCGAGCACGTTAAGGCCCCCAAAAGTGCCCAAAAGGTAGTAAAATAATAATAATAATAATAATAATAATAATAAATAATAATCCTTAGGAAAACAATAGGGCCTTCGCCTTTTCAAGGCTTGGGCCCTAATAATAAATAATAATCCTTTGGAAAACAATAGGGCCTTCGCCTTTTCAAGGCTTGGGCCCTAATAATAATAATAAATATAGCTGCGAGCAGCGATTACGGGCCCAAGCCGGTGGCACCGCAACCCCGGTGCCTTTAGTTACCTAAAGGCACCGGAGTGGCGGTGCCGCCGGCTTTGGCCCTTCATCGCTGCTCGCAGCTATATTCATATATATATATATATATATATATATATATATATATATATATATATAAACAAGCCGGTGGCACCGCCACCCCGGTGCCTTTATATATATATATATATATATATGTCTACATTGTTCAATCACGCCTCACACACACACACACACTTTTGCAGAGCCCACACCAATGCAAGCTCTATAGCACACATCTTCTCAAAGGTCAAAGCGGAGTTACGATATTGCCCGTCATGCACAGTAACCGTAAAGGCACCGGGGTGGCGGTGCCACCGGCTTGTTTATATATATATATATATCGTATTATTCTAACTTGTAAAAAACTATTAACTTTTGTTAATATTCAACCATTTCACAACTAACTTTTTTCCATAGATCAAACACAACATAATTATATGGTGGACTGAAACAAAAATTATTAATTAAATAAAATTATTGTTTTCCTCTGAAATAGCAAAAGCATCACACACTAGCTGTATCTGCTCTAAATAAAAAAGAGTAATTCAATAAAAATACAAAATCGAACTAAATAAAATAAATTATTACAAAAACAAAATCAAACCAAAGAAAATATATCTTCGAAAAAAAAAGCGAGTGTCATGAGGAAAGGCGCCTCAGGAATCGTCAGGATTAACTCCATGTGTAAGGAATTTTGATTGATTTTATTTGTCACTTGAAAATTATTGTTAAATGTGTGCCTGCATAACTTTAATAAGATTTATTTTCTTTGATTTGATTTTGTTTTATATAATTTATTTATTTCGATTTTGTATTTTTATTTAAATACTATTATTTATTTAGAGCAGGTACAGCTAAGTGTGCGATGCTTTTGCTATTTCAGAGGGAAAAAAACACATTTTATTTCAAAAAGGCTTTTCAATTAAATAAAATGTTCAAGCTTTGTTTTCGTTTTATTATTTTGTTTGTTTTAAGCTTTGTTTAATTTATATTGTTAATCATCTGACACAAAACAAATGCATAAAGTATCATTTTAACTTTTAAAAAACTATTAACATTTGTTAATAGTACATTGCCTGTCTTTTGTTAATAGGACAAAACATAGTTATTATATTTTATAATATTTTATAAATATATAAAATAAACATTTGTAATGAAATCGTTCAAAAAAATGATATTAGCATTGTTTTAAACTTTGAAACAGAAGTAGCGCAATGCCTGGCCACTCCCGCGCCGCCTCCTTTTCACAATCCGAGGGAACCATCTCCGGAATATTAACCTCACTCCTAGAAGTCCAATTCTCATTATTCATGCCTCTTACCTGGGATTGATTGCACACACACACACACACACACACACACACACGCACGCACGCACTCACACGCACACACACACACACACACACACACACGTGTCAAGTCACTTACATTTTAGATGCAATATTGACTGTTCTTCTGTTTCAGCAGCGAAAATAGTTAAACAAAGATCACAGCAGAACCATTGCATCTCACAGCAACGTGTTTTCTCATTACTGAATGATTCAGCATTTTGAACAAATTGGTTGACTCAAAGATTCAATGACCAATCCATAAACATCTGTCTCATTCATGAATGACTCAGTCGTTCAAACGAATCGTTTGAACGAATGAATCAATGACCCGCTCATTAAGACGGTCGCCTGGCGACACCTAGTGACGGTTTAGTGTTATTTGATTATACACTCAAAATATTCCACAACAAATCCTTTAAATTTAATGATATTCAGAACAGAACACAAATAAAAAAATAACTATAATAAAGCCAAAACGAAATAATTTAAAACAAAAGTAAAAGTAAGTGGTGTTAGGCTCACGTAAATCTCTCTTTAGAATCTAAATGTTGCAACATTTGCGATGTATTTGGATGCTAAACTATTCTTTATTACAGGCTTTGTACTTCACTCACGTTCCAATATCGACGGAAAAAATCATCCTCTTCACTTGTGCAAAAATGTGCTTGGAAAAATCACAGTGGAGCGGTGCTTACTGTGAATGATACAAATTGTACTACTGACTATTTCAACATAGCAGTGTAATTTGTATATGTTAGGTTGAATGTTTTATTATTGTGTGTGTGTGTGTGTGTGTGTGTGTGTGTGTGTGTGTGTGTGTGTGTGTGTCAGTGTGTGTGTGGGGGTCTGGGTGGCTCAGCGCGATTGAACAGTGAAACATACTCCGTCATTTTCTTCATACAGGACATCATTCAAACGTCAAAGTGTTTACTTATATTTGTGTACACTCGCAATTAAACACAACATTGTGTTTTTGTTAAATAAATTAAAGTAATACGTCCCCCGAAATGGCGCTAATTTTAAAATGAAACTAAAATGCTCACGGCTGCACGGGCATTCATAACTCTGCGCGCCCACGGTGAGGGACGAGCAGAACAGAGCGAACGTTGTTTAGTTCATTCCTACTTCCATAGGAATTAATTGAAAAAGCTCACTCTACTCTGCACCATTATTAATGAATTGTGCAGACGTCCTTATTTTACTTTCGCTTTTTACCTGATTTTGAACACAAGAGGGCAGTATAACACTATGTATGATTTGGAAAAAAATTTTTTTTGACTAAACAACCATTCTGGCTGTTTTTAAACTTAAACATTATTCTCTAATTGCTCTCACCATGCCCGTTTCTGAAACTCTGCACATGTCTACTGTCTAATAAATGTGATGTGTCTGTCGGGTTTAATGCAATTTCAAGTATGTTAAGAGTCTCAAAAGCATCAACAAAGAATAATAAAGTTTGATGCGTTGCCACGGCAACAGTATCTAAGATATCAATAATCCTTTCTCAGGTCTACATCTGCCGTGTGTCTACATTATACACATAAAGTTTGAAGCAAATTGGGTAAAAATAAGAGGGTGATTTCAAAGCCTTTAGGAAGTGACACACTTCCTGCTGCCAGTTGGTGGCGCTATAACTTTGACTCACAATAGTCACATCCATGTGATCGGACTCTTACAGCGAACACACTGCTGAAGTTTCATCAAGATCAGTTAATGTATGCAGAAGTTATAACACACTTCCTGTTTCCTTTATTCGCCATAAATTCGTTTCCTCGCCACGGCCAAACCGTTCGAGATATCAAAAATCCCCTGGCAACTTTTCATCCTCAATGTCTTGACTTCATGCTGACCGAGTTTCGTGGCGATTGGTTGAATTCTCTAGGAGGAGTATATCGAATTCCAGGGGCATACGCTTCCAAACAAACCATAATAGCCGACTTCCTGTTGGGCTGGGGTAAAAAGTAAAAGTACAAAGGATATATGAATCGATGAGATCTATATGTGTACCGAGTTTCATATTATTACATTCAAGCGTGTTTGATTTATGGACCAAGTTTTCGGACCCCGTTCCAGGGGGCACTGTCGAGCCCCCCTGCCACGCCCGGGTACCAGCTTCAGCCCGGCCCTGATGACCACGGGTTCTGACCCGTGTGCAAAGTTTCAAGAGTTTTTGAGCACGTTAAGGGCCCCCAAAGTGCGCTGAGAGTCTCAAAAGTATCCAAAAAGAATATTAAAGTTTGATGCGTTGTCACGGCAACAGCATCTAAGATATCAACAATCCTTTCACAGGTCTAAATCTGGCGTGTGTCTACATTATACACATCAAGTTTGAAGCAAATCGGGTAAAGCCTGTTTGATTTATGGACCAAGTTTTCGGACCCCATTCCAGGGGGCGCTGTCGAGCCCCCCTGCCACGCCCGGGTACCAGCTTCAGCCCGGCCCTGATGGCCACGGGTTCTGACCCGTGTGCAAAGTTTCAAGAGTTTTTGAGCATGTTAAGGGCCCCAAAAGTGCGCTAAGAATCTCAAAAGTATCCAAAAAGAATATTAAAGTTTGATGCGTTGTCACGGCAACAGCGTTTTAAACTTTGAAACAGAAGTAGCGCAATGCCTGGCCACTCCCGCGCCGCCTCCTTTTCACAATCCGAGGGAACCATCTCCGGAATATTAACCTCACTCCTAGAAGTCCAATTCTCATTATTCATGCCTCTTACCTGGGATTGATTGCACACACACACACACACACACACACACACACACACACACACACGCACGCACGCACTCACACGCACACACACACACACACACACACACACGTGTCAAGTCACTTACATTTTAGATGCAATATTGACTGTTCTTCTGTTTCAGCAGCGAAAATAGTTAAACAAAGATCACAGCAGAACCATTGCATCTCACAGCAACGTGTTTTCTCATTACTGAATGATTCAGCATTTTGAACAAATTGGTTGACTCAAAGATTCAATGACCAATCCATAAACATCTGTCTCATTCATGAATGACTCAGTCGTTCAAACGAATCGTTTGAACGAATGAATCAATGACCCGCTCATTAAGACGGTCGCCTGGCGACACCTAGTGACGGTTTAGTGTTATTTGATTATACACTCAAAATATTCCACAACAAATCCTTTAAATTTAATGATATTCAGAACAGAACACAAATAAAAAAATAACTATAATAAAGCCAAAACGAAATAATTTAAAACAAAAGTAAAAGTAAGTGGTGTTAGGCTCACGTAAATCTCTCTTTAGAATCTAAATGTTGCAACATTTGCGATGTATTTGGATGCTAAACTATTCTTTATTACAGGCTTTGTACTTCACTCACGTTCCAATATCGACGGAAAAAATCATCCTCTTCACTTGTGCAAAAATGTGCTTGGAAAAATCACAGTGGAGCGGTGCTTACTGTGAATGATACAAATTGTACTACTGACTATTTCAACATAGCAGTGTAATTTGTATATGTTAGGTTGAATGTTTTATTATTGTGTGTGTGTGTGTGTGTGTGTTTGTGTGTGTGTGTGTGTGTGTGTGTGTGTGTGTGTGTGTGTGTGTGTGTGTGTGTGTGTGTCAGTGTGTGTGTGGGGGTCTGGGTGGCTCAGCGCGATTGAACAGTGAAACATACTCCGTCATTTTCTTCATACAGGACATCATTCAAACGTCAAAGTGTTTACTTATATTTGTGTACACTCGCAATTAAACACAACATTGTGTTTTTGTTAAATAAATTAAAGTAATACGTCCCCCGAAATGGCGCTAATTTTAAAATGAAACTAAAATGCTCACGGCTGCACGGGCATTCATAACTCTGCGCGCCCACGGTGAGGGACGAGCAGAACAGAGCGAACGTTGTTTACTTCATTCCTACTTCCATAGGAATTAATTGAAAAAGCTCACTCTACTCTGCACCATTATTAATGAATTGTGCAGACGTCCTTATTTTACTTTCGCTTTTTACCTGATTTTGAACACAAGAGGGCAGTATAACACTATGTATGATTTGGAAAAAAAATTTTTTTGACTAAACAACCATTCTGGCTGTTTTTAAACTTAAACATTATTCTCTAATTGCTCTCACCATGCCCGTTTCTGAAACTCTGCACATGTCTACTGTCTAATAAATGTGATGTGTCTGTCGGGTTTCATGCAATTTCAAGTATGTTAAGAGTCTCAAAAGCATCAACAAAGAATAATAAAGTTTGATGCGTTGCCACGGCAACAGTATCTAAGATATCAATAATCCTTTCTCAGGTCTACATCTGCCGTGTGTCTACATTATACACATAAAGTTTGAAGCAAATTGGGTAAAAATAAGAGGGTGATTTCAAAGCCTTTAGGAAGTGACACACTTCCTGCTGCCAGTTGGTGGCGCTATAACTTTGACTCACAATAGTCACATCCATGTGATCGGACTCTTACAGCGAACACACTGCTGAAGTTTCATCAAGATCAGTTAATGTATGCAGAAGTTATAACACACTTCCTGTTTCCTTTATTCGCCATAAATTCGTTTCCTCGCCACAGCCAAACCGTTCGAGATATCAAAAATCCCCTGGCAACTTTTCATCCTCAATGTCTTGACTTCATGCTGACCGAGTTTCGTGGCGATTGGTTGAATTCTCTAGGAGGAGTATATCGAATTCCAGGGGCATACGCTTCCAAACAAACCATAATAGCCGACTTCCTGTTGGGCTGGGGTAAAAAGTAAAAGTACAAAGGATATATGAATCGATGAGATCTATATGTGTACCGAGTTTCATATTATTACATTCAAGCGTGTTTGATTTATGGACCAAGTTTTCGGACCCCGTTCCAGGGGGCACTGTCGAGCCCCCCTGCCACGCCCGGGTACCAGCTTCAGCCCGGCCCTGATGGCCACGGGTTCTGACCCGTGTGCAAAGTTTCAAGAGTTTTTGAGCACGTTAAGGGCCCCCAAAGTGCGCTGAGAGTCTCAAAAGTATCCAAAAAGAATATTAAAGTTTGATGCGTTGTCACGGCAACAGCATCTAAGATATCAACAATCCTTTCACAGGTCTAAATCTGGCGTGTGTCTACATTATACACATCAAGTTTGAAGCAAATCGGGTAAAGCCTGTTTGATTTATGGACCAAGTTTTCGGACCCCATTCCAGGGGGCGCTGTCGAGCCCCCCTGCCACGCCCGGGTACCAGCTTCAGCCCGGCCCTGATGGCCGCGGTTTCTGACCCGTGTGCAAAGTTTCAAGAGTTTTTGAGCACGTTAAGGGCCCCAAAAGTGCGCTAAGAATCTCAAAAGTATCCAAAAAGAATATTAAAGTTTGATGCGTTGTCACGGCAACAGCATCTAAGATATCAACAATCCTTTCACAGGTCTACATCTGGCTTGTGTCTACATTATACACATCAAGTTTGAAGCAAATAGGGTAAAGCGTGTTGGATATATGGACCAAATTGTCTGACCCGTTCAAGGGGGCGCTGTCGAGCCCCCCTGCCACGCCCGGGTACCAGCTTCAGCCTGGCCCTGATGGCCGCGGGTTTTGTCCCGTGTGCAAAGTTTCAAGAGTTTTCGAGCACGTTAAGAACCCCAAAAGTGCCCGAAAGCATAAAAAAGCATGAAAAAGCTTAAAAAAAGGAATATTAATGTTTGATGCATTGCCATGGCAACAGTATCTAAGATATCAATAATCCTTTCACAGGTCTACATCTGGCGTGTGTCTACATTATGCACATGAAGTTTGAAGCAAATCGGGTAAAAATAAGAGGGTGATTTAAAAGCATTTTGAAAGTGACACACTTCCTGCTTCCAGTTGGTGGCGCTATAACTTTGACTCACAATAGTCACATCCATGTGATCGGGCTCTTACAACGAA
The DNA here is from genome assembly GCA_030578255.1 of Tiaroga cobitis. Taxonomy (NCBI): domain Eukaryota; kingdom Metazoa; phylum Chordata; class Actinopteri; order Cypriniformes; family Leuciscidae; genus Tiaroga; species Tiaroga cobitis. Next base: position 27,931,060 of record CM060596.1, on the reverse strand, counting down.
CACACTGCTGAAGTTTCATCAAGATTAGTTAATGTATGCAGTAGTTATAACACACTTCCTGTTTCACGTTTCTCGCCATAATTTCGTTTACTCGCCACGGCCAAACCGTTCGAGATATCAAAAATCCCCTGGCAATTTTTCATCCTCAGTGTCTTGACTTCATGCTGACCGAGTTTCGTGCCGTGTGTTTGAATTCTCTAGGAGGAGTATTTCACATTCCATTGCATGTGTTTTCCAAACAACCCTTAATAGCCGACTTCCTGTTGGGCTGGGGTAAAAAGTAAGAGCATGAAGTATATATGAACCGATGAGATCTATATGTGTACTGAGTTTCATATTATTACATGCAAGCGTGTTTGATTTATGGACCAAGTGTTCAAACCCCGTTCCAGGGGGCGCTGTCGAGCCCCCCTGCCACGCCCGGGTACCAGCTTCAGCCCGGCCCTGATGGCCACGGGTTCTGACCCGTGTGCAAAGTTTCAAGAGTTTTTGAGCACGTTAAGGGCCCCCAAAGTGCGCTGAGAGTCTCAAAAGTATCCAAAAAGAATATTAAAGTTTGATGCGTTGTCACGGCAACAGCATCTAAGATATCAACAATCCTTTCACAGGTCTAAATCTGGCGTGTGTCTACATTATACACATCAAGTTTGAAGCAAATCGGGTAAAGCCTGTTTGATTTATGGACCAAGTTTTCGGACCCCATTCCAGGGGGCGCTGTCGAGCCCCCCTGCCACGCCCGGGTACCAGCTTCAGCCCGGCCCTGATGGCCACGGGTTCTGACCCGTGTGCAAAGTTTCAAGAGTTTTTGAGCATGTTAAGGGCCCCAAAAGTGCGCTAAGAATCTCAAAAGTATCCAAAAAGAATATTAAAGTTTGATGCGTTGTCACGGCAACAGCATCTAAGATATCAACAATCCTTTCACAGGTCTACATCTGGCTTGTGTCTACATTATACACATCAAGTTTGAAGCAAATAGGGTAAAGCGTGTTGGATATATGGACCAAATTGTCTGACCCGTTCAAGGGGGCGCTGTCGAGCCCCCCTGCCACGCCCGGGTACCAGCTTCAGCCTGGCCCTGATGGCCGCGGGTTTTGTCCCGTGTGCAAAGTTTCAAGAGTTTTCGAGCACGTTAAGAACCCCAAAAGTGCCCGAAAGCATAAAAAAGCATGAAAAAGCTTAAAAAAAGGAATATTAATGTTTGATGCATTGCCATGGCAACAGTATCTAAGATATCAATAATCCTTTCACAGGTCTACATCTGGCGTGTGTCTACATTATGCACATGAAGTTTGAAGCAAATCGGGTAAAAATAAGAGGGTGATTTAAAAGCATTTTGAAAGTGACACACTTCCTGCTGCCAGTTGGTGGCGCTATAACTTTGACTCACAATAGTCACATCCATGTGATCGGGCTCTTACAACGAACACACTGCTGAAGTTTCATCAAGATTAGTTAATGTATGCAGTAGTTATAACACACTTCCTGTTTCACGTTTCTCGCCATAATTTCGTTTACTCGCCACGGCCAAACCGTTCGAGATATCAAAAATCCCCTGGCAATTTTTCATCCTCAGTGTCTTGACTTCATGCTGACCGAGTTTCGTGCCGTGTGTTTGAATTCTCTAGGAGGAGTATTTCACATTCCATTGCATGTGTTTTCCAAACAACCCTTAATAGCCGACTTCCTGTTGGGCTGGGGTAAAAAGTAAGAGCATGAAGTATATATGAACCGATGAGATCTATATGTGTACTGAGTTTCATATTATTACATGCAAGCGTGTTTGATTTATGGACCAAGTGTTCAAACCCCGTTCCAGGGGGCGCTGTCGAGCCCCCCTGCCACGCCCGGGTACCAGCTTCAGCCCGGCCCTGATGGCCGCGGGTTCTGAGATGTGTGCAAAGTTTCAAGAGTTTTCGAGCACGTTAAGGCCCCCAAAAGTGCCCAAAAGGTAGTAAAATAATAATAATAATAATAATAATAATAATAAATATAGCTGCGAGCAGCGATTACGGGCCCAAGCCGGTGGCACCGCAACCCCGGTGCCTTTAGTTACCTAAAGGCACCGGAGTGGCGGTGCCGCCGGCTTTGGCCCTTCATCGCTGCTCGCAGCTATATTCATATATATATATATATATATATATATATATATATATATATATATAAACAAGCCGGTGGCACCGCCACCCCGGTGCCTTTATATATATATATATATATATGTCTACATTGTTCAATCACGCCTCACACACACACACACACTTTTGCAGAGCCCACACCAATGCAAGCTCTATAGCACACATCTTCTCAAAGGTCAAAGCGGAGTTACGATATTGCCCGTCATGCACAGTAACCATAAAGGCACCGGGGTGGCGGTGCCACCGGCTTGTTTATATATATATATATATCGTATTATTCTAACTTGTAAAAAACTATTAACTTTTGTTAATATTCAACCATTTCACAACTAACTTTTTTCCATAGATCAAACACAACATAATTATATGGTGGACTGAAACAAAAATTATTAATTAAATAAAATTATTGTTTTCCTCTGAAATAGCAAAAGCATCACACACTAGCTGTACCTGCTCTAAATAAAAAGAGTAATTCAATAAAAATACAAAATCGAACTAAATAAAATAAATTATTACAAAAACAAAATCAAACCAAAGAAAATATATCTTCGAAAAAAAAAGCGAGTGTCATGAGGAAAGGCGCCTCAGGAATCGTCAGGATTAACTCCATGTGTAAGGAATTTTGATTGATTTTATTTGTCACTTGAAAATTATTGTTAAATGTGTGCCTGCATAACTTTAATAAGATTTATTTTCTTTGATTTGATTTTGTTTTATATAATTTATTTATTTCGATTTTGTATTTTTATTTAAATACTATTATTTATTTAGAGCAGGTACAGCTAAGTGTGCGATGCTTTTGCTATTTCAGAGGGAAAAAAACACATTTTATTTCAAAAAGGCTTTTCAATTAAATAAAATGTTCAAGCTTTGTTTTCGTTTTATTATTTTGTTTGTTTTAAGCTTTGTTTAATTTATATTGTTAATCATCTGACACAAAACAAATGCATAAAGTATCATTTTAACTTTTAAAAAACTATTAACATTTGTTAATAGTACATTGCCTGTCTTTTGTTAATAGGACAAAACATAGTTATTATATTTTATAATATTTTATAAATATATAAAATAAACATTTGTAATGAAATCGTTCAAAAAAATGATATTAGCATTGTTTTAAACTTTGAAACAGAAGTAGCGCAATGCCTGGCCACTCCCGCGCCGCCTCCTTTTCACAATCCGAGGGAACCATCTCCGGAATATTAACCTCACTCCTAGAAGTCCAATTCTCATTATTCATGCCTCTTACCTGGGATTGATTGCACACACACACACACACACACACACACACACACACACACGCACGCACGCACTCACACGCACACACACACACACACACACACACACACACACGTGTCAAGTCACTTACATTTTAGATGCAATATTGACTGTTCTTCTGTTTCAGCAGCGAAAATAGTTAAACAAAGATCACAGCAGAACCATTGCATCTCACAGCAACGTGTTTTCTCATTACTGAATGATTCAGCATTTTGAACAAATTGGTTGACTCAAAGATTCAATGACCAATCCATAAACATCTGTCTCATTCATGAATGACTCAGTCGTTCAAACGAATCGTTTGAACGAATGAATCAATGACCCGCTCATTAAGACGGTCGCCTGGCGACACCTAGTGACGGTTTAGTGTTATTTGATTATACACTCAAAATATTCCACAACAAATCCTTTAAATTTAATGATATTCAGAACAGAACACAAATAAAAAAATAACTATAATAAAGCCAAAACGAAATAATTTAAAACAAAAGTAAAAGTAAGTGGTGTTAGGCTCACGTAAATCTCTCTTTAGAATCTAAATGTTGCAACATTTGCGATGTATTTGGATGCTAAACTATTCTTTATTACAGGCTTTGTACTTCACTCACGTTCCAATATCGACGGAAAAAATCATCCTCTTCACTTGTGCAAAAATGTGCTTGGAAAAATCACAGTGGAGCGGTGCTTACTGTGAATGATACAAATTGTACTACTGACTATTTCAACATAGCAGTGTAATTTGTATATGTTAGGTTGAATGTTTTATTATTGTGTGTGTGTGTGTGTGTGTGTTTGTGTGTGTGTGTGTGTGTGTGTGTGTGTGTGTGTGTGTGTGTGTGTCAGTGTGTGTGTGGGGGTCTGGGTGGCTCAGCGCGATTGAACAGTGAAACATACTCCGTCATTTTCTTCATACAGGACATCATTCAAACGTCAAAGTGTTTACTTATATTTGTGTACACTCGCAATTAAACACAACATTGTGTTTTTGTTAAATAAATTAAAGTAATACGTCCCCCGAAATGGCGCTAATTTTAAAATGAAACTAAAATGCTCACGGCTGCACGGGCATTCATAACTCTGCGCGCCCACGGTGAGGGACGAGCAGAACAGAGCGAACGTTGTTTAGTTCATTCCTACTTCCATAGGAATTAATTGAAAAAGCTCACTCTACTCTGCACCATTATTAATGAATTGTGCAGACGTCCTTATTTTACTTTCGCTTTTTACCTGATTTTGAACACAAGAGGGCAGTATAACACTATGTATGATTTGGAAAAAAATTTTTTTTGACTAAACAACCATTCTGGCTGTTTTTAAACTTAAACATTATTCTCTAATTGCTCTCACCATGCCCGTTTCTGAAACTCTGCACATGTCTACTGTCTAATAAATGTGATGTGTCTGTCGGGTTTCATGCAATTTCAAGTATGTTAAGAGTCTCAAAAGCATCAACAAAGAATAATAAAGTTTGATGCGTTGCCACGGCAACAGTATCTAAGATATCAATAATCCTTTCTCAGGTCTACATCTGCCGTGTGTCTACATTATACACATAAAGTTTGAAGCAAATTGGGTAAAAATAAGAGGGTGATTTCAAAGCCTTTAGGAAGTGACACACTTCCTGCTGCCAGTTGGTGGCGCTATAACTTTGACTCACAATAGTCACATCCATGTGATCGGACTCTTACAGCGAACACACTGCTGAAGTTTCATCAAGATCAGTTAATGTATGCAGAAGTTATAACACACTTCCTGTTTCCTTTATTCGCCATAAATTCGTTTCCTCGCCACAGCCAAACCGTTCGAGATATCAAAAATCCCCTGGCAACTTTTCATCCTCAATGTCTTGACTTCATGCTGACCGAGTTTCGTGGCGATTGGTTGAATTCTCTAGGAGGAGTATATCGAATTCCAGGGGCATACGCTTCCAAACAAACCATAATAGCCGACTTCCTGTTGGGCTGGGGTAAAAAGTAAAAGTACAAAGGATATATGAATCGATGAGATCTATATGTGTACCGAGTTTCATATTATTACATTCAAGCGTGTTTGATTTATGGACCAAGTTTTCGGACCCCGTTCCAGGGGGCACTGTCGAGCCCCCCTGCCACGCCCGGGTACCAGCTTCAGCCCGGCCCTGATGGCCACGGGTTCTGACCCGTGTGCAAAGTTTCAAGAGTTTTTGAGCACGTTAAGGGCCCCCAAAGTGCGCTGAGAGTCTCAAAAGTATCCAAAAAGAATATTAAAGTTTGATGCGTTGTCACGGCAACAGCATCTAAGATATCAACAATCCTTTCACAGGTCTAAATCTGGCGTGTGTCTACATTATACACATCAAGTTTGAAGCAAATCGGGTAAAGCCTGTTTGATTTATGGACCAAGTTTTCGGACCCCATTCCAGGGGGCGCTGTCGAGCCCCCCTGCCACGCCCGGGTACCAGCTTCAGCCCGGCCCTGATGGCCGCGGTTTCTGACCCGTGTGCAAAGTTTCAAGAGTTTTTGAGCACGTTAAGGGCCCCAAAAGTGCGCTAAGAATCTCAAAAGTATCCAAAAAGAATATTAAAGTTTGATGCGTTGTCACGGCAACAGCATCTAAGATATCAACAATCCTTTCACAGGTCTACATCTGGCTTGTGTCTACATTATACACATCAAGTTTGAAGCAAATAGGGTAAAGCGTGTTGGATATATGGACCAAATTGTCTGACCCGTTCAAGGGGGCGCTGTCGAGCCCCCCTGCCACGCCCGGGTACCAGCTTCAGCCTGGCCCTGATGGCCGCGGGTTTTGTCCCGTGTGCAAAGTTTCAAGAGTTTTCGAGCACGTTAAGAACCCCAAAAGTGCCCGAAAGCATAAAAAAGCATGAAAAAGCTTAAAAAAAGGAATATTAATGTTTGATGCATTGCCATGGCAACAGTATCTAAGATATCAATAATCCTTTCACAGGTCTACATCTGGCGTGTGTCTACATTATGCACATGAAGTTTGAAGCAAATCGGGTAAAAATAAGAGGGTGATTTAAAAGCATTTTGAAAGTGACACACTTCCTGCTTCCAGTTGGTGGCGCTATAACTTTGACTCACAATAGTCACATCCATGTGATCGGGCTCTTACAACGAACACACTGCTGAAGTTTCATCAAGATTAGTTAATGTATGCAGTAGTTATAACACACTTCCTGTTTCACGTTTCTCGCCATAATTTCGTTTACTCGCCACGGCCAAACCGTTCGAGATATCAAAAATCCCCTGGCAATTTTTCATCCTCAGTGTCTTGACTTCATGCTGACCGAGTTTCGTGCCGTGTGTTTGAATTCTCTAGGAGGAGTATTTCACATTCCATTGCATGTGTTTTCCAAACAACCCTTAATAGCCGACTTCCTGTTGGGCTGGGGTAAAAAGTAAGAGCATGAAGTATATATGAACCGATGAGATCTATATGTGTACTGAGTTTCATATTATTACATGCAAGCGTGTTTGATTTATGGACCAAGTGTTCAAACCCCGTTCCAGGGGGCGCTGTCGAGCCCCCCTGCCACGCCCGGGTACCAGCTTCAGCCCGGCCCTGATGGCCACGGGTTCTGACCCGTGTGCAAAGTTTCAAGAGTTTTTGAGCACGTTAAGGGCCCCCAAAGTGCGCTGAGAGTCTCAAAAGTATCCAAAAAGAATATTAAAGTTTGATGCGTTGTCACGGCAACAGCATCTAAGATATCAACAATCCTTTCACAGGTCTAAATCTGGCGTGTGTCTACATTATACACATCAAGTTTGAAGCAAATCGGGTAAAGCCTGTTTGATTTATGGACCAAGTTTTCGGACCCCATTCCAGGGGGCGCTGTCGAGCCCCCCTGCCACGCCCGGGTACCAGCTTCAGCCCGGCCCTGATGGCCACGGGTTCTGACCCGTGTGCAAAGTTTCAAGAGTTTTTGAGCATGTTAAGGGCCCCAAAAGTGCGCTAAGAATCTCAAAAGTATCCAAAAAGAATATTAAAGTTTGATGCGTTGTCACGGCAACAGCATCTAAGATATCAACAATCCTTTCACAGGTCTACATCTGGCTTGTGTCTACATTATACACATCAAGTTTGAAGCAAATAGGGTAAAGCGTGTTGGATATATGGACCAAATTGTCTGACCCGTTCAAGGGGGCGCTGTCGAGCCCCCCTGCCACGCCCGGGTACCAGCTTCAGCCTGGCCCTGATGGCCGCGGGTTTTGTCCCGTGTGCAAAGTTTCAAGAGTTTTCGAGCACGTTAAGAACCCCAAAAGTGCCCGAAAGCATAAAAAAGCATGAAAAAGCTTAAAAAAAGGAATATTAATGTTTGATGCATTGCCATGGCAACAGTATCTAAGATATCAATAATCCTTTCACAGGTCTACATCTGGCGTGTGTCTACATTATGCACATGAAGTTTGAAGCAAATCGGGTAAAAATAAGAGGGTGATTTAAAAGCATTTTGAAAGTGACACACTTCCTGCTGCCAGTTGGTGGCGCTATAACTTTGACTCACAATAGTCACATCCATGTGATCGGGCTCTTACAACGAACACACTGCTGAAGTTTCATCAAGATTAGTTAATGTATGCAGTAGTTATAACACACTTCCTGTTTCACGTTTCTCGCCATAATTTCGTTTACTCGCCACGGCCAAACCGTTCGAGATATCAAAAATCCCCTGGCAATTTTTCATCCTCAGTGTCTTGACTTCATGCTGACCGAGTTTCGTGCCGTGTGTTTGAATTCTCTAGGAGGAGTATTTCACATTCCATTGCATGTGTTTTCCAAACAACCCTTAATAGCCGACTTCCTGTTGGGCTGGGGTAAAAAGTAAGAGCATGAAGTATATATGAACCGATGAGATCTATATGTGTACTGAGTTTCATATTATTACATGCAAGCGTGTTTGATTTATGGACCAAGTGTTCAAACCCCGTTCCAGGGGGCGCTGTCGAGCCCCCCTGCCACGCCCGGGTACCAGCTTCAGCCCGGCCCTGATGGCCGCGGGTTCTGAGATGTGTGCAAAGTTTCAAGAGTTTTCGAGCACGTTAAGGCCCCCAAAAGTGCCCAAAAGGTAGTAAAATAATAATAATAATAATAATAATAATAATAAATATAGCTGCGAGCAGCGATTACGGGCCCAAGCCGGTGGCACCGCAACCCCGGTGCCTTTAGTTACCTAAAGGCACCGGAGTGGCGGTGCCGCCGGCTTTGGCCCTTCATCGCTGCTCGCAGCTATATTCATATATATATATATATATATATATATATATATATATATATATATAAACAAGCCGGTGGCACCGCCACCCCCGGTGCCTTTATATATATATATATATATATGTCTACATTGTTCAATCACGCCTCACACACACACACACACTTTTGCAGAGCCCACACCAATGCAAGCTCTATAGCACACATCTTCTCAAAGGTCAAAGCGGAGTTACGATATTGCCCGTCATGCACAGTAACCATAAAGGCACCGGGGTGGCGGTGCCACCGGCTTGTTTATATATATATATATATCGTATTATTCTAACTTGTAAAAAACTATTAACTTTTGTTAATATTCAACCATTTCACAACTAACTTTTTTCCATAGATCAAACACAACATAATTATATGGTGGACTGAAACAAAAATTATTAATTAAATAAAATTATTGTTTTCCTCTGAAATAGCAAAAGCATCACACACTAGCTGTACCTGCTCTAAATAAAAAGAGTAATTCAATAAAAATACAAAATCGAACTAAATAAAATAAATTATTACAAAAACAAAATCAAACCAAAGAAAATATATCTTCGAAAAAAAAAGCGAGTGTCATGAGGAAAGGCGCCTCAGGAATCGTCAGGATTAACTCCATGTGTAAGGAATTTTGATTGATTTTATTTGTCACTTGAAAATTATTGTTAAATGTGTGCCTGCATAACTTTAATAAGATTTATTTTCTTTGATTTGATTTTGTTTTATATAATTTATTTATTTCGATTTTGTATTTTTATTTAAATACTATTATTTATTTAGAGCAGGTACAGCTAAGTGTGCGATGCTTTTGCTATTTCAGAGGGAAAAAAACACATTTTATTTCAAAAAGGCTTTTCAATTAAATAAAATGTTCAAGCTTTGTTTTCGTTTTATTATTTTGTTTGTTTTAAGCTTTGTTTAATTTATATTGTTAATCATCTGACACAAAACAAATGCATAAAGTATCATTTTAACTTTTAAAAAACTATTAACATTTGTTAATAGTACATTGCCTGTCTTTTGTTAATAGGACAAAACATAGTTATTATATTTTATAATATTTTATAAATATATAAAATAAACATTTGTAATGAAATCGTTCAAAAAAATGATATTAGCATTGTTTTAAACTTTGAAACAGAAGTAGCGCAATGCCTGGCCACTCCCGCGCCGCCTCCTTTTCACAATCCGAGGGAACCATCTCCGGAATATTAACCTCACTCCTAGAAGTCCAATTCTCATTATTCATGCCTCTTACCTGGGATTGATTGCACACACACACACACACACACACACACACACACACACACACGCACGCACGCACTCACACGCACACACACACACACACACACACACACACACACGTGTCAAGTCACTTACATTTTAGATGCAATATTGACTGTTCTTCTGTTTCAGCAGCGAAAATAGTTAAACAAAGATCACAGCAGAACCATTGCATCTCACAGCAACGTGTTTTCTCATTACTGAATGATTCAGCATTTTGAACAAATTGGTTGACTCAAAGATTCAATGACCAATCCATAAACATCTGTCTCATTCATGAATGACTCAGTCGTTCAAACGAATCGTTTGAACGAATGAATCAATGACCCGCTCATTAAGACGGTCGCCTGGCGACACCTAGTGACGGTTTAGTGTTATTTGATTATACACTCAAAATATTCCACAACAAATCCTTTAAATTTAATGATATTCAGAACAGAACACAAATAAAAAAATAACTATAATAAAGCCAAAACGAAATAATTTAAAACAAAAGTAAAAGTAAGTGGTGTTAGGCTCACGTAAATCTCTCTTTAGAATCTAAATGTTGCAACATTTGCGATGTATTTGGATGCTAAACTATTCTTTATTACAGGCTTTGTACTTCACTCACGTTCCAATATCGACGGAAAAAATCATCCTCTTCACTTGTGCAAAAATGTGCTTGGAAAAATCACAGTGGAGCGGTGCTTACTGTGAATGATACAAATTGTACTACTGACTATTTCAACATAGCAGTGTAATTTGTATATGTTAGGTTGAATGTTTTATTATTGTGTGTGTGTGTGTGTGTGTGTTTGTGTGTGTGTGTGTGTGTGTGTGTGTGTGTGTGTGTGTGTGTGTGTCAGTGTGTGTGTGGGGGTCTGGGTGGCTCAGCGCGATTGAACAGTGAAACATACTCCGTCATTTTCTTCATACAGGACATCATTCAAACGTCAAAGTGTTTACTTATATTTGTGTACACTCGCAATTAAACACAACATTGTGTTTTTGTTAAATAAATTAAAGTAATACGTCCCCCGAAATGGCGCTAATTTTAAAATGAAACTAAAATGCTCACGGCTGCACGGGCATTCATAACTCTGCGCGCCCACGGTGAGGGACGAGCAGAACAGAGCGAACGTTGTTTAGTTCATTCCTACTTCCATAGGAATTAATTGAAAAAGCTCACTCTACTCTGCACCATTATTAATGAATTGTGCAGACGTCCTTATTTTACTTTCGCTTTTTACCTGATTTTGAACACAAGAGGGCAGTATAACACTATGTATGATTTGGAAAAAAATTTTTTTTGACTAAACAACCATTCTGGCTGTTTTTAAACTTAAACATTATTCTCTAATTGCTCTCACCATGCCCGTTTCTGAAACTCTGCACATGTCTACTGTCTAATAAATGTGATGTGTCTGTCGGGTTTCATGCAATTTCAAGTATGTTAAGAGTCTCAAAAGCATCAACAAAGAATAATAAAGTTTGATGCGTTGCCACGGCAACAGTATCTAAGATATCAATAATCCTTTCTCAGGTCTACATCTGCCGTGTGTCTACATTATACACATAAAGTTTGAAGCAAATTGGGTAAAAATAAGAGGGTGATTTCAAAGCCTTTAGGAAGTGACACACTTCCTGCTGCCAGTTGGTGGCGCTATAACTTTGACTCACAATAGTCACATCCATGTGATCGGACTCTTACAGCGAACACACTGCTGAAGTTTCATCAAGATCAGTTAATGTATGCAGAAGTTATAACACACTTCCTGTTTCCTTTATTCGCCATAAATTCGTTTCCTCGCCACAGCCAAACCGTTCGAGATATCAAAAATCCCCTGGCAACTTTTCATCCTCAATGTCTTGACTTCATGCTGACCGAGTTTCGTGGCGATTGGTTGAATTCTCTAGGAGGAGTATATCGAATTCCAGGGGCATACGCTTCCAAACAAACCATAATAGCCGACTTCCTGTTGGGCTGGGGTAAAAAGTAAAAGTACAAAGGATATATGAATCGATGAGATCTATATGTGTACCGAGTTTCATATTATTACATTCAAGCGTGTTTGATTTATGGACCAAGTTTTCGGACCCCGTTCCAGGGGGCACTGTCGAGCCCCCCTGCCACGCCCGGGTACCAGCTTCAGCCCGGCCCTGATGGCCACGGGTTCTGACCCGTGTGCAAAGTTTCAAGAGTTTTTGAGCACGTTAAGGGCCCCCAAAGTGCGCTGAGAGTCTCAAAAGTATCCAAAAAGAATATTAAAGTTTGATGCGTTGTCACGGCAACAGCATCTAAGATATCAACAATCCTTTCACAGGTCTAAATCTGGCGTGTGTCTACATTATACACATCAAGTTTGAAGCAAATCGGGTAAAGCCTGTTTGATTTATGGACCAAGTTTTCGGACCCCATTCCAGGGGGCGCTGTCGAGCCCCCCTGCCACGCCCGGGTACCAGCTTCAGCCCGGCCCTGATGGCCGCGGTTTCTGACCCGTGTGCAAAGTTTCAAGAGTTTTTGAGCACGTTAAGGGCCCCAAAAGTGCGCTAAGAATCTCAAAAGTATCCAAAAAGAATATTAAAGTTTGATGCGTTGTCACGGCAACAGCATCTAAGATATCAACAATCCTTTCACAGGTCTACATCTGGCTTGTGTCTACATTATACACATCAAGTTTGAAGCAAATAGGGTAAAGCGTGTTGGATATATGGACCAAATTGTCTGACCCGTTCAAGGGGGCGCTGTCGAGCCCCCCTGCCACGCCCGGGTACCAGCTTCAGCCTGGCCCTGATGGCCGCGGGTTTTGTCCCGTGTGCAAAGTTTCAAGAGTTTTCGAGCACGTTAAGAACCCCAAAAGTGCCCGAAAGCATAAAAAAGCATGAAAAAGCTTAAAAAAAGGAATATTAATGTTTGATGCATTGCCATGGCAACAGTATCTAAGATATCAATAATCCTTTCACAGGTCTACATCTGGCGTGTGTCTACATTATGCACATGAAGTTTGAAGCAAATCGGGTAAAAATAAGAGGGTGATTTAAAAGCATTTTGAAAGTGACACACTTCCTGCTTCCAGTTGGTGGCGCTATAACTTTGACTCACAATAGTCACATCCATGTGATCGGGCTCTTACAACGAACACACTGCTGAAGTTTCATCAAGATTAGTTAATGTATGCAGTAGTTATAACACACTTCCTGTTTCACGTTTCTCGCCATAATTTCGTTTACTCGCCACGGCCAAACCGTTCGAGATATCAAAAATCCCCTGGCAATTTTTCATCCTCAGTGTCTTGACTTCATGCTGACCGAGTTTCGTGCCGTGTGTTTGAATTCTCTAGGAGGAGTATTTCACATTCCATTGCATGTGTTTTCCAAACAACCCTTAATAGCCGACTTCCTGTTGGGCTGGGGTAAAAAGTAAGAGCATGAAGTATATATGAACCGATGAGATCTATATGTGTACTGAGTTTCATATTATTACATGCAAGCGTGTTTGATTTATGGACCAAGTGTTCAAACCCCGTTCCAGGGGGCGCTGTCGAGCCCCCCTGCCACGCCCGGGTACCATCTTCAGCCCGGCCCTGATGGCCGCGGGTTCTGAGATGTGTGCAAAGTTTCAAGAGTTTTCGAGCACGTTAAGGCCCCCAAAAGTGCCCAAAAGGTAGTAAAATAATAATAATAATAATAAATATAGCTGCGAGCAGCGATTACGGGCCCAAGCCGGTGGCACCGCAACCCTGGTTCCTTTAGTTACCTAAAGGCACCGGGGTGGCGGTGCCGCCGGCTTTGGCCCTTCATCGCTGCTCGCAGCTATATTTATATATATATATATATATATATATATATATATATATAAACAAGCCGGTGGCACCGCCACCCCGGTGCCTTTAGGGTTACTGTGCGTGACGGGCAATAACGTAACCCCGCTTTGACCTTTGAGAAGATGTGTGCTGTAGAGCTTGCATCAGTGTGGGCTCTGCAAAAGTGTGCATTGAGGGCACATATCAACCACAAAGTATGCGTGAGCAACCTTCTGAAACCTAAAATGAAAAATGAGACACCCTACGGTCTCATGGACTTAATGGACACATGAAATAAGTACACAAGTTTGAAAGTTATATGAAGTGTGCCAAGACAGAATATTTGCCTGATCTGATTAGAAAAATAGTTTTTGTGTGTGTGTGTGTGTGTGTGTGAGGCGTGATTGAACAATGTAGACATAAAAACATACTCCGTCCTTTTGTTCATACAGGACATTATTCAAACTACAAAGTGTTTACTTATATTTGTGTACAATCGCAATAAAACACAACATTGTGCTTTTGTCAAACTGTAAACTACAACTGTCACCCAACCAAAATCTCTTACACACACACACACACACATAGTTTAAAAGCAAAAAAATCTTTTGGACATTCATCATATTGCATTGGTTTTCATTTCTTGTTCTCGAACAGAGCCCTAATCTGTTTATTTTTTCAGTTACACATTCTACATTGATTAAAAAAGAAAAATCAAATGTGTTTTTATTTTATACATAAATAAATAATCTAGCATTCAGATGAGAGTAAAGTTAGTGTTAGTTCAAATTTTAAGGAAAACAAAAATATGATCTGAAATATCGCACATTCATTTAAAATTCATTCAGGTTCAATTACCAAACATACAAATCTCAATGTAATTTAAAGCAAACAATACATTTAAAATATATGGGTTGTATGCAATTTTTTTATATATAAAAAGATATATATCCAAAAATACAAAGCCTAAACTTTAACAAGGGTTAAACAATCACTGTAACAGACACAATCACACACACACACACACGTCAAATCACTTACATTTTAGATGCAATATTGACTTTTTTTCTGTTTCAGCAGCGAAAATAGTTCAACAAAGATCACAGCAGAACCATCGAGCATCTCACAGCAACGCGTTCTCATTACTGAATGATTCAGCATTTTGAACAAATCGGTTGACTCAAAGATTCAACGACCAATCCATAATCTGTCTCATTCATGAATGACTCAGCCGTTCGAACGAATCGTTTGAACGAATGAATCAATGACTCGCTCATTAAGACGGTCGCCTGGCGACACCTAATGACGGTTTAGTGATATGTTTAAAAGTATCATTCTTTCCAACGATTGTTAATTAACTCATATTTGAAACATAAGCTATATATATATATATATATATATATATATATACACACATATATATACACAAAAATAAAATAAACACATTTGAAGCGTGTTTGCTTACTAAATTGTGAGCTGAACGAAAGTTGCAGCAAATATCAGCAACAGGAGTCAAATTTCATTAATCACGAGAGTGAAGAGCTGACTGAAAAGATGATGACGGAATAGGCTATTTTATGTAAAAGCGCCTATTTAAGCGAATCTATCATTATACTCTTTTGTTGTTGTGTTTTCCGTGAAAAATAATAGACTATTGAACTCACAATTCAAGCACGCGCTCTGCACGCGCCACCATTATCAATGTCCGTGTGGACGTCCGCGATCGAACAGTGGAAACATTGGCTACTCCGTCATTTTATTCAAGAAGATCATTCAAACTGCAAAGTGTTTACTTATTTTTGGATACTCGCAATCAAACACAACATTGTGATTTTGTAAAATACATTCAAGAAATCCGCCCCCGAAATGGGGCTTCTTTTAAAATGAAACAAAAATGCTCACAGCTGCACGTCTTGTGGAGACGTCCGTTACTTTCGCTTTCAAGTTAGCGATTTTAAAGCCCCCAGCGGAGTCACGGTGGGAAAATATTCCCATAGTAGCATCAATTGGCCTACCTGATTTTGAACACAAGAGGGCAGTAAAGCACTATGAATGATTTTTATTTTTTTTATTTTTTTGGCTAAACAACCATTCTGGCTGTTTTTAAACTTAAACATAAATCTTAAATTGAAAAAAAGGAATACAATGGGTTTACTTCTAATATTAGTATAATTTTTTAGAAAAATAAATGGTGTATAATTACATTTTAGAAAGATATGAGACATTTCCTGATTCTTTTTTTGACATAATCCCTCGCCATAGCAAAACCGTTTGAGATATTCAATATCCGTTCACAATTTAGCATCTTTAATGTATTTTCATCAAGTTGAAAAAGTTTTGTAACTGTGGATGAAACTAACCCCCCCCCCACACACACTTTTGTCACAAAAGGTGGCGCTACTGAGCCCCTGCACCACGCCCGTTTCTGAAACTTTGCACATGTCTACTGGCTAATAAATGTGATCTGTCTGTCAAGTTTCATGCAATTTTAAGCAATTTCAGGCATGCTAAGAGTCTCAAAAGCATCCAAAAAGAATATTAAAGTTTGATGCGTTGCCATGGCAACAGTATCTAAGATATCAATAATCCTTTCACAGGTCTACATCTGCCGTGTATTTACATTATACACATCAAGTTTGAAGCAAATCGGGTAAAAATAAGAGGGTGATTTCAAAGTATTTTGAAAGTGACACACTTCCTGCTGCCAGTTGGTGGCGCTATAACTTTGACTCACAATAGTCACATCCATGTGATCGGCCTCTCACAGCGAACACACTGTTGAAGTTTCATCAAGATCAGTTAATGTATGCAGAAGTTATAACACACTTCCTGTTTCCATTATTCGCCATAAATTCGTTTCCTCGTCACGGCCAAACCGTTCGAGATATCAAAAATCCCCTGGCAATTTTTCATCCTCAATGTCTTGACATCATGCTGACCGAGTTTCGTTGCGATTGGTTGAATTCTCTAGGAGGAGTATATCGAATTCCAGGGGCA
The DNA here is from genome assembly GCA_030578255.1 of Tiaroga cobitis. Classification (NCBI taxonomy): domain Eukaryota; kingdom Metazoa; phylum Chordata; class Actinopteri; order Cypriniformes; family Leuciscidae; genus Tiaroga; species Tiaroga cobitis. The sequence continues at coordinate 27,914,343 of CM060596.1, read as the reverse complement.
TACGCTTCCAAACAAACCATAATAGCCGACTTCCTGTTGGGCTGGGGTAAAAAGTAAAAGTACAAAGGATATATAAACCGATGAGATCTATATGTGTACCGAGTTTCATATTATTACATGCAAGCGTGTTTGATTTATGGACCAAGTTTTCGGACCTCGTTCCAGGGGGCGCTGTCGATCCTCCCTGCCACGCCCGGGTACCAGCTTCAGCCCGGCCCTGATGGCCGCGGGTTCTGACCCGTGTGCAAAGTTTCAAGAGTTTTCGTGCACGTTAAGGGCCCCCAAAGTGCGCTGAGAGTCTCAAAAGTATCCAAAAAGAATATTAAAGTTTGATGCGTTGTCACGGCAACAGCATCTAAGATATCAACAATCCTTTCACAGGTCTAAATCTGGCGTGTGTCTACATTATACACATCAAGTTTGAAGCAAATCGGGTAAAGCCTGTTTGATTTATGGACCAAGTTTTCGGACCCCATTCCAGGGGGCGCTGTCGAGCCCCCCTGCCACGCCCGGGTACCAGCTTCAGCCCGGCCCTGATGGCCGCGGTTTCTGACCCGTGTGCAAAGTTTCAAGAGTTTTTGAGCACGTTAAGGGCCCCAAAAGTGCGCTAAGAATCTCAAAAGTATCCAAAAAGAATATTAAAGTTTGATGCGTTGTCACGGCAACAGCATCTAAGATATCAACAATCCTTTCACAGGTCTACATCTGGCTTGTGTCTACATTATACACATCAAGTTTGAAGCAAATAGGGTAAAGCGTGTTGGATATATGGACCAAATTGTCTGACCCGTTCAAGGGGGCGCTGTCGAGCCCCCCTGCCACGCCCGGGTACCAGCTTCAGCCCGGCCCTGATGGCCGCGGGTTTTGTCCCGTGTGCAAAGTTTCAAGAGTTTTCGAGCACGTTAAGAACCCCAAAAGTGCCCGAAAGCATAAAAAAGCATGAAAAAGCTTAAAAAAAGGAATATTAATGTTTGATGCATTGCCATGGCAACAGTATCTAAGATATCAATAATCCTTTCACAGGTCTACATCTGGCGTGTGTCTACATTATGCACATGAAGTTTGAAGCAAATCGGGTAAAAATAAGAGGGTGATTTAAAAGCATTTTGAAAGTGACACACTTCCTGCTTCCAGTTGGTGGCGCTATAACTTTGACTCACAATAGTCACATCCATGTGATCGGGCTCTTACAACGAACACACTGCTGAAGTTTCATCAAGATTAGTTAATGTATGCAGTAGTTATAACACACTTCCTGTTTCACGTTTCTCGCCATAATTTCGTTTACTCGCCACGGCCAAACCGTTCGAGATATCAAAAATCCCCTGGCAATTTTTCATCCTCAGTGTCTTGACTTCATGCTGACCGAGTTTCGTGCCGTGTGTTTGAATTCTCTAGGAGGAGTATTTCACATTCCATTGCATGTGTTTTCCAAACAACCCTTAATAGCCGACTTCCTGTTGGGCTGGGGTAAAAAGTAAGAGCATGAAGTATATATGAACCGATGAGATCTATATGTGTACTGAGTTTCATATTATTACATGCAAGCGTGTTTGATTTATGGACCAAGTGTTCAAACCCCGTTCCAGGGGGCGCTGTCGAGCCCCCCTGCCACGCCCGGGTACCAGCTTCAGCCCGGCCCTGATGGCCGCGGGTTCTGAGATGTGTGCAAAGTTTCAAGAGTTTTCGAGCACGTTAAGGCCCCCAAAAGTGCCCAAAAGGTAGTAAAATAATAATAATAATAATAAATATATATATATATGAATATAGCTGCGAGCAGCGATTACGGGCCCAAGCCGGTGGCACCGCAACCCCGGTGCCTTTAGTTACCTAAAGGCACCGGAGTGGCGGTGCCGCCGGCTTTGGCCCTTCATCGCTGCTCGCAGCTATATTCATATATATATATATATATATATATATATAAACAAGCCGGTGGCACCGCCACCCCGGTGCCTTTATATATATATATATATATATATGTCTACATTGTTCAATCACGCCTCACACACACACACACACTTTTGCAGAGCCCACACCAATGCAAGCTCTATAGCACACATCTTCTCAAAGGTCAAAGCGGAGTTACGATATTGCCCGTCATGCACAGTAACCGTAAAGGCACCGGGGTGGCGGTGCCACCGGCTTGTTTATATATATATATATATCGTATTATTCTAACTTGTAAAAAACTATTAACTTTTGTTAATATTCAACCATTTCACAACTAACTTTTTTCCATAGATCAAACACAACATAATTATATGGTGGACTGAAACAAAAATTATTAATTAAATAAAATTATTGTTTTCCTCTGAAATAGCAAAAGCATCACACACTAGCTGTACCTGCTCTAAATAAAAAAGAGTAATTCAATAAAAATACAAAATCGAACTAAATAAAATAAATTATTACAAAAACAAAATCAAACCAAAGAAAATATATCTTCGAAAAAAAAAGCGAGTGTCATGAGGAAAGGCGCCTCAGGAATCGTCAGGATTAACTCCATGTGTAAGGAATTTTGATTGATTTTATTTGTCACTTGAAAATTATTGTTAAATGTGTGCCTGCATAACTTTAATAAGATTTATTTTCTTTGATTTGATTTTGTTTTATATAATTTATTTATTTCGATTTTGTATTTTTATTTAAATACTATTATTTATTTAGAGCAGGTACAGCTAAGTGTGCGATGCTTTTGCTATTTCAGAGGGAAAAAAACACATTTTATTTCAAAAAGGCTTTTCAATTAAATAAAATGTTCAAGCTTTGTTTTCGTTTTATTATTTTGTTTGTTTTAAGCTTTGTTTAATTTATATTGTTAATCATCTGACACAAAACAAATGCATAAAGTATCATTTTAACTTTTAAAAAACTATTAACATTTGTTAATAGTACATTGCCTGTCTTTTGTTAATAGGACAAAACATAGTTATTATATTTTATAATATTTTATAAATATATAAAATAAACATTTGTAATGAAATCGTTCAAAAAAATGATATTAGCATTGTTTTAAACTTTGAAACAGAAGTAGCGCAATGCCTGGCCACTCCCGCGCCGCCTCCTTTTCACAATCCGAGGGAACCATCTCCGGAATATTAACCTCACTCCTAGAAGTCCAATTCTCATTATTCATGCCTCTTACCTGGGATTGATTGCACACACACACACACACACACACACACACGCACGCACGCACTCACACGCACACACACACACACACACACACACACGTGTCAAGTCACTTACATTTTAGATGCAATATTGACTGTTCTTCTGTTTCAGCAGCGAAAATAGTTAAACAAAGATCACAGCAGAACCATTGCATCTCACAGCAACGTGTTTTCTCATTACTGAATGATTCAGCATTTTGAACAAATTGGTTGACTCAAAGATTCAATGACCAATCCATAAACATCTGTCTCATTCATGAATGACTCAGTCGTTCAAACGAATCGTTTGAACGAATGAATCAATGACCCGCTCATTAAGACGGTCGCCTGGCGACACCTAGTGACGGTTTAGTGTTATTTGATTATACACTCAAAATATTCCACAACAAATCCTTTAAATTTAATGATATTCAGAACAGAACACAAATAAAAAAATAACTATAATAAAGCCAAAACGAAATAATTTAAAACAAAAGTAAAAGTAAGTGGTGTTAGGCTCACGTAAATCTCTCTTTAGAATCTAAATGTTGCAACATTTGCGATGTATTTGGATGCTAAACTATTCTTTATTACAGGCTTTGTACTTCACTCACGTTCCAATATCGACGGAAAAAATCATCCTCTTCACTTGTGCAAAAATGTGCTTGGAAAAATCACAGTGGAGCGGTGCTTACTGTGAATGATACAAATTGTACTACTGACTATTTCAACATAGCAGTGTAATTTGTATATGTTAGGTTGAATGTTTTATTATTGTGTGTGTGTGTGTGTGTGTGTTTGTGTGTTTGTGTGTGTGTGTGTGTGTGTGTGTGTGTGTGTGTGTGTGTGTGTGTGTGTGTGTGTCAGTGTGTCAGTGTGTGTGTGGGGGTCTGGGTGGCTCAGCGCGATTGAACAGTGAAACATACTCCGTCATTTTCTTCATACAGGACATCATTCAAACGTCAAAGTGTTTACTTATATTTGTGTACACTCGCAATTAAACACAACATTGTGTTTTTGTTAAATAAATTAAAGTAATACGTCCCCCGAAATGGCGCTAATTTTAAAATGAAACTAAAATGCTCACGGCTGCACGGGCATTCATAACTCTGCGCGCCCACGGTGAGGGACGAGCAGAACAGAGCGAACGTTGTTTAGTTCATTCCTACTTCCATAGGAATTAATTGAAAAAGCTCACTCTACTCTGCACCATTATTAATGAATTGTGCAGACGTCCTTATTTTACTTTCGCTTTTTACCTGATTTTGAACACAAGAGGGCAGTATAACACTATGTATGATTTGGAAAAAAAATTTTTTTGACTAAACAACCATTCTGGCTGTTTTTAAACTTAAACATTATTCTCTAATTGCTCTCACCATGCCCGTTTCTGAAACTCTGCACATGTCTACTGTCTAATAAATGTGATGTGTCTGTCGGGTTTCATGCAATTTCAAGTATGTTAAGAGTCTCAAAAGCATCAACAAAGAATAATAAAGTTTGATGCGTTGCCACGGCAACAGTATCTAAGATATCAATAATCCTTTCTCAGGTCTACATCTGCCGTGTGTCTACATTATACACATAAAGTTTGAAGCAAATTGGGTAAAAATAAGAGGGTGATTTCAAAGCCTTTAGGAAGTGACACACTTCCTGCTGCCAGTTGGTGGCGCTATAACTTTGACTCACAATAGTCACATCCATGTGATCGGACTCTTACAGCGAACACACTGCTGAAGTTTCATCAAGATCAGTTAATGTATGCAGAAGTTATAACACACTTCCTGTTTCCTTTATTCGCCATAAATTCGTTTCCTCGCCACAGCCAAACCGTTCGAGATATCAAAAATCCCCTGGCAACTTTTCATCCTCAATGTCTTGACTTCATGCTGACCGAGTTTCGTGGCGATTGGTTGAATTCTCTAGGAGGAGTATATCGAATTCCAGGGGCATACGCTTCCAAACAAACCATAATAGCCGACTTCCTGTTGGGCTGGGGTAAAAAGTAAAAGTACAAAGGATATATGAATCGATGAGATCTATATGTGTACCGAGTTTCATATTATTACATTCAAGCGTGTTTGATTTATGGACCAAGTTTTCGGACCCCGTTCCAGGGGGCACTGTCGAGCCCCCCTGCCACGCCCGGGTACCAGCTTCAGCCCGGCCCTGATGGCCACGGGTTCTGACCCGTGTGCAAAGTTTCAAGAGTTTTTGAGCACGTTAAGGGCCCCCAAAGTGCGCTGAGAGTCTCAAAAGTATCCAAAAAGAATATTAAAGTTTGATGCGTTGTCACGGCAACAGCATCTAAGATATCAACAATCCTTTCACAGGTCTAAATCTGGCGTGTGTCTACATTATACACATCAAGTTTGAAGCAAATCGGGTAAAGCCTGTTTGATTTATGGACCAAGTTTTCGGACCCCATTCCAGGGGGCGCTGTCGAGCCCCCCTGCCACGCCCGGGTACCAGCTTCAGCCCGGCCCTGATGGCCGCGGTTTCTGACCCGTGTGCAAAGTTTCAAGAGTTTTTGAGCACGTTAAGGGCCCCAAAAGTGCGCTAAGAATCTCAAAAGTATCCAAAAAGAATATTAAAGTTTGATGCGTTGTCACGGCAACAGCATCTAAGATATCAACAATCCTTTCACATGTCTACATCTGGCTTGTGTCTACATTATACACATCAAGTTTGAAGCAAATAGGGTAAAGCGTGTTGGATATATGGACCAAATTGTCTGACCCGTTCAAGGGGGCGCTGTCGAGCCCCCCTGCCACGCCCGGGTACCAGCTTCAGCCTGGCCCTGATGGCCGCGGGTTTTGTCCCGTGTGCAAAGTTTCAAGAGTTTTCGAGCACGTTAAGAACCCCAAAAGTGCCCGAAAGCATAAAAAAGCATGAAAAAGCTTAAAAAAAGGAATATTAATGTTTGATGCATTGCCATGGCAACAGTATCTAAGATATCAATAATCCTTTCACAGGTCTACATCTGGCGTGTGTCTACATTATGCACATGAAGTTTGAAGCAAATCGGGTAAAAATAAGAGGGTGATTTAAAAGCATTTTGAAAGTGACACACTTCCTGCTTCCAGTTGGTGGCGCTATAACTTTGACTCACAATAGTCACATCCATGTGATCGGGCTCTTACAACGAACACACTGCTGAAGTTTCATCAAGATTAGTTAATGTATGCAGTAGTTATAACACACTTCCTGTTTCACGTTTCTCGCCATAATTTCGTTTACTCGCCACGGCCAAACCGTTCGAGATATCAAAAATCCCCTGGCAATTTTTCATCCTCAGTGTCTTGACTTCATGCTGACCGAGTTTCGTGCCGTGTGTTTGAATTCTCTAGGAGGAGTATTTCACATTCCATTGCATGTGTTTTCCAAACAACCCTTAATAGCCGACTTCCTGTTGGGCTGGGGTAAAAAGTAAGAGCATGAAGTATATATGAACCGATGAGATCTATATGTGTACTGAGTTTCATATTATTACATGCAAGCGTGTTTGATTTATGGACCAAGTGTTCAAACCCCGTTCCAGGGGGCGCTGTCGAGCCCCCCTGCCACGCCCGGGTACCAGCTTCAGCCCGGCCCTGATGGCCGCGGGTTCTGAGATGTGTGCAAAGTTTCAAGAGTTTTCGAGCACGTTAAGGCCCCCAAAAGTGCCCAAAAGGTAGTAAAATAATAATAATAATAATAATAAATATAGCTGCGAGCAGCGATTACGGGCCCAAGCCGGTGGCACCGCAACCCCGGTGCCTTTAGTTACCTAAAGGCACCGGAGTGGCGGTGCCGCCGGCTTTGGCCCTTCATCGCTGCTCGCAGCTATATTCATATATATATATATATATATATATATATATATATATATAAACAAGCCGGTGGCACCGCCACCCCGGTGCCTTTATATATATATATATATATATGTCTACATTGTTCAATCACGCCTCACACACACACACACACTTTTGCAGAGCCCACACCAATGCAAGCTCTATAGCACACATCTTCTCAAAGGTCAAAGCGGAGTTACGATATTGCCCGTCATGCACAGTAACCGTAAAGGCACCGGGGTGGCGGTGCCACCGGCTTGTTTATATATATATATATATCGTATTATTCTAACTTGTAAAAAACTATTAACTTTTGTTAATATTCAACCATTTCACAACTAACTTTTTTCCATAGATCAAACACAACATAATTATATGGTGGACTGAAACAAAAATTATTAATTAAATAAAATTATTGTTTTCCTCTGAAATAGCAAAAGCATCACACACTAGCTGTACCTGCTCTAAATAAAAAAGAGTAATTCAATAAAAATACAAAATCGAACTAAATAAAATAAATTATTACAAAAACAAAATCAAACCAAAGAAAATATATCTTCGAAAAAAAAAGCGAGTGTCATGAGGAAAGGCGCCTCAGGAATCGTCAGGATTAACTCCATGTGTAAGGAATTTTGATTGATTTTATTTGTCACTTGAAAATTATTGTTAAATGTGTGCCTGCATAACTTTAATAAGATTTATTTTCTTTGATTTGATTTTGTTTTATATAATTTATTTATTTCGATTTTGTATTTTTATTTAAATACTATTATTTATTTAGAGCAGGTACAGCTAAGTGTGCGATGCTTTTGCTATTTCAGAGGGAAAAAAACACATTTTATTTCAAAAAGGCTTTTCAATTAAATAAAATGTTCAAGCTTTGTTTTCGTTTTATTATTTTGTTTGTTTTAAGCTTTGTTTAATTTATATTGTTAATCATCTGACACAAAACAAATGCATAAAGTATCATTTTAACTTTTAAAAAACTATTAACATTTGTTAATAGTACATTGCCTGTCTTTTGTTAATAGGACAAAACATAGTTATTATATTTTATAATATTTTATAAATATATAAAATAAACATTTGTAATGAAATCGTTCAAAAAAATGATATTAGCATTGTTTTAAACTTTGAAACAGAAGTAGCGCAATGCCTGGCCACTCCCGCGCCGCCTCCTTTTCACAATCCGAGGGAACCATCTCCGGAATATTAACCTCACTCCTAGAAGTCCAATTCTCATTATTCATGCCTCTTACCTGGGATTGATTGCACACACACACACACACACACACACACACGCACGCACGCACTCACACGCACACACACACACACACACACACACACACACACGTGTCAAGTCACTTACATTTTAGATGCAATATTGACTGTTCTTCTGTTTCAGCAGCGAAAATAGTTAAACAAAGATCACAGCAGAACCATTGCATCTCACAGCAACGTGTTTTCTCATTACTGAATGATTCAGCATTTTGAACAAATTGGTTGACTCAAAGATTCAATGACCAATCCATAAACATCTGTCTCATTCATGAATGACTCAGTCGTTCAAACGAATCGTTTGAACGAATGAATCAATGACCCGCTCATTAAGACGGTCGCCTGGCGACACCTAGTGACGGTTTAGTGTTATTTGATTATACACTCAAAATATTCCACAACAAATCCTTTAAATTTAATGATATTCAGAACAGAACACAAATAAAAAAATAACTATAATAAAGCCAAAACGAAATAATTTAAAACAAAAGTAAAAGTAAGTGGTGTTAGGCTCACGTAAATCTCTCTTTAGAATCTAAATGTTGCAACATTTGCGATGTATTTGGATGCTAAACTATTCTTTATTACAGGCTTTGTACTTCACTCACGTTCCAATATCGACGGAAAAAATCATCCTCTTCACTTGTGCAAAAATGTGCTTGGAAAAATCACAGTGGAGCGGTGCTTACTGTGAATGATACAAATTGTACTACTGACTATTTCAACATAGCAGTGTAATTTGTATATGTTAGGTTGAATGTTTTATTATTGTGTGTGTGTGTGTGTGTGTGTTTGTGTGTGTGTGTGTGTGTGTGTGTGTGTGTGTGTGTGTGTGTGTCAGTGTGTGTGTGGGGGTCTGGGTGGCTCAGCGCGATTGAACAGTGAAACATACTCCGTCATTTTCTTCATACAGGACATCATTCAAACGTCAAAGTGTTTACTTATATTTGTGTACACTCGCAATTAAACACAACATTGTGTTTTTGTTAAATAAATTAAAGTAATACGTCCCCCGAAATGGCGCTAATTTTAAAATGAAACTAAAATGCTCACGGCTGCACGGGCATTCATAACTCTGCGCGCCCACGGTGAGGGACGAGCAGAACAGAGCGAACGTTGTTTAGTTCATTCCTACTTCCATAGGAATTAATTGAAAAAGCTCACTCTACTCTGCACCATTATTAATGAATTGTGCAGACGTCCTTATTTTACTTTCGCTTTTTACCTGATTTTGAACACAAGAGGGCAGTATAACACTATGTATGATTTGGAAAAAAAATTTTTTTGACTAAACAACCATTCTGGCTGTTTTTAAACTTAAACATTATTCTCTAATTGCTCTCACCATGCCCGTTTCTGAAACTCTGCACATGTCTACTGTCTAATAAATGTGATGTGTCTGTCGGGTTTCATGCAATTTCAAGTATGTTAAGAGTCTCAAAAGCATCAACAAAGAATAATAAAGTTTGATGCGTTGCCACGGCAACAGTATCTAAGATATCAATAATCCTTTCTCAGGTCTACATCTGCCGTGTGTCTACATTATACACATAAAGTTTGAAGCAAATCGGGTAAAAATAAGAGGGTGATTTCAAAGCCTTTAGGAAGTGACACACTTCCTGCTGCCAGTTGGTGGCGCTATAACTTTGACTCACAATAGTCACATCCATGTGATCGGACTCTTACAGCGAACACACTGCTGAAGTTTCATCAAGATCAGTTAATGTATGCAGAAGTTATAACACACTTCCTGTTTCCTTTATTCGCCATAAATTCGTTTCCTCGCCACAGCCAAACCGTTCGAGATATCAAAAATCCCCTGGCAACTTTTCATCCTCAATGTCTTGACTTCATGCTGACCGAGTTTCGTGGCGATTGGTTGAATTCTCTAGGAGGAGTATATCGAATTCCAGGGGCATACGCTTCCAAACAAACCATAATAGCCGACTTCCTGTTGGGCTGGGGTAAAAAGTAAAAGTACAAAGGATATATGAATCGATGAGATCTATATGTGTACCGAGTTTCATATTATTACATTCAAGCGTGTTTGATTTATGGACCAAGTTTTCGGACCCCGTTCCAGGGGGCACTGTTGAGCCCCCCTGCCACGCCCGGGTACCAGCTTCAGCCCGGCCCTGATGGCCACGGGTTCTGACCCGTGTGCAAAGTTTCAAGAGTTTTTGAGCACGTTAAGGGCCCCCAAAGTGCGCTGAGAGTCTCAAAAGTATCCAAAAAGAATATTAAAGTTTGATGCGTTGTCACGGCAACAGCATCTAAGATATCAACAATCCTTTCACAGGTCTAAATCTGGCGTGTGTCTACATTATACACATCAAGTTTGAAGCAAATCGGGTAAAGCCTGTTTGATTTATGGACCAAGTTTTCGGACCCCATTCCAGGGGGCGCTGTCGAGCCCCCCTGCCACGCCCGGGTACCAGCTTCAGCCCGGCCCTGATGGCCGCGGTTTCTGACCCGTGTGCAAAGTTTCAAGAGTTTTTGAGCACGTTAAGGGCCCCAAAAGTGCGCTAAGAATCTCAAAAGTATCCAAAAAGAATATTAAAGTTTGATGCGTTGTCACGGCAACAGCATCTAAGATATCAACAATCCTTTCACAGGTCTACATCTGGCTTGTGTCTACATTATACACATCAAGTTTGAAGCAAATAGGGTAAAGCGTGTTGGATATATGGACCAAATTGTCTGACCCGTTCAAGGGGGCGCTGTCGAGCCCCCCTGCCACGCCCGGGTACCAGCTTCAGCCTGGCCCTGATGGCCGCGGGTTTTGTCCCGTGTGCAAAGTTTCAAGAGTTTTCGAGCACGTTAAGAACCCCAAAAGTGCCCGAAAGCATAAAAAAGCATGAAAAAGCTTAAAAAAAGGAATATTAATGTTTGATGCATTGCCATGGCAACAGTATCTAAGATATCAATAATCCTTTCACAGGTCTACATCTGGCGTGTGTCTACATTATGCACATGAAGTTTGAAGCAAATCGGGTAAAAATAAGAGGGTGATTTAAAAGCATTTTGAAAGTGACACACTTCCTGCTTCCAGTTGGTGGCGCTATAACTTTGACTCACAATAGTCACATCCATGTGATCGGGCTCTTACAACGAACACACTGCTGAAGTTTCATCAAGATTAGTTAATGTATGCAGTAGTTATAACACACTTCCTGTTTCACGTTTCTCGCCATAATTTCGTTTACTCGCCACGGCCAAACCGTTCGAGATATCAAAAATCCCCTGGCAATTTTTCATCCTCAGTGTCTTGACTTCATGCTGACCGAGTTTCGTGCCGTGTGTTTGAATTCTCTAGGAGGAGTATTTCACATTCCATTGCATGTGTTTTCCAAACAACCCTTAATAGCCGACTTCCTGTTGGGCTGGGGTAAAAAGTAAGAGCATGAAGTATATATGAACCGATGAGATCTATATGTGTACCGAGTTTCATATTATTACATGCAAGCGTGTTTGATTTATGGACCAAGTGTTCAAACCCCGTTCCAGGGGGCGCTGTCGAGCCCCCCTGCCACGCCCGGGTACCATCTTCAGCCCGGCCCTGATGGCCGCGGGTTCTGACCTGTGTGCAAAGTTTCAAGAGTTTTCGAGCACGTTAAGGGCCCCAAAAGTGCCCGAATAGTCGTAAGAAAAATATAGAAAATGAGTTTCCAAACAACCCATAATAACCGACTTCCTGTTGGGCTGACGTAAAACTTAGAGCACGAAAGTTGTTTGGCCCGATGAGATCTATAAGTGTACCGAGTTTCAGATTATTACATGCAAGCGTGTTTGATATATGGACAAGTGTTCAAACCCCGTTCCAGGGGGCGCTGTCGAGCCCCCCTGCCACGCCCGGGTACCAGCTTCAGCCCGGCCCTGATGGCCGCGGGTTCTGACCCGTGTGCAAAGTTTCAAGAGTTTTTGAGCACGTTAAGGCCCCCAAAAGTGCCCAAAAGGTAGTAAAATAATAATAATAATAATAATAATAATAATAATAATAAATAATAATCCTTAGGAAAACAATAGGGCCTTCGCCTTTTCAAGGCTTGGGCCCTAATAAATAATAATCCTAAGGAAAACAATAGGGCCTTCGCCTTTTCAAGGCTTGGGCCCTAATAAATAATAATCCTTAGGAAAACAATAGGGCCTTCGCCTTTTCAAGGCTTGGGCCCTAATAATAAATAATAATCCTTAGGAAAACAATAGGGCCTTCGCCTTTTCAAGGCTTGGGCCCTAAAAAAACTAGGGAATCACTAAACCGAGAGAATTATTCTGTTTTGATGATACACTCAAAATATTACACAAGCAATTCTTTAAATTTAATGATATTCAGAACAGAACAAGAATTCAAAAAAACTATAATTAAGAATTAACCGAAATAATTGAAAGCGAAAGTGAAAGTAAGTGGTGTTTGGCTCACGTAACTCTCTCATTAGAATCAAACTGTTTCAACATTTGCGATGTATTTGGATGCTAAACTATTCTTTATTAAGGGCTTTGTACTTCACTCAGGTTTCAATATGTGTGTGTGTGTGTGTGTGAGGTGCGGGTGCGATTGAACTGTTACACATAAAAACATACTCCGTCCAATAAAACACAACAAAGTGCTTTTGTCAAACTATAAACTCTTGTCAAACTGTAACCTACAACTGTCACCAAACTAAAATCACACGCACACACTGTCTAAAAGCAAAAAATATTTATCCAACCCCATTTAAAACAGTCTGTGGATGCCATCTTTTGGACATTCACCACATCGCATTGATTTTCATTTATTGTCCTCAGAGCCCTAATCTGTTTATTTTTCAATTACACAATCTACATTGATTAAAAAAGAAAAATTCAAATGTGTTTTTATTTTATACAGGAATAAATTATTTATAATTCAGATGAGAATAAAGTTAGTGTTTTACAATTTTAAGGAAAACAAATATATTGTTCTGAAATATAGCACATTCATTTTAAATTCATTCAGCTTCAATTACCAATACAATCTTAATTTTATTTAAAGCAAACTATACATTTAAAAGATTTTGGTTCTGTGCATATTTTGTAATTTAAAAAAAATACAAAATTGTTATGCAAAAAGACAAGGCCTTAGAGATTTCTTTATCCTTTAATGCAGGAAAAATCACACAGCAATGAAAGGCTTAATATCATGTCACTGTAACAGCCAGCCAGCCACACACACACATATAAACACAGACACCAGCCCTCCCTCCCCCTCCCCACACAGAAAGCCACACACACACACACACATAGAATGGGAGGGGGCCCTCTCTCTGTCAAAGAGTGACAGAGAGAGATACCATTTCATGAAATCCACATTCAAACCACAATATCTGACCTTCTGAGGGTTGGAGCTATTGACTGTAAATTAGAAAGTTGTTTGGCTTGAGGAGAAGAATATACAAGCTGAGTTTTGTAACTGTAGGTAAATCTAACTAAGTTATAACACACTTTATATGTCCTTTTTTAGTCATGAAAATTCATTTCCTCGCTACGGCCAAACCGTTCGAGATATCAAAAATCCGTCAGCAATTTAGCATCCTCAATGTCTTGACTTCATGCACGCCTAGTTTGGCGATGATTGAATGAATTGCCTAGGAGTAGTACTTCAAATTCCACAGCAAGCGTTTTCCAAACAACCCATAATAGCCGACTTCCTGTTGGGCTGGCGTAAAACTTGACCAGGGGTAAAATGTTTGGCCCGATGAGATCTATATGTGTACTGAGTTTCATATTAATTCATGCAAGCGTGTTTGATATATGGACAAGTGTTCAAACCCCGTTCCAGGGGGCGCTGTCGAGCCCCCCTGCCACGCCCGGGTACCAGCTTCAGCCCGGCCCTGATGGCCGCGGGTTCTGAGATGTGTGCAAAGTTTCAAGAGTTTTCGAGCACGTTAAGGCCCCCAAAAGTGCCCAAAAGGTAGTAAAATAATAATAATAATAATAAATATAGCTGCGAGCAGCGATTACGGGCCCAAGCCGGTGGCACCGCAACCCCGGTGCCTTTAATTACCTAAAGGCACCGGAGTGGCGGTGCCGCCGGCTTTGGCCCTTCATCGCTGCTCGCAGCTATATCTATATATATATATATATATATATAAACAAGCCGGTGGCACCGCCACCCCGGTGCCTTTAGGGTTACTGTGCGTGACGGGCAATAACGTAACCCCGCTTTGACCTTTGAGAAGATGTGTGCTGTAGAGCTTGCATCAGTGTGGGCTCTGCAAAAGTGTGCATTGAGGGCACATATCAACCACAAAGTATGCGTGAGCAACCTTCTGAAACCTAAAATGAAAAATGAGACACCCTACGGTCTCATGGACTTAATGGACACATGAAATAAGTACACAAGTTTGAAAGTTATATGAAGTGTGCCAAGACAGAATATTTGCCTGATCTGATTAGAAAAATAGTTTTTGTGTGTGTGTGTGTGTGAGGCGTGATTGAACAATGTAGACATAAAAACATACTCCGTCCTTTTGTTCATACAGGACATTATTCAAACTACAAAGTGTTTACTTATATTTGTGTACAATCGCAATAAAACACAACATTGTGCTTTTGTCAAACTGTAAACTACAACTGTCACCCAACCAAAATCTCTTACACACACACACACACACACACACACACACACACACACACACACACACACACACACACACACACACACATAGTTTAAAAGCAAAAAAATCTTTTGGACATTCATCATATTGCATTGGTTTTCATTTCTTGTTCTCGAACAGAGCCCTAATCTGTTTATTTTTTCAGTTACACATTCTACATTGATTAAAAAAGAAAAATCAAATGTGCTTTTATTTTAGACATAAATAAATAATCTATCATTCAGATGAGAGTAAAGTTAGTGTTAGTTCAAATTTTAAGGAAAACAAAAATATGATCTGAAATATCGCACATTCATTTAAAATTCATTCAGGTTCAATTACCAAACATACAAATCTCAATGTAATTTAAAGCAAACAATACATTTAAAATATATGGGTTGTATGCAATTTTTTTATATATAAAAAGATATATATCCAAAAATACAAAGCCTAAACTTTAACAAGGGTTAAACAATCACTGTAACAGACACAATCACACACACACACACACGTCAAATCACTTACATTTTAGATGCAATATTGACTTTTTTTCTGTTTCAGCAGCGAAAATAGTTCAACAAAGATCACAGCAGAACCATCGAGCATCTCACAGCAACGCGTTCTCATTACTGAATGATTCAGCATTTTGAACAAATCGGTTGACTCAAAGATTCAACGACCAATCCATAATCTGTCTCATTCATGAATGACTCAGCCGTTCGAACGAATTGTTTGAACGAATGAATCAATGACTCGCTCATTAAGACGGTCGCCTGGCGACACCTAATGACGGTTTAGTGATATGTTTAAAAGTATCATTCTTTCCAACGATTGTTAATTAACTCATATTTGAAACATAAGCTATATATATATATATATATATATATATATATACATATATATATATATATATATATATATATATACACACATTATATATACACAAAAATAAAATAAACACATTTGAAGCGTGTTTGCTTACTAAATTGTGAGCTGAACGAAAGTTGCAGCAAATATCAGCAACAGGAGTCAAATTTCATTAATCACGAGAGTGAAGAGCTGACTGAAAAGATGATGACGGAATAGGCTATTTTATGTAAAAGCGCCTATTTAAGCGAATCTATCATTATACTCTTTTGTTGTTGTGTTTTCCGTGAAAAATAATAGACTATTGAACTCACAATTCAAGCACGCGCTCTGCACGCGCCACCATTATCAATGTCCGTGTGGACGTCCGCGATCGAACAGTGGAAACATTGGCTACTCCGTCATTTTATTCAAGAAGATCATTCAAACTGCAAAGTGTTTACTTATTTTTGGATACTCGCAATCAAACACAACATTGTGATTTTGTAAAATACATTCAAGAAATCCGCCCCCGAAATGGGGCTTCTTTTAAAATGAAACGAAAATGCTCACAGCTGCACGTCTTGTGGAGACGTCCGTTACTTTCGCTTTCAAGTTAGCGATTTTAAAGCCCCCAGCGGAGTCACGGTGGGAAAATATTCCCATAGTAGCATCAATTGGCCTACCTGATTTTGAACACAAGAGGGCAGTAAAGCACTATGAATGATTTTAATTTTTTTTTATTTTTTTGGCTAAACAACCATTCTGGCTGTTTTTAAACTTAAACATAAATCTTAAATTGAAAAAAAGGAATACAATGGGTTTAGTTCTAATATTAGTATAATTTTATAGAAAAATAAATGGTGTATAATTACATTTTAGAAAGATATGAGACATTTCCTGATTCTTTTTTTGACATAATCCCTCGCCATAGCAAAACCGTTTGAGATATTCAATATCTGTTCACAATTTAGCATCTTTAAAGTATTTTCATCAAGTTGAAAAAGTTTTGTAACTGTAGATGAAACTAACCCCCCCCACACACACACTTTTGTCACAAAAGGTGGCGCTACTGAGCCCCTGCACCACGCCCGTTTCTGAAACTTTGCACATGTCTACTGGCTAATAAATGTGATCTGTCTGTCAAGTTTCATGCAATTTTAAGCAATTTCAGGCATGCTAAGAGTCTCAAAAGCATCCAAAAAGAATATTAAAGTTTGATGCGTTGTCACGGCAACAGTATCTAAGATATCAATAATCCTTTCACAGGTCTACATCTGGCGTGTGTCTACATTATACACATAAAGTTTGAAGCAAATCGGGTAAAAATAAGAGGGTGATTTAAAAGCATTTTGAAAGTTACACACTTCCTGCTGCCAGTTGGTGGCGCTATAACTTTGACTCACAATAGTCACATCCATGTGATCGGCCTCTTACAGCGAACACACTGCTAAAGTTTCATCAAGATCAGTTACTGTATGCTGAAGTTATAACACACTTCCTGTTTCACGTTTCTCGCCATAAATTCGTTTCCTCGCCACGGCCAAACCGTTCGAGATATCAAAAATCCCCTGGCAATTTTTCATGCTCAATGTCTTGACTTCATGCTGACCGAGTTTCGTGGCATTTCTTTGAATTATCTAGGAGAAGTACTTTAAATTCCATTGCATGCGTTTTACAAACAACCCTAAATAGCCGACTTCCTGTTGGGCTGGGGTAAAAAGTAAGAGCATGAAGTATATATGAACCGATGAGATCTACGTGTACCGAGTTTCATATTCTTACATGCAAGTGTGTTTGATTTATGGACCGAGTTTTCGGACCCCGTTCCAGGGGGCGCTGTCGAGCCCCCCTGCCACGCCCGGGTACCATCTTCAGCCCGGCCCTGATGGCCGCGGGTTGTGACCCGTGTGCAAAGTTTCAAGAGTTTTCGAGCACGTTAAGAGCCCCAAAAGTGCCCGAATAGTCGTAAGAAAAATATAGAAAATGAGTTTCCAAACAACCCATAATAACCGACTTCCTGTTGGGCTGACGTAAAACTTAGAGCACGAAAGTTGTTTGGCCCGATGAGATCTATAAGTGTACCGAGTTTCAGATTATTACATGCAAGCGTGTTTGATATATGGACAAGTGTTCAAACCCCGTTCCAGGGGGCGCTGTCGAGCCCCCCTGCCACGCCCGGGTACCAGCTTCAGCCCGGCCCTGATGGCCGCGGGTTCTGACCCTTGTGCAAAGTTTCAAGAGTTTTTGAGCACGTTAAGGCCCCCAAAAGTGCCCAAAAGGTAGTAAAATAATAAATATATATATATATATAAATATAGCTGCGAGCAGCGATTACGGGCCCAAGCCGGTGGCACCGCAACCCTGGTTCCTTTAGTTACCTAAAGGCACCGGGGTGGCGGTGCCGCCGGCTTTGGCCCTTCATCGCTGCTCGCAGCTATATTTATATATATATATATATATATATATATATATATATATATATATATATATATATATATATATATTATATATATATATATATATAAAAAATACATATATATATATATATATATATATTTTTTTTTTTTTATATACATATATATATATATATATATATATATATATATATCTCACTTGCCTTACCTGAGAACAATGAAAACAATAAAAAAAACTAGGGAATCACTAAACCGAGAGAATTATTCTGTTTTGATGATACACTCAAAATATTACACAAGCAATTCTTTAAATTTAATGATATTCAGAACAGAACAAGAATTCAAAAAAACTATAATTAAGAATTAACCGAAATAATTGAAAGCGAAAGTGAAAGTAAGTGGTGTTTGGCTCACGTAACTCTCTCATTAGAATCAAACTGTTTCAACATTTGCGATGTATTTGGATGCTAAACTATTCTTTATTATGGGCTTTGTACTTCACTCAGGTTTCAATATGTGTGTGTGTGTGTGTGTGTGTGTGTGTGTGTGAGGTGCGGGTGCGATTGAACTGTTACACATAAAAACATACTCCGTCCAATAAAACACAACAAAGTGCTTTTTTCAAACTATAAACTCTTGTCAAACTGTAACCTACAACTGTCACCAAACTAAAATCACACGCACACACTGTCTAAAAGCAAAAAATATTTATCCAACCCCATTTAAAACAGTCTGTGGGTGCCATCTTTTGGACATTCACCACATCGCATTGATTTTCATTTATTGTCCTCAGAGCCCTAATCTGTTTATTTTTCAATTACACATTCTACATTGATTAAAAAAGAAAAATTCAAATGTGTTTTTATTTTATACAGGAATAAATTATTTATAATTCAGATGAGAATAAAGTTAGTGTTTTACAATTTAAAGGAAAACAAATATATTGTTCTGAAATATAGCACATTCATTTTAAATTCATTCAGCTTCAATTACCAATACAATCTTAATTTTATTTAAAGCAAACTATACATTTAAAAGATCTTGGTTCTGTGCATATTTTGTAATTTAAAAAAAATACAAAATTGTTATGCAAAAAGACAAGGCCTTAGAGATTTCTTTATCCTTTAATGCAGGAAAAATCACACAGCAATGAAAGGCTTAATATCATGTCACTGTAACAGCCAGCCAGCCACACACACACATATAAACACAGACACCAGCCCTCCCTCCCCCTCCCTCCCCACACAGACAGCCACACACACACACACACATAGAATGGGAGGGGGCCCTCTCTCTGTCAAAGAGTGACAGAGAGAGATACCATTTCATGAAATCCACATTCAAACCACAATATCTGACTTTCTGAGGGTTGGAGCTATTGACTGTAAATTAGAAAGTTGTTTGGCTTGAGGAGAAGAATATACAAGCTGAGTTTTGTAACTGTAGGTAAATCTAACTAAGTTATAACACACTTTATATGTCCTTTTTTAGTCATGAAAATTCATTTCCTCGCCACGGCCAAACCGTTCGAGATATCAAAAATCCGTCAGCAATTTAGCATCCTCAATGTCTTGACTTCATGCACGCCTAGTTTGGCGATGATTGAATGAATTGCCTAGGAGTAGTACTTCAAATTCCACAGCAAGCGTTTTCCAAACAACCCATAATAGCCGACTTCCTGTTGGGCTGGCGTAAAACTTGACCAGGGGTAAAATGTTTGGCCCGATGAGATCTATATGTGTACTGAGTTTCATATTAATTCATGCAAGCGTGTTGAATATATGGACCAAATTGTCGGACCCCGTTCAAGGGGGCGCTGTTGAGCCCCCCTGCCACGCCCGGGTACCAGCTTCAGCCCGGCCCTGATGGCCGTGGGTTCTGACCTGTGTGCAAAATTTCAAAAGTTTTTGAGCACGTTAAGAGTCCCAAAATCCCCTGAAACCTTGAAATGCATTAAAATCAATAGACAAATCCCTCACACACAGAGACGGAAAGAGAGGGAGAGAAAATTCTCAGAAACATCCACATTCAAACTAAAATATCTGACTCCCTCTTGGTCTGAGCTAATGACAGTAAATTAGAAAGTTGTCCGGCTTGATCTGAACAATATGCGTACCGAGTTTTATGATTGTAGGTAAAACTATAGAACTAACACCCCCACTTTTGTCAAAAGGTGGCGCTACTGAGCCCCTGCACCACGCCCGTTTCTGAAACTTTGCACATGTCTACTGGCTAATAAATGTGATGTGTCTGTCGAGTTTCATGTTATTTCAAGTATGTTAAGAGTCTCAAAAGCATCAACAAAGAATATTAAAGTTTGATGCGTTGCCACGGCAACAGTATCTAATATATCAATAATCCTTTCACAGGTCTACATCTGCCGTGTATTTACATTATACAGATGAAGTTTGAAGCAAATCGGGTTAAAATAAGAGGGTGATTTCAAAGCATTTTGAAAGTGACACACTTCCTGCTGCCAGTTGGTGGCGCTATAACTTTGACTCACAATAGTCACATCCATGTGATCGGCCTCTTAAAGCGAACACACTGGTGAAGTTTCGTTAAGATTAGCTAATGTATGCTGAAGTTATAACACACTTCCTGTTTCACGTTTCTCGCCATAAATTCGTTTCCTCGCCACGGCCAAACCGTTCGAGATATCAAAAATCCCCTGGCAATTTTTCATCCTCAATGTCTTGACTTCATGCTGACCGAGTTTCGTGGCATTTCTTTGAATTCTCTAGGAGAAGTACTTTAAATTCCATTGCATGCGTTTTACAAACAACCCTAAATAGCCGACTTCCTGTTGGGCTGGGGTAAAAAGTAAGAGCATGAAGTATATATGAACCGATGAGATCTATATGTGTACTGAGTTTCATATTCTTACATGCAAGCGTGTTTGATTTATGGACCAAGTTTTCGGACCCCGTTCCAGGGGGCGCTGTCGAGCCCCCCTGCCACGCCCGGGTACCATCTTCAGCCCGGCCCTGATGGCCGCGGGTTCTGACCCGTGTGCAAAGTTTCAAGAGTTTTCGTGCACGTTAAGAGCCCCAAAAGTGCCCGAATAGTCGTAAGAAAAATAAAAGAGAAAAAAAAAAAAAATAATCCTAAGGAAAACAATAGGGCCTTCGCCCTTTCAGGGCTTGGGCCCTAAATATAGCTGCGAGCAGCGATTACGGGCCCAAGCCGGTGGCACCGCAACCCCGGTTCCTTTAGCTAAAGGCACCGGAGTGGCGGTGCCGCCGGCTATGGCCCTTCATCGCTGCTCGCAGCTATATTTATATATATATATATATATATATATATATATATATAAACAAGCCGGTGGCACCGCCACCCCGGTGCCTTTAGGGTTAGTGTGCGTGACGGGCAATAACGTAACCCCGCTTTGACCTTTGAGAAGATGTGTGCTGTAGAGCTTGCATCAGTGTGGGCTCTGCAAAAGTGTGCATTGAGGGCACATATCAACCACAAAGTATGCGTGAGCAACCTTCTGAAACCTAAAATGAAAAATGAGACACCCTACGGTCTCATGGACTTAATGGACACATGAAATAAGTACACAAGTTTGAAAGTTATATGAAGTGTGCCAAGACAGAATATTTGCCTGATCTGATTAGAAAAATAGTTTTTGTGTGTGTGTGTGTGTGTGTGTGTGTGTGAGGCGTGATTGAACAATGTAGACATAAAAACATACTCCGTCCTTTTGTTCATACAGGACATTATTCAAACTACAAAGTGTTTACTTATATTTGTGTACAATCGCAATAAAACACAACATTGTGCTTTTGTCAAACTGTAAACTACAACTGTCACCCAACCAAAATCTCTTACACACACACACACACACATACACACACGCATAGTTTAAAAGCAAAAAAATCTTTTGGACATTCATCATATTGCATTGGTTTTCATTTCTTGTTCTCGAACAGAGCCCTAATCTGTTTATTTTTTCAGTTACACATTCTACATTGATTAAAAAAGAAAAATCAAATGTGTTTTTATTTTATACATAAATAAATAATCTATCATTCAGATGAGAGTAAAGTTAGTGTTAGTTCAAATTTTAAGGAAAACAAAAATATGATCTGAAATATCGCACATTCATTTAAAATTCATTCAGGTTCAATTACCAAACATACAAATCTCAATGTAATTTAAAGCAAACAATACATTTAAAATATATGGGTTGTATGCAATTTTTTTATATATAAAAAGATATATATCCAAAAATACAAAGCCTAAACTTTAACAAGGGTTAAACAATCACTGTAACAGACAATCACACACACACAAACACACACACACACACCAAATCACTTACATTTTAGATGCAATATTGACTTTTTTTCTGTTTCAGCAGCGAAAATAGTTCAACAAAGATCACAGGAGAACCATCGAGCATCTCACAGCAACGCGTTCTCATTACTGAATGATTCAGCATTTTGAACGAATCGGTTGACTCAAAGATTCAACGACCAATCCATAATCTGTCTCATTCATGAATGACTCAGCCGTTCGAACGAATCGTTTGAACGAATGAATCAATGACTCGCTCATTAAGACGGTCGCCTGGCGACACCTAATGACGGTTTAGTGATATGTTTAAAAGTATCATTCTTTCCAACGATTGTTAATTAACTCATATTTGAAACATAAGCTATATATATATATATATATATATATATATATATATATATATATATATATATATATACACACATATATATACACACATATATATACACAAAAATAAAATAAACACATTTGAAGCGTGTTTGCTTACTAAATTGTGAGCTGAACGAAAGTTGCAGCAAATATCAGCAACAGGAGTCAAATTTCATTAATCACGAGAGTGAAGAGCTGACTGAAAAGATGATGACGGAATAGGCTATTTTATGTAAAAGCGCCTATTTAAGCGAATCTATCATTATACTCTTTTGTTGTTGTGTTTTCCGTGAAAAATAATTGACTATTGAACTCACAATTCAAGCAATCGGCCCCCGATATTGCACTAATTTTAAAGTGACACTAAAAAGTATGCGGCTGCACTGGCATTCATAATGGTGCGCGTCCACGGCGATGAACGAGCAGAACAGAGCGAACGTTTTTTAGTTCATTCCTACTTCCATAGGAATTCTCTCGAGCGCTCTGCACGCGCCACCATTATCAATGTCCGTGTGGACGTCCGCGATCGAACAGTGGAAACATTGGCTACTCCCTCATTTTATTCAAGAAGATCATTCAAACTGCAAAGTGTTTACTTATTTTTGGATACTCGCAATCAAACACAACATTGTGATTTTGTAAAATACATTCAAGAAATCCGCCCCCGAAATGGGGCTTCTTTTAAAATGAAACGAAAATGCTCACAGCTGCACGTCTTGTGGAGACGTCCATTACTTTCGCTTTCAAGTTAGCGATTTTAAAGCTCCCAGCGGAGTCACGGTGGGAAAATATTCCCATAGTAGCATCAATTGGCCTACCTGATTTTGAACACAAGAGGGCAGTAAAGCACTATGAATGATTTTTATTTTTTTATTTTTTTGGCTAAACAACCATTCTGGCTGTTTTTAAACTTAAACATAAATCTTAAATTGAAAAAAAGGAATACAATGGGTTTAGTTCTAATATTAGTATAATTTTATAGAAAAATAAATGGTGTATAATTACATTTTAGAAAGATATGAGACATTTCCTGATTCTTTTTTTGACATAATCCCTCGCCATAGCAAAACCGTTTGAGATATTCAATATCCGTTCACAATTTAGCATCTTTAATGTATTTTCATCAAGTTGAAAAAGTTTTGTAACTGTAGATGAAACTAACCCCCCCCCCCACACACTTTTGTCACAAAAGGTGGCGCTACTGAGCCCCTGCACCACGCCGTTTTTTTAAACTTTGCACATGTCTACTGGCTAATAAATGTGATCTGTCTGTCAAGTTTCATGCAATTTTAAGCAATTTCAGGCATGCTAAGAGTCTCAAAAGCATCCAAAAAGAATATTAAAGTTTGATGCGTTGCCATGGCAACAGTATCTAAGATATCAATAATCCTTTCACAGGTCTACATCTGCCGTGTATTTACATTATACACATCAAGTTTGAAGCAAATCGGGTAAAAATAAGAGGGTGATTTCAAAGTATTTTGAAAGTGACACACTTCCTGCTGCCAGTTGGTGGCGCTATAATTTTGACTCACAATAGTCACATCCATGTGATCGGCCTCTTACAGGGAACACACTGTTGAAGTTTCATCAAGATCAGTTAATGTATGCAGAAGTTATAACACACTTCCTGTTTCCATTATTCGCCATAAATTCGTTTCCTCGTCACGGCCAAACCGTTCGAGATATCAGAAATCCCCTGGCAATTTTTCATCCTCAATGTCTTGACATCATGCTGACCGAGTTTCGTTGCGATTGGTTGAATTCTCTAGGAGGAGTATATCGAATTCCAGGGGCATACGCTTCCAAACAAACCATAATAGCCGACTTCCTGTTGGGCTGGGGTAAAAAGTAAAAGTACAAAGGATATATAAACCGATGAGATCTATATGTGTACCGAGTTTCATATTATTACATGCAAGCGTGTTTGATTTATGGACCAAGTTTTCGGACCTCGTTCCAGGGGGCGCTGTCGAGCCCCCCTGCCACGCCCGGGTACCAGCTTCAGCCCGGCCCTGAAGGCCGCGGGTTCTGACCTGTGTGCAAAGTTTCAAGAGTTTTCGTGCACGTTAAGAGCCCCAAAAGTGCCCGGATAGTCGTTAGAATAATAATAATAATAATAAATATAGCTGCGAGCAGCGATTGCGGGCCCAAGCCGGTGGCACCGAAACCCCGGTGCCTTTAGTTACCTAAAGGCACCGGAGTGGCGGTTGTGCCGGCTTTGGCCCTTTTTATATATATATATATATATATATATATATATATATATATAAACAAGCCGGTGGCACTGCCACCCCGGTGCCTTTAGGGTTACTGTGCACGACGTGCAAAAACGTAACCCCGCTTTCACTGTCGCCCTACGGTCCCATGGATTTAACGGACACATGAAATAAGTACACAAGACCGAAAATTCATATGAAGTGTACCATTTTGGACAGGGCCTATGATCGTGAATCACAATAGCCACATATATGAGATCATTTAAATTTAGAATCATTTTTAATGTCATAGGACATACATGGGCAATATACGGCCCGGGGGCCGGATCCGGCCCGCATAGTGCTTCAATCCGGCCCCCGCGATGCGATCGCAATTTGGATGAAACACACGCCGAAATAAACATGCGTGACACAAAACAATCTTTAACTTAGGTGGCAAATATGTTTTAGTAATTCTGTGAATTACACTGCGCAAACCAAAATTAATACTACCCACCGGATGAAGGGTTGTCTCTGTCTCCACATAACATAAAATATTCATTTTATTTTATTTTTCGTGTTCGCATTTATGAGGAAAAACAATGTTACGGACGTGTTCTCCGTTACGGACGAGAGCGCTCTGAAAGCGGCACTAAAAGATGCTTTAAAACTTTCACAAAGACATCAAACAGAAAGCACAAAACCTTTCTTTAAAGTGAATTTCGTTTTGTATTAATTGTATCTTAATCAATGTTTCATCAACCAATTGCCTGTATTTAATAAATAAGAAGTAAATATAGCAGACAATATAGAGATAATCACGAAACATTAATAACGAGATAATCACGCCGGCGCGTGAACTGGAGCTCGTCTCATAAATGAACCGAAACTCAGCATATAAAGTAGCCTACTTGCCTCACATGTCTACTTTTAAACTGAACAATTCAAAACGAAAGAAAACAGACTACAGACTGCTCTCTGCTTATGTAATCCTTATGAAATGTGCATTTCTCTCTGGCGCGTTCACTAGGCTACTGAAGATCGCGAGTCAGCATCGTCAACTTCATCTTAGCCGACAATGACAAAGAAAACACTTATTTATTAATAAACAATTAAAATATCTCCTTGCTATATTTTACACTAGTCACTAATGAATAAGTACTAGTACTTAATGGAATAGATACTAGTATCTAAAAAATAAGTACTAGTAGCATGAAAATAGAGACTAGTAGGTTAAAATGATTAAATGTTAAAACGGCTTGCCATATTGGCTCAGAGAGAGAGAGAGAAAATGACCTTTTAGATACTAGTACCTATTAATAGATACTAGTATTTATTCAATAAATACTAGTACTAAGTCATTAGATACTAGTACCTATTAAATAGATACCAGTACTTATTCATTAGCTACTAATACGCATTCAAAAGAATATCTAAAGAATAAGCACTAGTATCTAAAGAATAGGCACTAGTACTAAAGAATAAGCACTAGTCGCTAATGAATAAGTACTAGTACTTAATGGAATAGATACTAGTATCTAAAAAATAAGTACTAGAAGCATGAAAATAGAGACTAGAAGGTTAAAATGATTAAATGTTAAAACGGCTTGCCATATTGGCTCAGAGAGAGAGAGAGAGAGAAAATGACCATATTCAAACCACCATATTCAACTTCCTCTTGGTCTGAGCTAATGACAGTTAATTAGAAAGTTGTCCGGCTTGATCTGAACAATATGCGTACTGAGTTTTATGATTGTAGGTAAAACTATAAAACTAACCCCCCCACTTTTGTCAAAAGGTGGCGCTACTGAGTCCCTGCACCACGCCCGTTTCTGAAACTTTGCACATGTCTACTGGCTAATAAATGTGATCTGTCTGTCGAGTTTCATGCAATTTTAAGCAATTTCAGGCATGCTAAGAGTCTCAAAAGCATCCAAAAAGAATATTAAAGTTTGATGCGTTGCCATGGCAACAGTATCTAAGACATCAATAATCCTTTCACAGGTCTACATCTGGCGAGTGTCTACATTATACACATCAAGTTTGAAGCAAATCGGGTAAAAATAAGAGGGTGATTTCAATAAAGCGGTTGCGCCAGATATCGTACAGAACGTACACACACTCGAGTCAGCATATGATTATCGTGTTTATATTGTTTCATGTTTATATAGAGAAAAACAATATCCACATGCAGGGGCGCCTGCATGTGGATGAAAAAAAAAATATGATTTACAATTACTGCTTTGGTTGCATTCTGGTGGAATTATTAATAGTACATTAGATATGACAAAATACCTTCATAGCGGTAAACAGAGTATCTTCAATTGGTACCGAGTGGCATAAGACTTGATAAACGCGCGTTCAAAATGATCACGATAAAACAGGTGCTCGCGCACATTCGGCCTGGGGACTGGTTTATAGTAGCCTGTATTCGTGTTCGAAGGTGTCATCTCCTCATACGTTCACGAAAAGTACGAAGTACGAACGCAGTGCTTTCCATCTTGAGATTCAGTGGGGGGCGCGCTCTGGACAGCTATATAGTGTCTTATTATTCTAAATAATTGAATATATTGATCAAATTTACAAATTGAAAATGAAAGATGAAGCATACATTTAATAAGACTAGACTAGGGGTGCCTTGCATTACAATATGCAGATTTAAATATACCACCGTCAATTTGATGTGTGTGTGTATAATAAAATCATTTAGTCACTACAATTATAACTTGAACGTGTTTGCTTACTAAATTGTGAGCAAAACGAAAGTTGCAGCAAAGATCAGCAACAGGAGTCAAAATTCATTAATCACGAGAGTGAAGAGCTGACTGAAAAAAATGATGACGGAATATTTTGTGTAAAAGTGCCTATTTAAGCGAATCTGTCATTTACTCTTTTGTTGTTGTGTTTTCCCTGAAAACCGGAAGCAATCGCCCCCGATATGGCGCTAATTTTAAAGTGACACTAAAAAGTATGCGGCTGCACTGACATTCATAATGGTGCGCGTCCATGGCGACGAGCAAGCAAAACAGAGCGAACGTTTTTTCAATTCTACTTCCATAGAAATTCATTCGAATTTCATTAATCACGAGTCGAGAGTGAGCGTCTCTCTCTGCTGTGTTATGCTGCATCACACGGGCATTCATAACGCTGCGCGTCCACGACGATGAGCGAGCAGAACAGAGTGAACGTTTTTTAGTTCATTCCTACTTCCATATAGGAATTCCCTCGAGCGCTCTGCACGCGCCACCATTATCAATGTCCGTGTGGACGTCCGCGATCGAACAGTGGAAACATTGGCTACTCCGTCATTTTATTCAAGAAGATCATTCAAACTGCAAAGTGTTTACTTATTTTTGGATACTCGCAATCAAACACAACATTGTGATTTTGTAAAATACATTCAAGAAATCCGCCCCCGAAATGGGGCTTCTTTTAAAATGAAACGAAAATGCTTACAGCTGCACGTCTTGTGGAGACGTCCATTACTTACCCGTTACTTTCGCTTTCAAGTTAGCGATTTTAAAGCACCCAGCGGAGTCACGGTGGGAAAATATTCCCATAGTAGCATCAATTTAATACAATTGGCCTACCTGATTTTGAACACAAGAGGGCAGTAAAGCACTATAAATGATTTGTATATATATTTTTTTTTGGCTAAACAACCATTCTGGCTGTTTTTAAACTTAAACATAAATCTTAAATTGAAAAAAAGGAATACAATGGGTTTAGTTCTAATATTAGTATAATTTTATAGAAAAATAAATGGTGTATAATTACATTTTAGAAAGATATGAGACATTTCCTGATTCTTTTTTTGACATAATCCCTCGCCATAGAAAAAACGTTTGAGATATTCAATATCCGTTCACAATTTAGCATCTTTAATGTATTTTCATCAAGTTGAAAAAGTTTTGTAACTGTAGATGAAACTAACCCCCCCCCCCCCCCCCCACACACACACACACTTTTGTCACAAAAGGTGGCGCTACTGAGCCCCTGCACCACGCCCGTTTCTGAAACTTTGCACATGTCTACTGGCTAATAAATGTGATGTGTCTGTCGAGTTTCATGCAATTTCAAGCATGTTAAGAGTCTCAAAAGCATCAACAAAGAATAATAAAGTTTGATGCGTTGCCACGGCAACAGTATCTAAGATATCAATAATCCTTTCACAGGTCTACATCTGCCGTGTGTTTACATTATACACATAAAGTTTGAAGAAAATCGGGTAATAATAAGAGGGTGATTTCAAAGCATTTAGAAAGTGACACACTTCCTGCTGCCAGTTGGTGGCGCTATAACTTTGACTCACAATAGTCACATCCATGTGATCGGCCTCTTACAGCGAACACACTGCTGAAGTTTCATCAAGATCAGTTAATGTATGCAGAAGTTATAACACACTTCCTGTTTCCATTATTCGCCATAAATTCGTTTCCTCGCCACGGCCAAACCGTTCGAGATATCAGAAATCCCCTGGCAATTTTTCATCCTCAATGTCTTGACTTCATGCACACCGAGTTTGGAGACGAACGGGGGAATTCCCTAGGAGAAGTGTTTCAAATTCCTGAGCATGCGTTTCCAAACAACCCATAATAACTGACTTCCTGTTGGGCTGCCGTAAAACTTAGAGCACGAAAGTTGTTCGGCCCGATGATGTCTATAGGTGTAGCCAGTTTCAGATTATTACATGCAAGCGTGTTAGATATATGGACATGTTTTCGAATCTCGTTCCAGGGGGCGCTGTCGAGCCCCCCTGCCACGCCCGGGTACCAGCTTCAGCCCGGCCCTGATGGCCGCGGGTTCTGACCCGTGTGCAAAGTTTCAAGAGTTTTCGAGCACGTTAAGGGCCCCAAAAGTGGCCAAAAGGTAGTAAAATAATAATAAATATAGCTGCGAGCAGCGATTGCGGGCCCAAGCCGGTGGCACCGCAACCCCGGTGCCTTTAGTTACCTAAAGGCACCGGAGTGGCGGTGCCGCCGGCTTTGCCCCTTCATCGCTGCTCGCAGCTATATTTATATATATATATATATATATATATATATATATATATATATATATATATATATATATATATATATATAAACAAGTCTGTGGCACTGCCACCCCGGTGCCTTTAGGGTTACTGCAAAAACGTAGCAGCGCTTTCAACGTGCAAAAAAAATGTAACCCCGCTTTCACTGTCGCCCTACGGTCCCATGGATTTAACGGACACATGAAATAAGTACACAAGACCGAAAATTCATGTGAAGTGTACAAACGGACATATCACAATGTATGCATGAGCAACATTCTGAAACCTAAAATGAAAATTGAGACACCCTACAGACGGTCTCATGGATTTAACGGACACATGAAATAAGCACACAAGACTGAAAATCTGCCGAACGGCTCTGGTAGTTCCGCTTCAGCACTGATGATGTTGTAGGAATAGTGCGCTCTGGTTGGTCTGGATTGTTCGGGATTTTTAATTTATACAGAAATAAGTTATTTATAATTTAGATGAGAATAAAGTTAGTGTTGATTAAAATGAAGGAAAACAAATATATTGATCTGAAATATAGCACATACATTTTTAATTAATTTAGGTTAAATTACCAAACATACAATCTTAATTTAATTTAAAGCAAACAATACATTTAAATACATTTAAATTATGACTAGTCAGAATGGCGTTGTAGATATCTCAAACTGGAGTTAGGGATAGTCATAATTTAATTGTAGATATCTATTATCAAGTGAAAGATATCTTGAAATTAATTTTGATTAGAGATATCTGAAATTTGATATCTGTAACTTTCATTTTATTGGGTTAGCTATGCGCACTGTGATTGGCTCATCGCGTTTGGGGGCGTGGCTTAGCCATAGGCCAATTACGTTACAGATATCTTAAATGATAATACAAACTATCCAAAATATAATTACGACTTGTTAGAAAGACGTTGTTGATATCAACAATGTTAATTCCGGATAGTCAAACTTAGCTTTTAAATGTTAAAAGGGCTTGCCATACAGAGCTCAGAGAGAGGCTCACCATATTCAAACCAAAATATCTGACTTCCTGTTGGTCGTTGCTAATTACGGTAAATTAGAAAGTTGTTCGGCTCGAAGAGTACAATATACATATCAAGTTTTGTTACTGTAGATAAAACTAACCCCCCCACTTTTGTCAAAAGCATTTAGAAAGTGACACACTTCCTGCTGCCAGTTGGTGGCGCTATAACTTTGACTCACAATAGTCACATCCATGTGATCGGCCTCTTACAGCGAACACACTGCTGAAGTTTCATCAAGATCGGTTAATGTATGTAGAAGTTATAACACACTTCCTGTTTCCATTATTCGCCATAAATTCGTTTCCTCGCCACGCCCAAATATCTTAAATGATAATACAAACTATCCAAAATATAATTACGACTTGTCAGAAAGACGTTGTTGATATCAACGATGTTAATTCCGGATAGTCAAACTTAGCTTTTAAATGTTAAAAGGGCTTGCCATACAGAGCTCAGAGAGAGGCTCACCATATTCAAACCAAAATATCTCACTTCCTGTTGGTCGTTGCTAATTACGGTAAATTAGAAAGTTGTCCGGCTCGAAGAGCACAATATACATATCGAGTTTTGTTACTGTAGATAAAACTAACCCCCCCACTTTTGTCAAAAGCATTTAGAAAGTGACACATTTCCTGCTGCCAGTTGGTGGCGGTATAACTTTGACTCACAATAGTCACATCCATGTGATCGGCCTCTTACAGCGAAAACACTGCTGAAGTTTCATCAAGATCAGTTAATGTATGTAGAAGTTATAACACACTTCCTGTTTCCATTATTCGCCATAAATTCGTTTCCTCGCCACGCCCAAATATCTTAAATGATAATACAAACTATCCAAAATATAATTACGACTTGTCAGAAAGACGTTGTTGATATCAACAATGTTAATTCCGGATAGTCAAACTTAGCTTTTAAATGTTAAAAGGGCTTGCCATACAGAGCTCAGAGAGAGGCTCACCATATTCAAACCAAAATATCTGACTTCCTGTTGGTCGTTGCTTATTACGGTAAATTAGAAAGTTGTCCGGCTCGAAGAGCACAATATACATATCGAGTTTTGTTACTGTAGATAAAACTAACCCCCCCCACTTTTGTCAAAAGCATTTAGAAAGTGACACATTTCCTGCTGCCAGTTGGTGGCGGTATAACTTTGACTCACAATAGTCACATCCATGTGATCGGCCTCTTACAGCGAAAACACTGCTGAAGTTTCATCAAGATCAGCTAATGTATGTAGAAGTTATAACACACTTCCTGTTTCCATTATTCGCCATAAATTCGTTTCCTCGCCACGGCCAAACCGTTCGAGATATCAAAAATCCCCTGGCAATTTTTCATCCTCAATGTCTTGACTTCATGCACACCGAGTTTGGAGACGAACGGGGGAATTCCCTAGGAGAAGTGTTTCAAATTCCTGAGCATGCGTTTCCAAACAACCCTAAATAGCCGACTTCCTGTTGGGCTGGCGTAAAACTTAGAGCACGAAAGTTGTTTGGCCCGATGAGATCTATATGAGTACCGAGTTTCATAATATTACATGCAAGTGTGTTTGATTTATGGACCAAATTTTCTGACAAAGTTTATGGACCAAGTTAATTTAATTAATAAACTAATTATATAAAACTATTTTCAATGCACTACAATTCAACTGGTTGGTTATATGCCTTTACTTATTAATACAACTTATTTAAAAAATACAAGGCGTAAGACATTTATTTTCTTTTTTAATGCAGGCCAAACCACACAGCAGTCAAATGGTTAATCTAGCCCCCCTCCCCCTCCCCACACTCACAGACACACACACACACACACAGAGACAAAGGCTCAGAGAGAGAGAGACATAAAATGACAATTTTCAAACCAAAATATCTGACTTCCTATTGGTTGGAGCTATTGAGTGTAAATTAGAAAGTTGTCTGGCTCGAGGAGAACAATACACATACCGATTTTTATTACTGTAGATAAAATTAATCCCCCCACTTTTGACAAAAGGTGGCGCTACTGAGCCCCTCACCACGCCCGTTTCTGAAACTTTGCCCATATCTACTGGCTAATAAATGTGATGTGTCTGTCGGGTTTCATGCAATTTCAAGTATGCTAAGAGTCTCAAAAGCATAAAAAAAGAATATTAAAGTTTGATGCGTTGCCACGACAACAGTATCTAAGATATCAAGAATCCATTCACAGGTCTACATCTGCCGTGTGTTTACATTATACACATAAAGTTTGAAGAAAATCGGGTAAAAATAAGAGGGTGATTTCAAAGCATTTAGAAAGTGACACACTTCCTGCTGCCAGTTGGTGGCGGTATAGCTTTCACTCACAATAGTCACATCCATGTGATCGGCCTCTTACGACGAACACACTGCTGAAGTTTCATCAAGATCAGTTAACGTATGCAGAAGTTATAACACACTTCCTGTTTCCATTATTCGCCATAAATTCGTTTCCTCACCACGGCCAAACCGTTAGAGATATCAAAAATCCCCTGGCAATTTTTCATCCTCAATGTCTTGACTTCATGCACACCGAGTTTGGAGACGAACGGGGGAATTCCCTAGGAGAAGTGTTTCAAATTCCTGAGCATGCGTTTCCAAACAACCCTAAATAGCCGACTTCCTGTTGGGCTGGCGTAAAACTTAGAGCACGAAAGTTGTTCGGCCCGATGAGATATATAAGTGTAGCGAGTTTCAGATTATTACATGCAAGCGTGTTTGATATATGGACAAGTGCTCAAACCCCGTTCCAGGTGGCGCTGTCGAGCCCCCCTGCCACGCCAGGGTACCAGCTTCAGCCCGGCCCTGATGGCCGCGGGTTCTGACCCGTGTGCAAAGTTTCAAGAGTTTTTGAGCACGTTAAGGCCCCCAAAAGTGCCCAAAAGGTAGTAAAATAATAATAATAATAATAAGTCGGAAGAATAATAATAATCCTTAGGAAAACAATAGGGCCTTCGCCTTTTCAAGGCTTGGGCCCTAATAATAATAACCCTAAGGAAAACAATAGGGCCTTCGCCTTTTCAAGGCTTGGGCCCTAATAATCCTTAGGAAAACAATAGGGCCTTCGCCTTTTCAAGGCTTGGGCCCTAATAATAATAATAATAATCCTTAGGAAAACAATAGGGCCTTCGTCTTTTCAAGGCTTGGGCCCTAATAATCCTAAGGAAAACAATAGGGCCTTCGCCTTTTCAAGGCTTGGGCCCTAATAAGTAGTTTTGATTATTTAAATGTAATGTATTGATTAACTTTCAAAGTACAGCACTCTCCTCACAAATCCATCAACCAGACTGAGCCAACAAAGACTCGTAAGTAAGATCTGGGGTTCGAGCCTTCTGACACCCAAAGCGAAACGCGCACGTGATTGGACAGAAAGTGAGGCTTCATTTGTCATCGATCACGTGACTCTGGGAAACCAATACACACCCCGACACGGGGCTTCAATAGAAATTGCGTCGCATTTGCGATACGCACATCGAAGCTTCAGTGTCATATGTAACATCACTAGCAAGCGCTCTGTGTGATCTTGTCTCTGTCTATTTATTGTTGTTTGTCCACAAGCATATACCGTATATATATATATATATTAGACAGGAGTATGGAGAGCAAACAGCCTTGGATCTTGTGTTCGTCCCTGCCCTCGCTTCATTACGAGTGGGGACACACGCGATTCATGTGTTGTCTGCAGGGGTGCGGCCAGGGATTTTGGGCCCCATGAAAAAATAGGTACTACTGCACCCGTTCAATTAATAAAATCGATCTCTGGGGCCCCTAAAAGTGTGTGGGCCCTTAGAATCGTCCTAACTTTTCCCCCCTTAGCGGCGCCCCTGGTTGTCTGTTTGGGAGTGGAGCATGCACGGTCAGCTCTAGTAAATTGGGTCTGGCTGTGTTCATTCATAAATTCCCGACGTGTAACATATGCACTATCGAGAGTTTTAGCTCTGCTCTTGTTGGCTTTCTTCTCGAGGGCTATTGGCTCAGATCTCGCGTTTGCCGAGGCAGCGCGTAGATTATGGGTCTGCATCTCTACAATAAGAATCTATGGCTCAGATCGCGCGCTTGCCGAGGCAGCGCGTGATTATAATTTATGGGTCTGCATATCTGCATAATAAAGTGGCTCTTCTCACGTTTGCCGGGGCAACGTGTAGATAAATGGTAGCTAATATGCACAGGGAACTGAGTAGACGGGAAATTTCCCTTTCTCTCGTTCTCTTATGATTGTTTGAAAACTAATTTTGTATTCTTTATTGTTTGAGATTATAATATGAGGTTGAGTTAAATGTCTGTATTTATAGGCTACTCTTCAGCTTTTTCATTCAGACCGTTTCTACTTATCTGGTTGATATTTGGCTGCATTTAATTTTTGAGAAAATTAAATATATAGCTACTCATCTTATCCTTGGAGTTAGATGTCTATATTAATATACTATTCAGCTTTAAGCTTTTTCATCCAGACCATTTCTACTTGTCTGGTTGATATTTGGCTGCATTTAATTGAGAAAATTAAATATGTACTCATCTGATCTTTGAGGAGTCATTTATTTCTGAGGAAATAAATAGTTGTTCCCAAGAGGAAATGGATAACCCGTCATTATATGGTGCACATCTCCCTTCGGTGCCCTCCAGCGAGTTCTAGTCTCAGTGTCTGACTCGCAGAAGGGGGGTTTAAGAGGGGTCAGTTCGGTTATTTCCTGCCGATCATCCGTTTCAGGACGCCGGATTGACTTCTCAAGCTATACTAGAGACCAGTCTCGAGAGGCTGGTTCCTTTTAGTAGTCTCAGCCATAGTCATTTTTGGATAAGACATATCTGAGGATAGTCGTTATCTCAGAAGAGGCTTCGACTAAAAAGAAGTCCTGATGCCGAGGCTATCAGGCTTCTGAGGGTGGCCCCCTCCGGGCAGAGACGGGTTTGAGAATCCGTGTCTCCTCGGCGCCCTCTGGGGGGCGACTCTCTGAGGAGGGTTGCAGCGCTGCCAGTTCGGTTGTTCCCTGCCGGTTCGCCGTTCAGGGCACCGAGGTGTCAGCGTCCCCAAACGATCCTCCGAGGAGGGTTGTAGAACAGTCAGTTCGGTTTTTCCTGCCGGTTCGCCATTACAGGGCACCGAAGTGGCTGTTCAACCAATACCCGAGGCCAGTCTTGAGAGACTGGTCCCCTTAGTAGATTTTCTGGCAGCGTGGAAGCTACTGCCAAATATATATCTCATTGGGTCCTGCTCACTATAGAAAAGGGTTACAGAACTCAGTTCGGTTCTCATCCACGCATATTTCTAGGGGTCCTCCCTACGGTGGTGGTCCCCGAGCAGGCTCTGGTTATGTTATCATTCCTGGGAAGCGACTCTCTGAGGAGGGTCGCAGCGCTGCCAGTTCGGTTGTTCCCTGCCGGTTATCCGTTTCAGGGCACCGAGGTGTCAGCGTTCCCAAACGATCCTCCGAGGAGGGTCGTGGAACAGTCAAGTCGGTCGTTCCCTGCCGGTTATCTGCTTCAGGGCACTGCAGTGACTGTTCGGTTAAATACAGAGGGCAGTCTCGAGAGACTGGTCCCCTTAGTAGATTTTCTGGCAGCGTGGAAGCTACTGCCAAATATATCTCGTTGGGTCCGGCTCTGGTTATGTTATCATTCCTGGGAAGCGACTCTCTGAGGAGGGTCGCAGCGCTGCCAGTTTAGTTGTTCCCTGCCGGTTATCCGTTTCAGGGCACCGAGGTGTCAGCGTTCCCAAACGATCCTCCGAGGAGGGTCGTGGAACAGTCAAGTCGGTCGTTCCCTGCCGGTTATCCGCTTCAGGGCACCGAAGTGACTGTTCGGTTAAATCCAGAGGCCAGTCTCGAGAGACTGGTCCCCTTAGTAGATTTTCTGGCAGCGTGTAAGCTACTGCCAAATATATCTCATTGGGTCCTGCTCACTATAGAAATGGTTTCAGAATCCAGTTCGGTTCTTCCACCTAGATTTCTAGGGGTCCTCCCTACGCATTTCCCCCGATCTCTCTGCTCCAGGGAGTTCTGGAGAGAGTTCGCCGGGACGGGGCCCTTCTTCTGTTATTAGCCCCGTGTTGGCAGGCCCGAGTATTGGTTCTCGGACCGAGAGTCTCTCGACGGCTCTCTTCTGGAGATTCCGCTCGGGGGGACTTTTTCTCTCAGTCGAGCGGGTTGATCTTTCCCCCCGCCCAGAATTTTGGAAACTTTGGGCTTGGCCTCTGAGGGGGCCCAGCTCATAAGTTCAGGTCTCTCAACTGAGGTTGTTGAGACCATCCTCAACTCCAGAGCTCCCTCCACGAGGAAACTCTACACCTTGAAGTGGAAATTGTTTACTTCCTGGTGCAGAGAGCACCAGCTGGACCCAGTTATCTGCCCTGTGGTTGCAGTGCTGGAGTTCCTGCAGGTGCGTTTCTCCGCAGGTCTATCCCCAATATTGGTTACTCCACTGCATTTTCGCTCAAATTGACCTTTGTTTTTGCAAATTGCTTTCTGTTTGTTTGCGAGTCGAGTTTTCCTTTGCAAAGCAGATCGAGTTTGTTTGCGAGTCGATTTTTCCTTTGCAAAGCAGATCAGGTTTGTTTGCGAGACGATTTTTCCTTTGCAAAGCAGATTGAGTTTGTTTGCGAGCCAATTTTTTCTTTGCAAAGCAGATCGAGTTTGTTTGCAAAATGCTGGATTTGTTTGTTTAATTTTGGCACATAATTCGCTCCATATGAATGTTATACGTGGTGGTGGTGCAACTCGAAGATCACCACACTCAGATGACTGCTTGTCTGCTCCTCTCCGGACAGTCCGCTCTCCCACACAGACGTATGCCAAACTTTTTCAAATGAGCGAGCAGAGAAATAGAACAGATTTGCACAATTGTAAAATAATAATAATGAATAATTTCAGGATCTTCATGGGCCCTTGGACCCCCCCCCCCCCCCCACGGTGTGTACTCTGACACACTCCTCTCCTGCTCCAACTTTGTTTAGTCCTCTTTTTTTTCTGAAGCCCTGACCATTTCTCCAACTGTTCTAATTCTCTGACCTTCAGCAGTGCACATGGAAAACGTCTCAGGTTACGTATGTAACCCTGGTTCCCTGATAGGGAACGAGACGCTGCGTTTGAGACGCGGTGGGAACGCTCTGCGTGATTGCGTCATGAAGCACGTGTAAAATCAGTCCAATAGAAGCCCGATACGTCATTGGTGACGTCATAGACCAGGAAACTATAAAGCACCCTTGCAAACAGACCGCGCCAGCTTCTGAAAAGTCTGAAGCAAGTCGATCAGGGTATGCAGGAAGTATGGCAGGCAAACGCAGCGTCTCGTTCCCTATCAGGGAACCAGGGTTACATACGTAACCTGAGACGTTCCCTTTCAAGGGAACTCGAGCTGCGTTTGAGACGCGGTGGGAACCCCATACCCACTACGCCATAGTGACAAATGCCCTTTCTGTGTGAAGTCCTTGCGCACACTAAGAAGCAAGCAACCTTGCCCCTGGAGTGGAGAGGTCAAGGTCATAAAACCTGACAAATGTATGCGGAGAGGACCATCCTGCCGCATTACAAATATCAGGAAGGGAAACCCCCGAAATTAAGGCCGTAGAGGCCGCCATACTCCTAGTAGAATGGGCCCGTACAGCCATAGGTGAAGGCTGACCGGCCGCTTCATAAGCTAATGAAATAGCCTCGACTATCCACTTGCTCATAACCTGTTTAGATGCAGGGCACCCTCTTCTGAGTGACCCAAAACATACAAATAATTGCTCTGACTTACGCCACAGGGCAGCTCTGTGAACGTAGGCATCCAATGCCCGAACTGGACATAACAGGTTCAAATGTTCCTGATCTGGGGTATTAAAAGGTGGAGGATAAAAGGCCTGCAGCACTATTGGGCCCCCAACATTGAATGGGACCTTATGAATATAACCCGGTCTAGGGTATAGAAATGCTTTCACCATACCAGGTGCAAATTCCAAACATGAAGGAGCAACCGACAGGGCATGCAAATCTCCAATTCTCTTGATAGATGAAATAGCAAGGAGAAATAACGCTTTCAAAGTGAGGAATTTTTCTGAAACCTCTTCAATAGGCTCGAACGGAGCCAGAGCCAGACCCTCAAGTACAATGGCTAAATCCCAAGCCGGTGCTCTGGAGTGCAGTGCAGGTCTCAACCTCAATGTACCACGGAGAAAACGAGTAATCAGTGGATCTCTCCCAATAGAAGTACCCCCCAGAGGGGTATGGTAGGCCGATATAGCCGCCACATAAACTTTTAAGGTGGAAGGAGATAATCCAGCAGAGAAACGGTCTTGCAGAAAATCGAGAACTGAACCAACAGGGCAGTTAACAGGATCTAACTGACGCTCACCACACCAGGTGGAGAATAATTTCCATTTCAGCGCATACAGTCTTCTCGTGGAAGGGGCTCTGGAATGGAGAATGGTCTCAACGACCTCAGTCGAGAGACCGGATTCTATGAGCCTGGCCCCCTCAGAGGCCAGGCCCACAGTTTCCACAACTCCGGTCGAGGGTGAAAAATCGTGCCCTCTACCTGGGACAGCAGGTCCCTCCTGATTGGAATCTCCAAGGGAGAGCCGTTCAGAAGAGACACCAAGTCCGAGAACCAAACTCGAGTCGGCCAGTAAGGGGCTATTAGTAGCAGACGGGCCCCTTCCCGGCGAACCCTCTCCAGAACCCCCGGGAGCAACGATATCGGGGGGAAAGCATACAGGTACAGCCTCGGCCAAACCTGCACCATCGCATCCAGTCCGAGAGGAGCTGGGTGCGTGAGAGAGAACCACATGGGACAATGAGTTGTATCTGAGGATGCGAAAAGGTCTATCTGAGCACAACCAAATTTCTCCCAAAGGAGCTCCACCACCTCGGGGTGAAGTCTCCACTCCCCGGGCCTCAGCCCCTGCCTTGACAGTATATCTGTCAAGTACATTCTGACGCCCCGGAATGTAAACTGCTCTGAGAGATAGCAACTTTCCCTGGGCCCATAGGAGGATCTGATGGGCCTGCTTGCAAAGGTGACGTGACCTCAAACCCCCCTGATGGTTGATATATGACACCACCGACGTGTTGTCCGTACGGACCAACACATGATGGCCTCTCAGGTCTGGCAGGAAATATTTGAGAGCTCGAAATACCGCCATCATCTCCAAGCGATTTATGTGCCATGACAGTTGATGGTCCTGCCAAAGACCTTGCGCCGAGCGGCCACTCATGACCGCCCCCTATCCCGTGAGGGAAGCATCCGTCGAAAGCGTGACGCGTCGACAAGAAGCCCCCAGCACTGGGCCCTGGGCGAGGAACCAAGGTTTCTTCCACATGACCAAGGCACGATGGCATAGCCGCGTGACCTTGATCTTGCGGAACGGATTTCCCCTCGGAGAAAACCCCTTGGTTCTGAGCCACCACTGCAGGGGTCTCATGTACAGCAGGCCAAAAGTAATCACGTTGGACGCTGCTGCCATGAGCCCCAACAGTCTCTGAAACTGTTTCACAGCGAGTGACTGGCCTAGTTTTACATTCTTTACGGCTGTGAGAATCGCAGAAATCCGAGCAGGAGATAGACGTGCCTGCATTGTGGTCGAATCCCAAATTACACCTAAAAAAGTGGTCCTCTGAGCAGGGAGGAGAACACTCTTCTTGATGTTGAGCCACAACCCCAACTCCTTTATGTGAGACAGAACGACATCTCGATGCCGAACTGCCAACTGCTCTGACTGAGCTAAAATCAACCAATCGTCGATATAATTTAATACGCGAATGCCCTGGAGTCTCAAAGGAGCCAGAGCTGCATCCACGCATTTTGTAAAGGTGCGGGGTGATAAACCTAGGCCAAACGGTAGAACCCGATACTGGTAAGCTTCGCCCCCGAAAGCGAACCTCAGGAACTTCCTGTGATGAGGATGGATGGATACATGAAAGTAAGCGTCTTTCAGGTCTATTGTGACAAACCAGTCCTCGGACTGAATCTGTGATACAATTTGCTTGAGTGTGAGCATCCTGAACTTGAGTTTCTGAACTCTGCTGTTTAACTGGCGCAGATCTAGAATAGGACGCAACCCTCCATCTTTTTTCGGAACAATGAAGTAACGGCTGTAAAACCCTGACTCTCTGCTGGGAGGAGGCACCCCCTCTATCGCTCCTTTTTGAAGAAGTGTCAGAACTTCCTGCTCCATAACCAGAGCCTGCTGTGAGTCCACCACTGTGGGAAGGACCCCTTGAAATCTGGGCGGCCGAGAACCGAACTGAATTCTGTAACCCTTTTCTATTATATGCAGGACCCATAAAGAAATATTTGGCAGAAGTTTCCACGCTGCCAGAAATTCTGATAAGGGAACCAGTCTCTCAAGACTGGCCTCTGGATTTGATTGAACAATCATTTCGGCGCCCTGAAGCGGCGAACCGGCAGGGAACAACCGAACTGACCGTTCTACAATCCTCCTCAGAGGATTGCATGGGGACGCTGACACCTCGGTGCCCTGAAACGGCGAACCGGCAGGGAACAACCGATGTGGCAACGCTGCGACTCTCCTCGGAGAACCGCCCCCCGGAGGGCGCCAAAGAGAAACGGTTCCTCGGAATCGTTCCTCCCTGGAGGGGACCACCCTCAGAAGCCTGGCACACTCGGCGTCAGGACTTCTTCTTAGTCCAGGTTCTCTTAGACATGACAGTCCTCAGATCCTGTCTGCCCCCAGCAGGCCTGGACTGCGAACGCCACTCGGGAACCCCAGATTGTGGAGGAGCCCGAGCAGCAACGCTCTGTTTCTGCTGGTATCTGTGTGAGGAGCTCGTAGACGGACGAGGCTGCTCAACCTTTATATTGCGTGCAGCCTCGGGGACATTAGACCGGCGAGGAAGAAACCTCTGAAACGCAGCCGCTTGTTTTTTATTTTCTTGAAACCTATCGACAACACAATTTATAGCATCGCCGAACAGACTTGTAGGAGAAACCGGTGCGTCCAGAAGAACAGATCTATCTTTGTCTTTAATCTCAGAAAGATTCAACCATAAATGACGTTCCGTGGCCACCAGGGCTGCCATAGAACGGCCCACAGATTTGGCCGTCTCCTTGGTGGCCCGGAGAGATAAATCTGTCGTGCGACGTAATTCTCGAATTGCATCAGCACTAACTTCCTCACATTCATCTATGTCCCTCAGCAGGTCAGCCTGATAAGCTTGTAATATCGTCATTGTATGTAAGCATGCCGCCGCCTGACCTGCTGCCGAATACGCTTTACCCACCAGCACTGATGTATTTTTTAATGGTCTGGTGGGTAACGTCGGGGCTTTCAGTGATGACGCTGACTCGGGGGAGAGATAGCTCGCAAGCGTCTCTTCCGCACGAGGCATCGTCAAATAACCGTAATCATCAATACCTCTAACTTTACTGTAATTACTAGTCTGAGGATTATGAACTCTGAAAGACGCCGGTTTATTCCATGATCTGGACACCTCAGTGTGAAGATCAGGAAAAAACGGGAGTTCCCGACGAGGAGGTCGTGATCTAGATGGTAAATAACGATCATCTAGAAGACTCTTTTTTGATTCAACATCAATATCATCAGCTGGCCACTCAATATTTAATTTAGTAACAGCACGAGATAAAACCTCCATCAACTCCTCATCAGCGGGGATATGAGCTGGCGAAAACTCAAAATCCCCCATATCAACGACATCCAGTTCCTCAGAACTGGATAGCCGCAACATTGGTGCCTCAACCTGGGGAGGAGAAACCGCAGAGCGGGCTCCTTCCTGGGCTGGGACACCGGATCCAGCAGCTAAGGGCTGAGAAAGGGCTGGGCCCGTCTCAAACCCCGCTACTAGATCCATCTGTGAACCCCACGATGCACGCCGCCGCTGTGCCTCAGCAGCAGCGGGACCCGCACCACGGGGAACACGAACCGAACCATCCTCCTCAAAGAATGCCCGGCGGGAGCGGAGAGTTTTCATGGACAAACTCATGCAATGCTCACAATCAGCCCCCTCGAGGACTGACTGGGCATGCTCTACTCCCAAACAAGCAACACACATCTGATGTGTGTCCCCACCCGTAATGAAACGAGGGCAGGGAACAACACAACGTTTGTAATCTTGCTTGCTCGCCATCATGAGATATATAGCAATATGATCGTACAGACAACAATAAATAGACAAGGACAGATTCACAGAGAGCGCTTGCTGAAGACAACAGAAGCTGGCGCGGTCTGTTTGCAAGGGTGCTTTATAGTTTCCTGGTCTATGACGTCACCTATGACGTATCGGGCTTCCATTGGACTGATTTTACACGTGCTTCATGACGCAATCACGCAGAGCGTTCCCACCGCGTCTCAAACGCAGCTCGAGTTCCCTTGAAAGGGAACTGTTACACATGAAGTCCTACACACATACAGCAGTGCATGTGACTTTGGCCCTTAATAATGACATCTGGGTATCATATCTGGGTGACAAAGAAACTTTTAACTACAGGCAATATTCCTCATGTCACATACTTGGCTCTCCTCAACATCGCCAAATAGATCATATATAAGCAAAATTTGGACCCAGATCTAAGCTAATAAGAAGCAGGACAAGGTCAGATTAATTATTCTCATAGAACAATAACCTGAAATTTACAAAGCTTTGGATAACTAGGGCATGTATCTTAACGCTGTGTATTGTGAAAAGCGCTATACAAATAAATGTCAATTGAACTGAACTCATGGTGGATGATCATGCAGATCTAAAAGAAAGAATCAGTGTAACACAACTTATTGAGGATGCTGATGACGACATTTCAAAGTTAAGGATTAATTATTTTGATATAGCCTAGCTGGAACAAACACTATAACAGTTGATAAGTTTATTTTTGACAAAACATACTACTATATATTTAACATATGAGCAGAAACGTCCCGGGTTACGTATGTAACCCTAGTTCCCCGAAGGGACGGACGCTGCGTGTAATCGCAGTGGGAACGCCCCCAGCGTGACGCGTCTGAAGCATGAATGAAATCAGTCAATGGAGAGAATGAGCGTACGGCGAGTGACGTCATAGACCAGGAAGCTATAAATATCCCCTGAGCACACAACACGCCAGCTTAAAAGTTACTGAAGCAGCGACCCAAGGGGATGCCGAGAGTATGGCAGGACACGCAGCGTCCGTCCCTTCGGGGAACTAGGGTTACATACGTAACCCGGGACGTTCCCCTTCAGGGACTACCGCTGCGTGTAATCGCAGTGGGAACGCAATACCCACATCCCCATACGACCAAATCCCCGTCGTGTGTCATCAGGAGACACAAACCGACGAGAGAACCTGAGCCCCTGGAGTGGAGCTAAGGTCAAGGGAATAAAATCTGACGAAAGTGTGCGGTGAGGACCAGCCTGCCGCATCACAAACGTCCTGAAGAGAAGCTCCTGAAAGAAGAGCTGTAGAGGCAGCCATACTCCTGGTGGAATGAGCCCTTACAGCCAAAGGTGAAGGCTGATGGGCCGAACCGTAAGCAAGCGAGATGGCCTCGACC
The DNA here is from genome assembly GCA_030578255.1 of Tiaroga cobitis. Classification (NCBI taxonomy): domain Eukaryota; kingdom Metazoa; phylum Chordata; class Actinopteri; order Cypriniformes; family Leuciscidae; genus Tiaroga; species Tiaroga cobitis. The sequence goes on along the minus strand of CM060596.1, from coordinate 27,869,805 downwards.
ACCCACTTGCTCATCCTTTGCTTAGATGCAGGACACCCTCTCTTAGGTGACCCAAAACAGACAAACAGTTGTTCCGATCTCCTCCACAGAGCAGCTCTGTGGACATACGCATCTAAAGCCCTAACAGGGCACAGCAAATTAAGTTTCCTCTGGTCTGACGTCAGAAAAGGCGGAGGACAGAAAGCCTGCAGAACTATAGGTCTAACCAAAGTGGTTGGCACCTTAGGAACATAACCTGGTCTCGGACAGAGAAAGGCCTTAACCATACCAGGAGCAAATTCCAGGCACGAGGGAGCCACCGAAAGTGCTTGAATATCACCAATCCTTTTTAGAGATGAGATAGCAAGAAGAAGGATAGTCTTAAGAGTAAGAAACTTTTCCGAAACTTCCTCGATGGGCTCGAAAGGAGCAAGGGAGAGACCTTCTAAGACGATGGCCAGATCCCAAGCTGGTACCCTTGTGCGAACTGCAGGCCTCAGCCTCAGGGTGCCACGAAGGAAGCGAGATATAAGTGGGTGTTTCCCGAGGGAACCTCCACTTGAAGGGGCGTGGTAAGCAGCTAAGGCCGCCACATACACCTTCAGTGTGGAGTGGGATAACCCTGTGGAGAGACGGTCCTGCAGGAAATCCAGCACTGTACCAACCGGGCAGTTAACTGGGTCCTGCTGGCGCTCTCCACACCAAGAGGTGAAAAGTTTCCACCTCGCGGCATATAACTTCCTCGTGGAGGGAGCTCTGGATTGGAGGATGGTCTCAACGACCTCAGCCGAGAGACCAGAATCTATGAGCTGGGCCCCCTCAGAGGCCAAGCCCACAGCCTCCATAGCTCTGGACGGGGGTGAAGGATCGACCCACTCGCCTGAGAGAGCAGATCTCTCCTGATCGGTATCTCTAGGGGAGAGCCATCGAGGAGAGACACTAGGTCCGAAAACCATACTCGGGCCGGCCAGAACGGGGCTATAAGCAGGAGACTGAGCCCGTCCCGGCGAACCCTCTCCAGAACTCCTGGGAGCAGAGCGATCGGGGAAAAGCGTACAGGCGTGACCTCGGCCACGGATGTACCATAGCATCCAACCCCAGTGGGGCTGGCTGGCTGAGAGAGAACCACAGTGGACAGTGTGATGTCTCTCGGGACGCAAATAGGTCTACCTCGGCACGACCGAAATGTCCCCATAGGAGCTCCACCACCTCGGGGTGAAGACTCCACTCCCCGGGCCTCGGCCCCTGCCTCGACAGGATGTCTGCCCCCTGATTCAAATACCCCGGGAGATAAATAGCTCTGAGAGAGAGAATTTTCCCCTGGGACCACAGAAGGATCTGACGTGCCAGCTTGTAAAGCGGGCGAGAACGCAGACCCCCCTGGTGGTTGATATAGGAAACCACCGATGTGTTGTCTGTCCGGACAAGAACATGGTGGCCTCTTAGGTCCGGGAGGAAATGTTTCAGGGCCTGAAACACTGCCAACATCTCTAGACAATTTATGTGCCATAGACGGTGATGGTCCTCCCACAGACCCTGAGCCGGGCGACCACTCATGATCGCCCCCCAACCCGTGAGAGAGGCATCTGTCGTTAGCATCACGCGACGACAAGGAGCTCCCAACACAGAGCCTTGGGACAGAAACCAAGGATCTTTCCACATAACCAGGGCGCGATGACACCGTCGCGAACTCATGATCATGCGAAGCGGATTTCCCCTCGGGGAGAATCCCCTGGTTCTGAGCCACCACTGTAACGGTCTCATGTGCAGGAGGCCAAAAGGTATCACGTTGGACGCAGCCGCCATGAGACCCAACAGTCTCTGGAACTGTTTTACAGTGGATGACCGGCCTAGCTTGACTTGATGTACTGCGGCGAGAATCGAAGCAACACGAGCAGGTGACAACTGTGCCTGCATCGTCGTCGAATCCCACACTACACCGAGAAAAGTGGTTCTCTGTAATGGAGAAAGAACACTCTTCTTGGCGTTGAGTCTCAACCCCAACCTCTTGATGTGAGCAAGAACGACATCTCGATGCCGAACCGCCTGATGTTCCGATTGAGCTAGAATTAACCAATCGTCTATATAGTTCAGAATACGGATGCCCTGCAGCCTGAGCGGAGCTATAGCTGCATCCATACACTTCGTGAACGTGCGGGGTGACAGTGCTAGGCCAAACGGAAGAACCCGATATTGGTACGCTTCGCCCCCGAAAGCGAACCTCAGGAACTTCCTGTGTTGAGGGAGGATAGATACATGAAAGTAAGCGTCCTTTAGATCTATCGTGACAAACCAGTCCTCGGATCTGATTTGTGACACGATCTGCTTGAGAGTGAGCATCTTGAACTTGAGCTTCCCTACAGTGTGATTTAAGACACGCAGATATAGAATGGGACGCAGCCCTCCATCTTTTTTCGGAACGATGAAGTACCGGCTGTAGTATCCTAACTCCCTGCTGGGTGGAGGAACCCGTTCTATAGCCCCTTTTTGCAGCAGAGTTTTTACCTCCTGTTCTAATACCAGAGCCTGCTCGGGGCCTACCACAGTGGGCAGAACCCCTCTGAACCGAGGTGGACGCGTTCTGAACTGAATAGCATACCCGTTCTTTATAATATTCAGGACCCACTGAGAAACATTGGGAAGCATTTCCCATTCCGCCAGGAACTCTACTAAGGGAACCAGCCTCTCGAGGCTGGCCTCTGGATGAACATCCCGAGTGACAGACACAGCGCCCTGTAACATACTGGCAGGAAACAGCTGGTCTGAACACTCCACAACCCTCCTCGGAGGGGGCGAGCGTCCCTCGGGAAATCGCTCGCCGAGTCTCTCTACGCCCTGTGTAGGCAGGGTTAGTAGAACAGACCCCTGAGGGCATCGGGAAAGACAGGGCACCGTGTTCTTGTGCGGTGAACTCAAGTCTCTCCCGATGGGGACCACCCTCAGAGTCCTGACGTTCAGCCCGTCAGGACTTTTTCGACGCGGCCTTCCTGGCGACAATGACTGTCCTCAGATCAGTCCTGCCCCGAGACGGCCGCGCCGGAGAGCGCCGCGCCTCGTCCCTCCAGTTTCCCTGCGGGGGGGCACGAGACGCGACACTCCGCTTCTGCTGTGCTCTTTTTGAAGAGGAAGAACTCGACGGCTGGGACTGCCCTTTTCGCTCAGCAGCCCCAGTGACACGTATCTTGAGAGGGATAAATTTAGAAAAAGCAGCCGCCTGTTTTTTCTCTTCCTGGAACCTCTCCGTGACCGAGTGAAGAGCGTCACCGAAGAGGCCCGCAGGCGAAACAGGAGCATTTAAAAGGAGAGACTTATCTTTTTCCTTCATCGATGTTTGACTCAACCATAAGTGCCTTTCTGTGGCCACCATGGCTGCCATAGATCGACCAATAGATTTAGCGGACTCTCTGGTGGCACGCAGAGTGAGATCAGCAGTCTGCCTAAGTTCGCTAATCATATCAGCCGAAATTTCACCCCCCTCAGAAACATCTTTGAGCAGGTCGGCCTGATAAGCCTGCATAATAGCCATCGTATGCAAACACGCAGCCGCCTGCCCAGCCGCCGAGTAAGCCTTCCCCACCAGCACAGAGGTATTCTTTAGTGGTCTAGATGGAAGAGCCGGCGCTTTAAGTGAAACCGAAGAAGCAGGAGAGAGATAGCTCGCGAGCGTCTCCTCCGCCTTCGGCATCGTCACATAACCAGCAGATTTAGCACCAAAAATGTTACCATAAGCATTTGACTGATTCGTGTAAATTCTGCTAGAAACCGGTCTAACCCAGGTCTTTGAAACCTCAGCATGAAGGTCTGGGAAGAACGGTAAGCACCGGCGAGAAGGTTGAGGTCGTGCAGACAGAAATCTATCATCTAGTTTGCTTTTAATTTTAGAATCCTGTCTATCAGCTGGCCACTCGATACTGAGCCTTTCAACAGCCCGAGATAACACATCCATCAAACCTTCTTCATTTGCAGTATAATGTGTCACACTAGTTTCCTCTGATGCAAAACTTTCGACATCCAGATCCTCAGAACTGGATAATCTTAATTCAACATCATCATATGCCTCCACCTGGGCAGAAGTAACCGCCGCAGCGCGTGCTTCCGAAGCCGGGTGAGAGGCACCGGATCCCGCCGGAGAAAGCTGAGATAGGGCGGGGCCCGTCTCAACATCGCCGGTGAGATCCATCTGCGAACCCCAAGTCAAGCGCCGCCGCTCTGCCTCAACAGAAGCGGGACCCGAGCCTTGGGGAGCTCGCAGCAAACCACTCTCCTCAAAGAGCGATCGCCGCGAGCGCAGAGTTCTAAGAGGAAAGCTTTCGCAATGCTGACAGTCGACTCCCTCAAGAGCCGACTGGGCATGCTGAACACCCAAACAAGCCACACATAACTCGTGTGAATCCCCACCCGTGATGTATCGAGTACAGGGGGGAACACACTTCCTATACTGCTCGCTCATATTGTTTTTTTTATATATATATATATATAGTGATAAACTCCTGACAGAACAGACAAACACAATCGACAGATTCAGACACACGCACAGAGCTGCTGAAGTGACAAAAAGCTGGCGTGTTGTGTGCTCAGGGGATATTTATAGCTTCCTGGTCTATGACGTCACTCGCCGTACGCTCATTCTCTCCATTGACTGATTTCATTCATGCTTCAGACGCGTCACGCTGGGGGCGTTCCCACTGCTATTACACGCAGCGGTAGTCCCTGAAGGGGAACTGCTAACAAAAGCTTGTTTGATGTCTATTTTAGAGTTAAAACTTTATAATCTATCCTAAACTAGTCACACACACACACACACACACACACACACACACACACACACACACACACACACACACACACACACAGAAACATGATTCAAGTTTAAACAGTAGGCCTAGGCTATTTTTGCGTTTACAGACACTGAACGTTATTATATATCGCGATTAGAACAAACCAGATTAATAAAACACTTACAGTTCAGCTCGCTCCTCGAAGTGAAAATAAACCAGCACTTGTTCTGAGGTAGGTAAATGTCCCAGGATTATTCCTCACAGCCGCGCAAGACGACAGTACATTAATCTGACTAAATATAGTGTGTTTACAGAGTTTGTGTGGGCGTTGTCTCAATGTGTTGCTTCGGATCATTAGCGTTTAAATAGCGCGCGTTCTCCGTGGGCGTGGCACATTAGCGGAATAATGAGATGCGAGAACGATAATGAGAACGGCTGACACCTCTCTCTTTTTATATAGATTACATAAACAGGGAATATTTATTTTAGTTTTAAATTAGATCATTTAAAAGTACAAACTTAAATGATCATAAACATATTTTGCTCATGTCTGGGTAAATAGTATTAGCTGAGTTTTGTTTAAGTTTAGAGACGTGCTCCAGAAAAAAAGTTCACGGACACGGAGAGGCAGAACGCACACCCTGTTTATTTTCTTTATTTTACAAAAGCACAATATTTAATTTCGATTGTAGGTGGGCACATAAAGTAGACATTTAACCGTTTTTTTATGTTTCATAACTCTGTATGACCAGAAATGATGGAGAGTTTTAAGTCTATTTTTCTACTATGTGAAAAAATTATGCTTTAAATTATGCTCTGAGCCCGAGCGAGATTGTTCCTGGCGCCCCCCGCAGCGTTGGTCTGGTTTCACACTCAACTTGATTCTATCGAACCCTGTTGTTTGGGTGCATATTACGTCATCGCAAACGTGTACTGCGCATTATAGAAAACAGAACGGGGTCAATATATTGTGTTTTTTATTAATTCGCTGATATTATACGCAGTTGAGTGAACAATATAGGTTTACTGTGCATGTGTCACATAAGGTCGGATTCTGCTGCTTGCAAACAGACTCTTTTGAGGAGACAGTGGATTTCCATTTTGTTGCCCTTATTCCATGCGCAATGCGCGAATACACTGCCGGCTCACTCTCGCTCGTATCCAAGGTAATTCATCAACACTATCATCCCTTAAGTGTTTTATTTAACTGAATACATCACAATAAGCTAAAACGCATGCGCAGGTCACTTTACTTCCTAAACAAGTGCGCACCCAAGTCCGTGTTGCTTTCACATTCACGCGAACCGCGGCACGGTTCGGGAGCAACCGAACTCAGACCACCTCCTCTAGGCAGTCTCTGGTTCGGTACCCCAGTGCACACCCGGGTCCCATGACAGCGTTCACATTAGCATTTAAGCGAACCGTGCCCCGTTCCGAATTAAACTGCCAGTGTGAAAACACCCTTAAAGTCCAAAGGCTCCAATACAAATGATTTACTTAAATTTTACTCACAGGTACATGCAGGCAGGATGACAGGCAGGATAACACACACTCTAAACACAATTATCAACAAAGTAGAACTGACAAGGACTGACTGAACAGAGGGAAACTAAATACAGACCCCAATGAAGACTAACGAGGTGAGGACAGGTGACACGGATGATGATGACGATGAACAGGTGAGTAATGAGGGAGTGAGTTCAGGTGTGAAGACACGAGGGATACTGGGAAGTGTAGTGAAGACAAAGACAGGATGGTGCAGACGATGACTGTGACATAACGACCCCCTTCAAAAAGCCCTGAAGGCTGACCAGGGCATGGCCTATCCAGGGCAGGAAACCTCCAGGGCAGAGCAGGATGAGCAGGCGGCCATGGCGGAGCAGGATGAGCAGGCGGCCATGGCGGAGACACCCCCTTTGGGTGGCCATGGCGGAGAGGACCCTTCGGGTGGCCATGGCAGAGAGGACCCTTCGGGTGGCCATGGCGGAGAGGACCCTTCGGGTGGCCATGGCTGAGAGGACCCTTCGGGTGGCCAGGGCGGAGAGGACCCTTCGGGTGGCCATGGCTGAGATGGCCCTTCGGGAGACCAGGCCTTCCCGTGGGAGTCAGGCCTATATCACCCCACCCCTATATCAATTTTCTTGGGGGGAGTGACAGGCTCAAGGACGTGCTCAGGGACAGAAGACTCAGGCTCGGGAACAGTCTCTGGTTCGCCGTGCATGACGTGAACGGTCTCTGGCTCGGCGGGCATGACGTGAGCGGTCTCTGGCTCGGCGGGCGTGACGTGAGCGGTCTCTGGCTGGGCAGACGTGACGTGAACAGTCACTGGCTGGGCAGACGAGACGTGAAGCGCAGGCTCGGCAGGGCTGACGTGGAGCTCAGGCTCGGCAGGGCTTACGTGGAGCTCAGGCTCTGTGCTGGACGGGACCAGCGGTGAGGGCTCTGGGCTGGATGGGACCAGCGGTGAGGGCTCTGGGCTGGACGGGACCAGCGGTGAGGGCTGTGGGCTGGACGGGACCAGTGGTGAAAGCTCGGGGGGACGAGATTCCGGACAGGGGATGAACACAGGAGAGGTGACGTGCAAATCAGGTGTTGTCATGGCGTGCCACGGGAGGAAGCTCTGCAGACAACTGGAGAGATCTGGGAGCTCCCTTGGATCGACCGCCTTAGCCCCCAGCCGGTAACACACCTTGATCGTCTCGTCACCCAGCGAGCAGGAGGCAGCGAGAGGAACAAACCCCCAGGTGAAGTGGAACAGATCGCGGCTATCCAGAGCCAAAGCCGCGATCTGTCCAGCGAGCTCCCAGCTCATGATGTGGTCGGTTCTTCTGTTACGGTGCAGTGTGGGTTGAAGAAGACTCAAAGTCCAAAGGCTCCAATACAAACGATTTACTTAAATTTTACTCACAGGTACATACAGACAGGCAGAATAACACACTCTAAACACAATTATGAACAAAGTAGAACCGACAAGGACTGAATGAACAGAGGGACATTAAATACAGATACCAATGAACACTAACGAGGTGAGGACAGGTGACACTGATGATGATGACGATGAATAGGTGTGTAATGAATGAGGGAGTGAGTTCAGGTCTGAAGACACGAGGGATACTGGGAAGTGTAGTGAAGACGAAGACAGGATGGTGCAGACGATGACTGTGACAGCAACAACACACTTGTTTGTGTGATATTGTATAAGTATAAAGGGCAGTAGCTCTCAAAAGGCCAAACTTTTAAGGACAGGACAATGTCACAAACAATTTTTTTACCAGTTTTATTCTGGCATTTAATGTTAAAGCATTTTCAAAAACACAACATTTTCATGTGTTTAAAAAATACTGTTTTGACCTTCAAAATGACCTTTATCCAACAAATAGAATCTTATGAAAGGGATTTACAGTGGTGGTGATGGTGGGGGTGGGGGCCATTCTGCTGTCCTGAATGATATCATGTGGTGTTTAATGCAGTGACACACAGAATAAGTCATGTCTGCTGGTGGTGACACCAGGTGAGAGAGTGACTTTTGAAAATGCCTGTTTCTGTGTGAGAGAGAGTGTTGTCTTATTGGGATTCTGTTGGTGCAGCAGAGAGAGCAGATCACTAGCTTGGGTTAAGGGGGAGATTACTCGATAGATGAGTGTAATATAATACATTAAACCCCAACAGATCACAGCACATCAGCCACATCACAGGGTCTCAAGCCCTCCATCAACTTGGGATAGAGACATTCAGTCCTCCATGCCAGAAAAAAGCTTTTTGAAATGTGCTTTAGTATGTTTTGTATGCCTGAAAATGTTGCATTGAGGGTGTAAGCATTTTAAAATGGCAGAAAAGAAACAGCTAATAAAAGCAGTCTCTAAAAATGGCACAAATTATCAGCAGTCGGCCACATTGTGAGGCTGCAGTACTCTTGGATGATTTAATATACAAATAACTTTAAATTACAACAGAGAAAAAAACACATTTATTTGTTACGGACCAGTCTGTTGTGGTTGTGAAAGGTTTTATTCCTGCTTATGTAACAGCTCCCTGTATTCAAATTTGTCAGTCGTGGCATTGACCCATCTAATATTTCTTTATAATGACGACTAAACTGTATATGTTTACCATAATTTAAAGACAAAATCCCAGTGCCAGTTTGATGTCTCTCATATACGGATGATTGTAACTGACTATTTCTCTTTAACATAATTTTAAGCTAATCTTCATTTAAAGCCTGGTTCACACGGGACGATTTTAAAATTGTCGGCCGATTTTCCAAACCTGAGAGACTCCACACACGGCGATAAAAAATCATGGGTCTAACAGTTTTGGTCGTACTGTGTGTGGTGCACAGCCACACGGCAAAATCAACACATCACACACGAACCGATTTGACTCCAGAGCATTCCCAGATCAGACGGAAAATCTCGCAAAATCCCTCGAGATCAAACGTGACTTCAGAGTAAACAATCATGGCGGACGAAGAGGATGCAGTGGCGATAGTTTGTAGTTTGTTTTTAACCGAAAAAAACGTTATCAAAAGAAAAGGCGATGGTCAAAGAAGTGGAGACAACGCGAGCATGGACGGCTGTTTTGATTTTGTTTCCCGGTGCTTCCTCTGCGCCTCGTCACCTCGCTTTCTGATTGGCTACACGCCACAGTCCACAGGCTGCGTGCTCGTTTGTCCCCGGGGGACACCACACACGAGGATAAATCGGGCCAAAAAAATCCAACATGTTGGATATCCCCGATTTGAGATCGGAGCGGTCCCGACATCCTTCCGAGCAGACGAGAGCACTCTTAACACACCACACACGGCAGGAATATCTGATCAGATTATTTTACGATAATCGGAGCATACTTAAGATTGTCGGAAGGGGTAAATCGGGGCTAAAATCGGCCCAATTATCCTGCCGTGTGAACCAGGCTTAAGATAATAAAATAATTTTAAGTCATATCAATATGTTGAATCACATGTTCATTAATATAATCAAGTATGTGTAACTCACCCAGCATGCATGAAGATGTAGCTAAGATAGCGCCAGGCCTGAGCTCTGAGCTGTGGGTGGTATGGCAATGGGCCCTTCAGGAAGTATGGCGATGACACCTGGAGAACCCAACGGTTCAGCTGCAGTCCGTAATATATAAAGACAACAACCTGAGAAAGATGTGGTAAGTTAGAGGCTGTTACTGATGTGTGACACCTCCAAAACAGCATTTTAAGGCATTTTATGAAATTATATGTGCACTCTTGCCTCAAAGGGTGTTCTAAAAGGTAAGGAAACATAATTATGCAGCCTCGGAACCTAGCTGTAGAATTCTAAGGCAGCATCACCTACAGTACATCGACCTGTACATTACCGTTCAAAAGTTAGGGGCCTGTAAGATTTTTCTAAGTAAAAAAAAAGTATTTTATGCCCACCACGGCTGCATTTATTTGATCAAAAATACAGTAAATACAGTAATATTGTGAAATAATACTACACTTTTAAATACATTTTTTTCCATTTTTTTATTTTATTTTTTTCCATTATTTTGTATTTTCAGCAGCTATTATTCCAGTCTTTAGTGTCTCAAGATCCTTCAAAAACTATTACATTAAGTGCATTAGAGAAGATGCTCCTACAATGTAATGCGATTAGCTTAGTAGAAAATAGATACAATATGGGGAAAACAACTTTTCTGTTACGACCCTGGTTCCCTATGTAATGACACAATGCGTCAGTCTTGATTGTGTCTGAAACACATTCAATAAACTCCAATGTCATTGGTGCAACGTCACCCTGTGACGTGTGACGGCGCACCATGGAAGCTAAAAAGGATACCTGGAACACAGAAGCATCAACTTCTGATTGGTTGAAGAAAGTCACTCACATGCATGCTGGAAGTATGGCAAGGGAACCAGAGTTACAGTGGTAACCAAAACGTTCCCTTATGGGGAACTCTATGCAGTGCCTGATGATGACGCTACCCTGGAACGAAATAAGACCTTTTTATGACCATTATGAATTTATGACCTACACGAATTACAAAAAATAACTTCCTTTCAAAAGTCTTTTTTTTATTGACTGTCTTTAAAAGTAATAAGTTTGATTATTTAAAGGTTCCATTTTCTTAAGAGTAAAAAACTGAAGGCTCCCTTTTCCTAAGTATCAATAACACAGGAACAACACACAATTATCACGATAACATTATCAGTCAATATCGATAATTATCACGATAAATGTCAAATCTTAAAGGCAGATTTTTGCTCCTAAGTGAAAGTTGTAGAACGTTAATTGTGTTCTACAGAGCGTTAATTGTGGTTTTAAACTACTCTTTATTGTCAGAACATATCATGACAAACATTTGCCAAACACTAGAACATTTGCCAAATCTGAGGTAGAACATTCAAACATATGTAATTTTCCCTTAACAAAATAACTATCTTTATTGGAAAATTAATTACTTAGTTTCTGCTGTGCTAATGGTGGATATTGTTTCAAGTCTTGAAACAGGTTTGTGTTGCCTCACGTATCTTCATGAAATGTATGAAAAACAGTATAGCCTAAATACATTAAATACTGTAATTATATTCCATTAGTCCTTTAATACATTGTCTACATTAATAATATAATACAATTCAATATGTATATCCCACATTTCATGGTGCAGTTAATATTAGTAGGCTAACGTTACAGTAAATCCGTGGTAAATGATGGGAATTTGTTGACGGAAAAGCTTTCTGACTGTATCGTTGCGCACAGTGTTTCTCCTGTTTGTCAGCGCAGTTTCATCTGCCTTTAAACTGGTTTAAATCACTGAGACATTTGTGTTCTTCGGTGAATTCAAGCGCTTCTCACTCGATCTGGTGAGCGAGGCCGATCAGAGTAAACGCATCTGCTCTAGTGAGCTCGCGCTGGCGCTGCCGTTTGGACTTTGAGCCGAGCGGATAGAGCGGATGGAGTCTCCATTCCCCGGGCCTCAGCCCCTGTCTCAATAGGATGTCTGCTCCCTGATTCAGGTACCCAGGGATGTAGACTGCTCTCAGGGAGAACAGCTTGCCATGACCCCACAGAATGATCTGGTGTACCAGTCTGCAAAGAGGGTGTGACCGCAGACCCCCCTGATGATTTATGTATGAGACTACAAATGTGTTGTCTGATCGGACAAGAAAATGATAGCCTCTGAGGTCTGGGAGGAAGTACTTCAGTGCCAGAAATACATCCATAACCTCCAGACAATTTATGTGCCATGTGAGATGATTACCTCTCCAGAGACTATGAGTTGAGCAGCAATCTAGGACCGCACCCTAGCCTGTGAGGGCAAATGGGCAAAGAGGCGGAACGTGGGTGGAGTTGAGAAACCTTGTTGCTGAAACTACACCCGCCTAGCTCGACATGATCAAGTTAGCTCAGGCTAAGGAGCTAATGCTATATGCTACTGGCAGTACCGTCGCAAGGGCTGTGCCAAGTGTGTGACCACACAGGGCCTTGCACTAAAGTGACAGTTGACTTGATGATGTAAAGCCAATAGATAAATGTAATGTTTTTGCCCTTTGAAATAGTATAATAGTTAAAAGACATAGCTAAAAGTGAGACTATGTGTGTCGTGATGCTGTATTATTCTGCTAGTTAAAAATGTATTATGCAGTAACTTACAATATTGCTCTGAGCGGATGCGTGTGACAGTGATTCATGTGCATACATGTCAGTCATTGCACGTCAAGTTAAATTTATAGGCATTTATAGGCCTGTATTTATAGGCCTATAAATACAGCTCTATGGGCTGATATAATCTGGTTTTTCATCGCCGAAGCGAACCAGAGCGTGTTGCAGGCACGGTAAAGATACGCAGTACTCGTTCCCTCTTCTAGAGAGAACCGAGGTTACGTTAGTAACCGAGTACGTTCTCTTACGAGAGGTTCTCTCGCACTGCGTAATATCTTACGCTAGGGGAACACAATGCAAAATGCCGTGCGTGCTGGGATCCCAAGGGCAGGTGCCCAGGGCTCATATAGTGCATAATCACCAGTGACTCACAGAGAGTCTAAGAAGAGAGGCTAGAAGCGTCATTCCCAATATGTAGCATCCTAAGGAAGCTAATCACATCATCAGTGTTCCACATAGTCAGGGTGAAAATGTTCGGCCTGAACTGGGTACACAATGCAAGGGGAAGCGCATATTCTCAGAAAAGACTCCACCCCAAGATGGTGGAGTTGATTTAAAGGAAGTTCGGCCAGGCGGAAGTGAACTTGTTCGCTTCAGAGGAGATGACACACTGTCCACTCTGGGTTTCCCTCACACATTTCAGGGAATGCACTGGGCTGGATGCCATGGTTGAGACGTGGCTGAGGCTACGCATTTCCCCCAATCGCTCTACTCCCGGGAGTTCTATGGGTCTTACTGTATGGGTCTTACTTACTGCCCATGGAGTTTTTTCAGCGAGCGGTGCTCAAGCGGATTCGGTATTCTGAGCCGACGCAACGGAGCAGACAGTACTGATCTTTAGACCGAAAGTAGTTTCACCTGTAAGGCGGGAACCTCTAGGTTATAAAACCTTATAAATGTAGACGGGGAGGCCCAGCCTGCCGTCATACAGATATCCTGTTAGGTAATCCCACTAGACCAAGCCCACGACAAGGCCATGCCTCTTGTGGAGTGCGCTCTGGCACCCAAAGGACACTGCAAGCCTTTAGAAGTGTACGCCAGGGCTGTGGCATCAACTATCCATCTGGATAGGCTCTGTTTCGATGCGGCTAGTCCCTTAGTACGTCCGCTGAACGAAAACGAAGAGCTGCTCAGTCTGTCTGAAAACAGACGAGCGAGACACATAAGCTCTTAATGCCCTGACTGGGCAAAGGAGGCTCGCGTCCTTTTCCTCGTTGTAAAACAGCAGGGCAGAAAGGGAAATAACCTGGGCTCTGAACGGTGTGTTGAGGGATTTAGACACGTATCCGTGTCTTGGTTTGAGTATGACTTTCGAGTCATTTGGCCCGAATTCCATACAGGTCGCGCTTACTGAGAGCGCTTGTAAGTCCCCTATGCGCTTCACTGAAGCAAGAGCCATAAGAAACACAGTTTTGAATGACAAATGCTTCATGTCTGATAAATGGATTGGCTCGAACGGGGTACCTTTCATGGCTTCCAAAACCACAGAAAGGTCCCACATAGGAACTGAAGGGGGTCTGGGAAGATTCAGCCTCTTAGCTCCCTTAAGGAAGCGGATGACCAGATCTTTCTTCCCCAGTGACTGGCCAGTCATTGGTTTAGTAAACGCCACTATGGCCGCCACATAAACCTTGAGCGTGGATGGGGTTCTGCCCTTATCCAGTAGCTCTTGAAGGAAGGAGAGAACTTCCGTGACCCCGCAGTCTAGGGGTGGAAAACCTCGAGCTTTGCACCAGCCAGAAAACACAGACCATTTTGAGGAATAGAGTCGCCTAGTAGACGGGGCTCTAGCCTGCGTGATCGTGTTTAACACTCCCTCCGGGAGGTTAGCGAGTACCCGTTGATGGCCCATGCATGTAGGGACCACAGCTCCAGGCGATGATGCCAGATCGAGCCCTTGGCCTGAGAAAGGAGATCTTTCCTCATCGGTATTGGCCATGGGGCAGTGCTTGTCAGCTGCATCAGAACTGGGAACCAAGCCTGGTTTTTCCAGAGCGGAGCCACAAGTAGCACTGAGCATCCTTTTTCCCTGATTCGTTCCAATACCTGAGGCAGGAGCGAGACGGGGAGAACATGTGCTCTCAATGAGCGCAAATTGTGCTGAGCCCAGACCAGGAGGCGTTCCGTCAGCCTGTAAAGGTTTCGGGACCTGACGCCACCCTGGAGATTTATATAGGCCACCACTGCAGGGCTGTCGCCAGAACATATATGGGGGGGCATTTCATTTTCATGGGGGGGCACACTTTTTATGATCTACAAAACAGACAGTCACAAAAACAATAACATCCTCTATTTAGTCTAATATAACTGAAATAGACCAAATTCTATATTTAAACAACACCAAAACACAAAATATTAAGTTTCTGATCATAGGCGGAGGGTGAACCAACACCATGAGGATATGTGCTTCCCCTTTAAAAACATTTACTAGGCTATATGCAGGATTTGACATGGCAGAAAGCTCGCAAAGAGCGCCTATTTTATTATCTTTAAAAAGCGGTTATACAACTTCATCGCGATCTCACAAACTTCCTTGGCCAGTAAAGCTGATACACAATAACGCCTTATTTACATAGCCTAACTGCTTATTATAACGAGAGGATTTGCACGCGCGTAGAACTAATCCACTCACCGCTCAAAACACCGGAGTTTAGCCAATATTCTTTTATTACGGAGAAAACTGATCCTAGACCAGCATTTATGGACAGCTTTTCCCTCTAAAAGCAATCAGAAGTATATGGAAACTTGTTTTCGCCCCGGAATAAAAAAAATTTAAAAGATAATTGCGACTTTTTAACTCACAATTCTCACATGGATTTCTCTCAATTCAGAGTTTTTCTCACAATTCTGACTTTATAACACGCAAATGTGACTGTATATCACTCAACTCTGACCTTATAACTTGCCATTTTGATTTTATATCATGCAATTCTGAGAAAAATTACCTTTTTTTTACGTGGAAACAGTATGCTGTTTTTAGCAGGCAAATGAATCAGAAAATTCGACAAGCCCGCTTGGCCAGGGGAAGGTAAGCCTTGCGCAGAGCCTTACACTCTCCGACTAATTTTCATATTTCTGAAGACAACGTGTTATTTAAAATTACAGAGATTAGTGCACCTGTGTGCTAAATGCTGCTGATGACATTTCGTTATGGAATACGTGGATACGTTTTTTTGCTCTCAATAGTAAGTTTGCTCAATGACCATATGATTAGGGGGGGACCTTGTGTCATCTGGGGGGGCACGGCCCCCTAATGCCCCCCCTTGGCGACGGGCCTGCACCACTGACATGTTGTCCGAGCAGACCAGGACGTGGTGATTCTTTATCTGGGGACAAAAATGTCTCAGCGCATTGTCGACTGCCATCATTTCCAGACAGTTTATGTGTAGAAGCTTCTCCCGTTCTGACAACTGGCCAAAGAACGGTCTGCCCTCAAGCAGCGCTCCCCATCCCGAGGTGGAGTGATCCGTGGACACCACTTTCATACTCGAGGTAGTCCCCAGGTTTACACCTGACTGATACCAGTCAATTGCTCTCCAAGGTTTCATGTAGGTTGTCTACAAACCGGAAGGTTGGTGGTTCAATCCCCGGTTCCACCTGACGAGGTGTCCATGAACAAGACACCTAACCCCAGCTGCTCTCGACGAGCTGGATGGCGCCTTGCACGGCTGACGCCGCCGTCGGTGTATGAATGAGTGAGTGAATGGGTGAATGTGAGGCAAATTGTAAAGCGCTTTGGTGGCCATTGGGTCTGTGAAAGCGCTATATAAATGCAGTCCATTTACCATTCTCTGACTGGGAGACAGCGAATTTTTCGCCCAATTGACTTTGAGATCTAGATTCTCAAGATGTTCGAGTAATATGGTCCTGTGTTCTATGAGCTCTGAGTGTGATCGAGCTAGAATCAGCCAATCGTCCAAGTAGTTCAAAACTCGCATGCCCCGAAGTTTCAGGGGTGCGAGAGCCACGTCCATGCACATTGTAAATGTACGGGGTGCTAGGGACAGGCCGAACGGTAGGACTGTGTACTGATATGCCTGGCCCTCGAAAGCGAATCTCAAGAATCGCCTGTGACGTGACGCTATTTGTATTTGGAAATACGCATCCTTCAGATCTATTGACATAAACCAGTCCTCTTGGCAAATCTGCGCGAGGATTTTCCTGGTTGTGAGTATTCTGAACTGGCGTTTCACAAGCACTTTGTTCAGCTGTCTTAGATCTAGAATGGGTCTGAGACCCCCGTCTTTTTTCGGTACCAGAAAATATCTGCTGTATAGACCCCCTTCGCTCTGAGCTTGAGATAAAGGCTCTATGGCCCCTTTGCTCAATAGTTTAGCTATTTCGGCTCGAAGTAGATGAGCTACTTCGGTTTTTACCGTAGATTCAACCCACGCTGTGTAGTGGCGGGGACGTCGAGCAAACTGCAGCGAATAGCCTCTATTTATAATGTTCAGCACCCATTCTGATACCCTGGGAAGCTTTGCCCATGCATTCGCGTGAATAGCCAGGGGTAGAATGAAATCCGTGCTCTGGTCGCAACATAGTGGCGGCCGGAGAGTTTTGGTGTGCTGTAACGTAAACGCTGTGCTTGCAGCGTTTGAGGCGGGGGGCGCGCCGATCACGGCAGGCAGCCTGGCTCAACTCCCTTATAGCAGTTTTCTGAGAGGGAGCGAGCGGGGCAAACCCCGTGGGGCTTAACATGTCTGTAAGTGAATGTGGGCGCGGGACAGCGGGCACATTTACTGTACTGAAAACACCGTTGGCCTGAGCTGACTGTATGTGCGTTGGTTTCGTTTTTACAGAAACCATGGGACATGCAGTGTGTAGTGTTTGTGGGCACTGGGTTGTGGGCACATACACTACGTTTAATGCACAATCGACATGAGTTGATTGTATTTGTGCGAGCCCTGTACTGTGGCGAGCTGTGCATGTGTGTAGAAATGAGCACTGGGTTGTGGGCATTTTTATTACACTCATAACACCATCGGCCATGGCCGGAATACCAGAATTTACACTCTTTATGTGATTTATCTGGGTCGCCGTAAAAACAGCGTTTGTGTGCAGGCAAGCGGGCCATGGTACCGGCTTGTTTACTGCAGAATACACTGGAACAGTCGCATTGTCTGGAACTGAACGAGCGAAAAGTTTCGGTGAAAGTCTGGCCGCGGCGAGACTTGAACACCGTTGTTTTCCTAGGAGGGCTAGGAAGACTTTGAGGCCTCGGGCTTCATCTCAGGGGGGCAGCGGCCAGCAGAGCGAGAGCGTGGTCTCTGGTCGTGGGCTTGACGACGCTGTGAAGCGGCGGGCTGCGGCTAGGAGCTTCGAGCAGACGGCTGTTTAGGGCGGCCTGCTGCGGAGCTAGAGCGCTTCGGCAAGAAGTTCTTCATAGCCTGTGACGTCTTCTGCACCTCGGCGAATCTATCCGCGACATTCTTGACGGATGACCCGAAGAGGCCAGCTGGGGAGATGGGCGCGTCGAGAAACACAGAGCGCTCCGAATCCGGCATCTCCGATAGCGTCAGCCAAAGATGTCTCTCAGCAACGGTGAGAGAAGCCATATTCCGCCCCATGGCATGTGTAGCGGATTCCGTGGCGCGAAGAGCCAGGTCCGTAGCGCTTCTGAAATTCGGCACGCTGATCGCTTCCGGTCCTTCCTCATCCAGTTTACAGAGAAGGTCGGCCTGGAAGATTTGCAGCACAGCCATTGAGTGCAACGCCGAAACAGCCTGTCCAGCGGCGGCATAAGCGTGACCGTGCATGGAGGAAGTAACACGGCAAGCTTTAGAGGGTAGCGCCGTCTTAGCTCGCCGTCCAGTCGAGGGCGGGCAAAGATGGGTCGCTACAGCCTCTTCAACTGGGGGAAGAGAGAGGTATCCTCTGTCTTTAGCACCGTCCACCACGGAGAATGCTGCTGAGACAGAGGTGCGCACTCTGGCGCACTCTGGCGCGTTCCGGGACTTTGCGACTTCTTCGTGAAGCTCCGGAAGAAAAGGCGCGGGCCTAGAAGACGGCGGGGCGCGGTCCCTTTTCAGGAAACATCCATCCAGCATGTTGTGAGCGGGCGCCTCCCACTCGAGGCTGATGCTGGTCCGTTTCCCTGACGACTCACGGGCAGGGGGGGGAGATCCACAGAGCTCGCCCTATCCGCACTGTCCGACGCCAGGATAGAGCAGCTGGCCTCCTCCGCAGATGCAGCTGCCTCGTCGACATCAATGGCGGAAGCGGCGGCGGAGGCTGTCCGTTTGTGAGCGATCCGAGTGAGGCTGGCGAAGCTGAAGGGCGAAACGGGGAGCTTTCGCGGGCTGGAGAAGACTCGGAGACCCGCTGAGTGCGGCGCTTTTTACGACCCGGCACTACAGCGGGTGTGGATGCAGCCTCCGAGAAGAATGCCGGGCGAGTCCTCAGAGTCGCCATAGGCAGTAGCTCGCAGTGATGGCAGCCGCCGCCAGCAAGCGCCAGAGCTGTATTTATAGGCCAAGGCCACGCCCGTCTCGGCGGGACGTGACGTAGTGGGCGCGAAGCGCCCCCATTGGATCTGACATCACCAAGGGCCTCTCTCGATAAGCTGCTGCAGTTGCCGCAGGACAGCCAATAGGCACGTGAGTCGTCTTGCCTATGTCTGCATGCTGCCGCAACGCGTTTTACATTAATTCAAAATTAAGGATAATTTTTGGCTTCAATATCTCGTGGAAAAGAGGTTTTCCCCTAGCGTAAGATATTACGCAGTACGAGAGAACCTCTCGTAAGAGAACTCCAAAAAGCAACGAAATTGTCAGAGATCCATGAGTGCATGTTCACAGAGGAAAACAACTGAAAAACAGCACTGGTTGCTCTCTTGATACTCGACAACGACGGAATCCAAAGGCGTGGGTGAAGGTATAATGTGTGTATTAAATTGAATGAAATAATCCAAAAAAAAGCACAAATTCGGAAGAGATGCCAAGGTGACGTGACGGCTAACAGGCAGCAGACAAATGGCTAGTGGCAGCAGCGGCAATCCACCTATCACACAAGTGGCCACGCCCTTAATTATGAAGAACTTTGAGGCTTAATATAATATAAAAGGATGAGTTAAAAAAAAATTCACACCCCTCACAGTTTTTATGAAGGGCAAAATTAGCTATATAGACCAAAACCAATTTTTGTACCAGGCTGTAAACATGTTTTTTTCTTCTGTAAAGTTGGCTATTTTAACATGGGGGATATATGGAATTAACTCCCTTTTGGAGCCTGTCTCTAGCGGCCAGTCGATAAATTGCAGTTTAAGTCACTTCCGTGTTGGCTTCAAGAGAGAGAGACTGGAAGATTGCCGCTCGGTCTTGAGCCACCACTGCAATGGTCTCATGTACAGAAGGCCAAAAGGAATTATGTTGGATGCAGGTGCCTTGAGTCTAACAGTCTCTGAAATGGTTTTAGTGACGACTTGGCTTAGTTTGATCCTGCCTTTGGATAAAAGGATCAACTTGATATGAGCTGATTTTTCCTCGAAGGACCACGCGGGAGCGGAGCGTCCTCAGTGGAAGATGATGCACATCTTTAGAGCTGACCGTGCATGCACCGCTCCCAAGCAGACCACACATAGATTGTGTGGATCCCCACCCGTAATGTAGTGAGGGCAAGGAGGAACACACAATCTAAACTGCTTAGTAGCCACACTACTAATATAGATATATAACTACGAAAATCCGTTCACTCGTAGGCCGCCATAGTTATTTACGTCTCAATGCATTCTGGGTAGTGACGTGTAAAGGTTGTAGCTAGCCAAGTTTTGACAGTAGCGAGATGAACATGTCTGCCGTTCAGCCTTTTTAGTTTGAACCAGAGCGCACAGTAGGCTTAAATCAGGAGAATAACGCGGAAAACGATAGGCCTACTCAAGAGTTACATGAAAATGAAGATTATCAGAGAGTTGAAGAAGCGAGAGTGGGGCAAAACAGATGGTGTCTGCTGCAGTTTGCCAATGCCAAGCGACAACGAGAGCGTTTGCTGTAAAGAGCTCCACTTTTTGTCAGCAGCTGTCCAGGGTAGGCTAAGTATAGATCAGACGATCGTACTATCGGTATAAATAATTTAATAAGTCATCTCCCGCCGTCGTTTGCTTTATTTTCCCTAAGCAGTCACTATGTTGAACGGACAGAAATACCCTCTCGGACCTTGTTCAAAGTCCTGCCGCGCCACAGAGCAGCATTTACATTGTTTTATATTAAATTTACAATTATTTGTCTCAAATCGTTGTTAATGTATATACCGACTTCACCCTGCGCTGCAATATACATTTAGTTCTCTTACGAGAGGTTCTCTCGTATTGCGTAAGCTAGCATACGCTACGGGAAAGATTCATCTTTTCTGAGAAATTGAAGCCAAAAATTATCCTATAATTTTGTATCCATTGTCAACGCAGTTCAGCTGCAGCAGACCATGAGCGGGCTAGCTAGCAGCTCATTGGTTCGCTCACAGAGAACTGCTTAAGCCTATGAGGAGAGGCAGATGAACTCTCGGCCAATGAGAGTCTGACATGCTCTCATTGCGTCAGAGCCCGCCGAAACGGGCGTGGTCAGAGAGTATATCTTGGCGTCCCAGGCTGTCAACTCTGATTTTTCATTTCTTCAGCGAGCTACACGCATCTGCTGATCCTGAGAGAAGCCGCCGTCGTTGAAAAGGCAACTCTAGTGAGCATCTGGGAGACTGAGGAAGCCGGCCGTCTTCGCTACCTTCAGCCGTACTGTGAGCTAGCGCCATCCGACGGATTTGTATCCTTTTTACGAAAGCTTCCTTTATTATAGTGTTTCTAAAAGAGCCGAGCGTCTTTTTAAAGATGTCTCGTAAATCCTCCTGCGGTTCTTGCCGCGCTCCCCTCGAGACTGGAGACCGCCACGTCATCTGCGCTCTCTGCCTCGGATTGGAGCACGCCGAGCTCGCCCTCGCCGATGGCGGCTGCGATCTCTGCGAGGAGATGCCGTTGTCGACCCTGCGGGCTCGACTTCAGGCCACTAAAGTTGCTTCCGCGCCGCCTCTGACTTCGCCACGGAAGAAGAAACGCCGCTCTCAGAGGCCGCCGGAACCCCAGCTAGAAGCGTTTATCTCGCCGGAGCCTGTCGCCTCCCGCTCTCCTTCTCCGCCACTTCGGATGTACAGTTGCCGCCGAGTGGCCGCTCTGTAACCTCCGATGACGCCGCGGACATCAAGGAAACCTGTTCGCTTCTCGCTTCAGACAGTGAGGAATGGTCCGGTTCTCACGCCTCCTCGGCCCAAGAATCCTCTGGGACCCGCGCTGGAATCGAGGAGGAATTAGTGCGCCTCCTCTCACAGGCCGTCGAACGCCTCGGACTCGATTGGTCCCCTCCCCCCGAGCAGACCATCAACCGTATGGACGGCAGCTACTTCCGCCAGCGCTCGGCTCCCGTCACTAAACGGGCCGCGCCCTTCCTGCCTGAACTGCACGCGGAACTCACAAAGTCCTGGAATGCCCCGCTCTCTGCCAGAACTCGCTCTGACTCTTCCGCCCCGCTTCGCGTTGTGGACGGAGCCGCAGAAAAGGGGTATCTCTCCATTCCCCCTGTAGAGGACCTGGTCGCCGCACATTTATGCCCGCCTTCCACAAGATGGCGCTCATCACCTGTGCTTCCCTCTAAAGCCTGCAGAGCGACTTCGAGCTTTCACGCCCGCGCTTACTCAGCCGCCGGTCAAGCAGCCTCTGCACTCCACTCCATGTCCGTCCTTCAGATTCTACAGGGCGATTTACTTCGTGAATGGGACGAGAGCGGAAAAAATCCCCTCTCAGTCGCGGATTTAAGGAGCGCCACGGACATTGCCCTTCGTGCTACAAAATCTGCTGCGCAAGCCCTGGGGAAATGCATGGCCGCCATTTGTGTGTCTGAAAGACATCTTTGGCTCACACTCGCCGACATGGGAGATTCTGAGCGCGCCGCCTTTCTCAACGCCCCGCTCTCTCCATCCGGCCTCTTCGGATCTGCCGTCACGGGTATCGTCGACCGTTTCTCCGAAGTGCAGAAAGCTTCCCAGGCCATGAATCTCTTTCTGCCTCGTCGCGCTAGCTCCTCTGCAGGCCGCTCACGTGACCAGCCTCCTGCACGAGCCCCACCCCAGCGCCCAGCTCAGCACAGCCAGACTTTTCAGCGACGCCAGGGCGGCCGCCCTCGTTCTCGCTCTGACAGCCGCCACAGACCGCCGCCTCCCCGGGGGCCTCGGCCTCGGATCGCGCTGAAACCTGATCACTCGAAGTCTGCCTAGCACAGCTGAGAAAAAGACGGCGCTCTCCCGCCGCGGCCGGACCGCCGTCAAAGTTTCGCCCTCTGTTAGTCCCCGCTCACGCGGCTACTACAGCAGTGTACACCGCCATTACCAAGCCGGTCTCCCTTCCCGCTTGCATGAGCGAAAACGCCGTTGTCACGGCGACTCAGAGAAATCTCAAAATGAGCATAAAAGCCTCTTGTGTAGAAAATGTGCCCACAACACTGTGTTCACTCATACACAAAAGCACTTCAGTCCCCGTGTCTCACACAGAGTCCACTCTCATAAAGCGGTTCCAACCCGCTCGAGTTTCAGAGAGCATAAGCGCGCCCACGAACCCGTGTTCGCGTCCCCCTCTGCTCACTCTGTTACACGGCCCATAAACTCCTCTCTGAGTGTAAGTCCCGCTGTCATAAACAATATGAGCGCGCTCACGCAGCCCGCTATGTGCAACGACGGGGACCATGTAGCCATTCACCCCCTAGCGTTACGCTTCAAAGCGTGGGAAGGTATTCCGGGAATTTCCCAGTGGGTGCTAAACACAATAAGGCTAGGCTATCGCTTACAGTTTCACCGTCGCCCTCCACGTTTTCGAGCGCGGCTAGAAACTACTGTGAACCCAGAAGCAGTGACGCTGCTCCGTTCAGAGATAGCAAAACTATTGTGCAAAAGGGCTATAGAGAGAGTTCCTCTGTCTATGAGCGAGTTGGGGGTTTTACGGCCGTTATTTCCTTGTCCCCAAGAAGGACGGCGGCCTCAGACCAATCTTAGACCTCAGATTTCTGAACAAAGTTCTCATGAAGAGACAAAGAGTTCAAAATGCTCACGATCAGAAAACTCGCGCACGTGCGCCAGGGGGACTGGTTCATTTCACTAGATCTGAAAGATGCTTACTTTCAGATTCAGATAAATCCCCTTCACAGGCCATTCTTACGTTTCGCCTTCGAAGGCCAGGTTTATCAATACACCGTCCTTCCGTTTGGCCTATCCTTAGCACCCCGTACGTTCACGAAGTGCATGGATGCGGCGCTCGCCCCCCTCCGGAGTCAGGGGCTGCGAATACTGAACTATTTGGACGACTGGCTGATTTTGGCACAATCACAGAGAGAGCTACTGTCCCATGGTATAGTTCTCCTCGACCATCTGAAAGCTTTGGGCCTCTCTGTCAACTGGACAAAGAGCGCACTACATCCCAGTCAGACTATCTCCTTCTTGGGTATAGAGCTAGACTCAGTCACGATGACGGCTCGTCTGTCAACACAGCGCGCGCGCCGTGTTCAGCGTCTCGCCGCATCTTTTCAGATGAACAGACTCACACCTCTGAAAACTTTTCAGAAGGCGTTGGGTTACATGGCCTCAGCCTCCGCGATGCTCCATCTGGGGTTACTGCGCATGCGCCCGCTTCAGTTCTGGTTGAAGAGCCGTGTGTTTCACCGTGCGTGGACCACGGGCCGCCAGCTGATAAAGGTAACGCAGACCTGTATCACAGCTCTGCAGCCATGGACTGTGGCAGAATGGTTTCAGCGGAGCGTTTCCATGGGGACCTTTTCTCGCCGAAAAGTCATCTCGACAGACGCATCCAACACGGGTTGGGGTGCGGTCTGCGAGGGCTCACTGGCCTTCGGCCCCTGGTCAGCTCAAGAGAGCCTCCTCCACATAAACTGTTTGGAGATGTTGGCGATCGAGAACGCGCTCACGCGCTTTCTCCCGCGCATTCAGGGTCACCAAGTGCTGATCCGTTCGGACAATATAGCCGTGGTCTCCTATCTAAACCGTCAGGGCGGAGTCAGATCCAGGAATCTCTTCCGGCTGACAGAACGCATCTTAGTTTGGTCTCAGTGTCACCTGCTCTCGCTCAGAGCGACGCACGTGCTGGGCCATCTGAACGACGGTCCAGACAGTCTGTCCAGGAACCCCATTCCTCCCGGGGAATGGTCCCTGCACACTTGTACAGTTCAAAAGCAATGGCGGATATTCGGCAGAGCAGAGGTGGACCTCTTCGCCTCAGAGGAGAACACCCACTGCCCAATATTTTTCACAAAGAGCGTGGGCGCGCTAGCCCAGACCTGGCCCAGCCGCCCGCTTTATGCTTTCCCTCCGGTTTCTCTGCTACCACAGGTGCTTCAGAGAATCAAGGAAACACGCCACTCGGTGCTCCTCATAGCCCCGCGTTGGGAGGGTCAGACTTGGTTCCCGGAGCTCACTCAGTTGTCACAGACAGCCCCGTGGCCCATCCCAGTCAGAGCAGATCTCCTCTCCCAAGCTCGCGGCACGATCTGGCATCCCCACCCAGAGCGCTGGGCGCTACATGCGTGGGTGATCAACGACTACCCGTTGCTTTACCAGAGGGAGTGTTGCAGGCTATGTGTTACACGATCATGCAGGCTAGAGCGGCTTCTACTAGAAGGCTCTATGCGTCTAAATTGTCTGTGTTCTCTAAATGGTGCACCGACAGAAAATTGGACCCTCGGTCATGCGAGGTTCCTTCCTTGCTAGTTTTTCTCCAGGAGATGTTGGACAAGGGCAGGTCCCCGTCCACTCTCAAGGTGTATGTGGCAGCCGTTGCAGCGTTTGTTGAACCCCGGCGCGGCCAGTCACTGGGCAAAAACGACTTGGTCACCCGCTTCCTCAGGGGAGCTAGAAGGATGAACCCCCCACGCCCACCTTCGGTGCCGATTTGGGACCTTTCCATAGTTCTTGAAGCTATGAAAGCCCCCCCATTCGAACCGTTAAACACCGTGGACCTCAAATACCTTTCGCTCAAAGCCGTTTTTCTGCTCGCGCTCGCGTCAGTAAAACGTGTGGGAGACCTTCACGCGCTGTCCACTAGCGCTTCCTGTCTCGAGTTTGGGCCCAATGACTCCTTAGTCGTTCTCAAACCTAGACATGGTTATGTCCCAAAAGCTATTGGTACCCCGTTCAGGGCACAAGTTATTTCCCTATCGGCTCTGCCTGCATCCGATAGCGAATCTGACGCTAATCTCCTGTGTCCGGTCAGGGCCCTGAGATTATACATTACCCGCACTGCTCCGGTCAGACGATCCGAGCAGCTTTTCGTTTCGTTCGGTGGGCGCACCAAAGGGTTGGCCGCCTCGAAACAGACTCTATCAAGATGGATAGTTGATGCCATTGCAGCCGCATACGCATCAAAAGACCTGCCATGTCCTCTGGGCGTCAGGGCTCATTCCACTAGAGGCATGGCCTCATCGTGGGCATGGTCCAGCGGAATTTCCATTCACGACATTTGTATGGCAGCGGGATGGACTTCCCCCTCCACCTTTGTCAGATTTTACAACCTGGAAGTTCCTGCCTTGCAGGCTAAACTACTAGCAGTCTAGTATGTTACAGCTCTTCTGGTTAAGCTGCACTATAGGGAGTTACTCACACAGACTGGTTTCGCTCTGTCCCTCTCTTTCATGTGCTTATGTACGACACAATCACCGGCCCGCTCTGCTGGCCTTTGTCACATGTACATATATTTATTCCCACTCATAAGGGCCCCCCGGGGTCTCCCCTGGGACTCGTAGTGGATGCTTAGCACGCACGGCGTTGACCAGGTGTTCCCGTAGCGTAAGCTAGCTTACGCAATACGAGAGAACCTCTCGTAAGAGAACGAATCGGTTACCTAACGTAACCTCGGTTCTCTCTAGATGAGGGAACGAGTATTGCGTTTCTGGCCGTGCTTGTGCTACTAGCATTCTCGCTTCATTCTATGAAAAACCAGAGTTGACAGCCTGGGACGCCAAGATATACTCTCTGACCACGCCCGTTTCGTCGGGCTCTGACGCAATGAGAGCATGTCAGACTATCATTGGCCGAGAGTTCATCTGCGTCTCCTCATAGGCTTAAGCAGTTCTCTGTGAGCGAACCAATGAGCTGCTAGCTATACTACGCAATACTCGTTCCCTCATCTAGAGAGAACCGAGGTTACGTTAGGTAACCGATTCGTTTTACATTCATTTACAGAAATCAGCTGGTTGAATGAAAATTGCTGATGTTACCGGATTTTCAGGTGATATTCTCAATTCATTCACTTAACGGACGCTCTGAGGTGAAGTGAATTCAGACTGCAGACTAATAAGCAACGAATGTATTTAATTGTACAGTGCAATCACAACATAGTAGGCCTACAGACATGATCTTAATTCCATAATGTCCTTAAACATAACAATATTGCTGGCCATAAACTGACAAAGTGCGCGTCCGGCGTGCGATACCTCGAGTTGTCATAGACGCGGCGAGGCGCTGCGCTTCTCGTCCGGACCGGTGTGCAACCCCCTTTACACTGAACAGTCAACACTATTCTGCTCATCTACCTCATGTACATTTTCAATCTTACAATTACAATATTAATAATTACCATTGCACTGAATTGCCTTGCACTACATATTTAAAATCTTAAATCTAAGACTAAAATGTTACTGACTATACTGAGCTCTTTACAGCAAACACGGTCGTTCTCGCTTGGCATTGGCAAGCAGTTGCTGCACAGACGCCGCGTTATTCTCTTGATTTAAGCCTACGGTGCGCTCGGGTTCAAACTGAAAAGGCTGAACGGCAGACATGTTTTTCTCACTACTGTCAAAACTGAGCTAGCCAGTACGTTGGAAAAACAATAAACGAAGCGTCTACAGCGGCTAGGCTCAAGCGACTACAACCTTTACACGTCACTACCCAGAATGCATTGAGACGTAAATAACAATGGCGGCCTACAAGTGAACGGATTTTCGGCTTTTTTTAATAAAAACAAAAATATTTGGAGTGTTTTTGTATCACCTTTTTATAGCTGACGCTCATGTTAATCTTATAAGGCCAACATGCCACACTAGTCGGGGTTCACTTTAACACAGAGATACCAATGGCATTGGAGTTTCTTGAACGTGCTTAGACGTAATCATGCAGGAGCATAATTAGACGCAGCCTAGAGTTCCCTGAAAAGGAAAACGTTAATGTTAAAAATATAAATAAACATTTAATACACTACTAATTAATAAAACAAATATTAATTGTATTAAAAAAAATTGTATGCTTGTTTTTTTATGCTAGTATTGAGTCATTAGCTCTGCAACATGCTAATGTAAAGGTGTTATATGTATGTCCTGTGTTTCCCCCTGCTTAGTGTTTTTGGTTCAGTCCTGTGTCCCCGTTTTCCCGCTCCTCGTTAGTGTTCAGTTCATTCACCTGTGTTGTGTTAATTTGCCCCAGCTGTGCCTTGTTTCCCTAATCTGTTCTCTGTGCATTTATACCCTGTGTTTATTGTATAGCGTGTTTTGTGGTTCCTGAGTTATGTTTAATAAATTCCTGTTTCCTGTTCCTCGTGATTCATACCACCACGCATCGTAACAAAAGGTCTATTAAAATTATTGAGACGCTGGGATAGGCTCTAGCATGCCCACGTCCCTACGGAGACATAGGGCCTGGTAAATATTCACATTTCACTTGCATTTTTTCTGCAAATGGTGGAAGACTTTCTATTGAATAACTTTCTACTCTCTATCTATTATTATTTGTTTATTAACTCTTTCCCCACCATTGATGGAGTTTTCTGTTGTTTATTCTTTTCTCAGCTTATTGTTCAAAATGTTGCTTTTTTTTTAATGAAACTTACCCGCATTCAAGTTGATAAATAACCTCTACCACTTAATCCACCCTTAAACCTAACCGATCCACCAACCTATTTCTAACCTTACATTTATCCCACCTCAATAGTAGCAAACATGTTTTACAATACAATATGAACACAATGAGTAGATTGTACTATTTTGTACAATAATTTTTTACCTCATAGTATTAAAGACAGCTAATATAACGTGGAACCAAAGTATCTGCTGATACGTTTGGCAGTTCAATAATAAAAAAGCAGTGGAAAATAATTCTTTCTTTTAATAATCTTCAATAGTAAAGTTCATTCTAACCTCTGCTATAGTGATGACCAGCATAAACCATGGTGGTGGACAGTAGGTGTAACTGTCAAAGTACCATTTGCGGTCCACCTCTCTGGGTAAAGTCTCATAGGCAACATGACGTACGAGTCTCCGAGACAGACCCAAGCCTACTTCCTCTCTCAGTGCCGAATTCCTGAGCTGCCGACTCCCTTGCAGGATCGCTCGACGGAAACTGTTTGAACGTTTGTTGCTCATCTGAAAAATATGACGCATACAAACTGAACAATCATGTTTATCAGCATTTTACTATGAATATGCATGGAATCATATATCAGTAACCAAAGATAGAGATGTGATCATGTATCAGTAACCAAAGATAGTAAATCAGTATTGGTGTAGTCCTTCAGTCCTGTAAGTTTGCATGTACATTAAGCAAGACTTTTATTGGGAAACCTCACACTTTTACGCTGATACAGGTTGTCACGAACTTTTATTTGTTCGGACATTTACTGTGATCCCTAATAATCTTTTTGAAGTTTTTTTTTTATGCGAGTAGACTAATTGACCTGTTAGTTTATTTATAAATGTCCATGATGTAATTCGTCTATGATCTGTCTTTTTCTCTTTGACAGTGCATCCCCGTCCCACATCCCACGCCCCCCTCCTCTGCCACAGAAAGAATGCCACTGTTGTCACTTAGCAACCGATTAAATATTCCACACTCATCTTCAAGTCTCAGAGCAGCTGTGTAACAAACAGTGTGTAAGTGATTGTGTGTGTGCGTTTGTGTGCATGAGACAATGCTGTTCAAACAAGCTTTTCATCGCTGAGGCAAAAAGCCTTCCTCAAAAACCTGGAATGTTCTTTTATCCCATGCCAGGCTCCTGATCAGGAATACAGGTCATGCATTATGTAAGTTGTGGACGAGGCCCTGAGTAGGATGAAGACATTTTTTTTCAGAAAGCCCCTGAAGATGTTTCCTTTGCTGTCACAATGGGATCAAATAAAATAGTTTAAAACATGACTAAGCTGATCTACAAAGCATACAGTTTCACATGCTTCCCACAGTAAAGCTACAAAAACAGTTTACTCTTTTAAATACAGGAATGAAGCCAACTTTGTAAAAAAAACTAAACTGGGGAATACTGACCTCAGATCCCTACCGGTATAGCAGCTCATCACAAATGAGTTTCTGTAGATGGAAATGTGCACACAACCAGCTGCAAGCTGTTTCTACTGATGTTACAGTAGTACCTGTTTATTTAATAAAGATATACAGATGCACACAGGCACAAACAAAAAAAATACATACACACACAGGCCAGCTTTAAAGGAAAAGTTCACCCAAAAATAAATATTTAAAAATACTATGGAAGTCAATGGGGTCCATTTAATATTTGGTTACTGGTTTCAAGAGTCTTCAAGAGATTTCCACGATGCGCACGCGCGAGAACTTAACTGAAGTAGTTGAAGGAGATCGCAATTCTCGCGCATGCGTCGTGGAAATCTCTTGAAGTCTCGTTTCAGGCCTACAAGGAAGAAAAGGATTAGTCGAATAAAGTCGTTATTTTTGTTTGTTTTTTCGCACAAAAAGTATTCTCGTTGCTTGATAAACTTATAGTTGAGCCACTGTTGTGACATGGAATATTTAAACATTTTCTTTAATGACTTTCTGGGCCGTCCGGTGTCATTCCCTTAGGGAGCCTATGGAGGAGTGATCAACCTCTCAGATTTAATCATAAATATCTTCATTTGTGTTCCGTAGACGAACGAAGGCCTTACGGGGTTGGTACAGCATGGGGGTGAGTAATTAATGACTTAATTTTCATTTTTGGGTGAACACTAACCCTTTAACAGTTGCAGTCTCTGTGCAACTCTTTATACACACACCTTCACACATTCCCCACAAAAATAAACAGACATTAAGTGCTCCATGTGCTTCATGATTTGTGGACGGTCTTTGTGTTGGTTGTTTCCAAGGACACCACACAAGGAAAAGTCAAACAATATGGGATTTAGACAGTACACACAAACTGTGATATCTGTGCCATGCTCTACTGTTGGGGCACCATGGTACTACATCCAGCTGAAAGACTGTAAGGCTGAAGGAAAGAAAGAATTCTCAGAAAAAGATATAATGGAGTGGTGCTAACTGTAATCACTCTTCATCAAAATATAATAGTGAAACATGGATCTTAATGTTTGTATATAAGTCTCAGTTCGTTCCAGTCTCCCTTTCACTTTTCTTTCTACCTGTTTTTTTCTCAACCCTAAATGACATTTTCGTTCCAATTCTTGCTATTACAATCTGTCTTTCCTCTGATTCTCTGTTCTCACGTTTTTTTTAAATAGTGGACAGTGAATGAGAGCTGTAGAGGAACAATAGCAGTGTAGAAACACCAACTGCATACTCCTCATTCCTTGCTGTCCCACTTTCACATGACCTGCCACAGCCAATCAAAACACAGAATCGGATCCAATGTTTCACTGCATTGCTTTATAGCACTATAGCTCTATTCTCCAGCCACTGTGGTGGACAATAGACTCTTTGAAGAGTTGCTGTATGTGTGAAAGAAAGACTGAGAGAGAATGGGAAAGAGACAGGGAAAAGGGCAAAGGAGGGTGTGAGACTGAGGGTGGGTGGCATTGAGATTTTCCCACAGATTTGATGGCATTCCCATGCAAGTGGAATGGAATATTCCATGTTTTGGCTTTTAGTTCAGGGTCAGAAGTTCTTCAAACCTCACCTCAAGTTCATCTGCAGAACTCACCAGGTTAACAAAATCCTGGTAGCAGATCTTTCCGTCAGCATTTCCATCAGCCAGGGCAAGAAGAACCTCCAGCTTGTGAGGGTCCAGTTCTGATCCATAAGCCGCAAGCAGGTCTCGGAAACGCTCAGTGCTGATGAAGCCTGAATTTTCTGGGTCATACTGAACATATGAGAGGAGACAAACAGTAAATTAGAACGCATTCTCATATTCTGATTCTAAAACATTTAAACAACATTCAGTGGTTAACAATATTATAACAATTAAAACTAATTTCATGTGCCTTCACTGAAATCATAAGATGATGATAGTTATTTCTGAGGAATCCAGCCATCATTCCATTTGAAGTCTACCAGCAGAGGGACATTGCTGGATTTTTAATGTGGTAAGACAAACATAGCTGGCTTTACAATGCAATATCTGTACAGAGGCAGCATCTGAAGCAACATATAAACAATGAAAAGCATGAATTCTAAAGTTTACAGAAGTAATTTGATGAAATTAGTGTTGTAAATATGAAATGATTAATATAGACACATAATCAATTAAATAAATTATAAATAAATTATAAATCACAAGGCTCAAGGTGGTTCTGATGCTGCATTTTATTTACATACCAAAGCAACACCTGCGCTGACTTAGACAGTGCCATTGTTTCTTTAACACTTTTAATAATTTTGGCATTATAATGGTTTCATTCAGTTCTCTTGAACTGAGCAACAGCACAAATGTCACACATACAATGTTCCTGGTGGATCACCCGTTTATCCGAAAATGATAGAGAAATTCAGATAGGACATTTAACAAAAGCAGAGTAATTTGCATTCTTTGTTCAAAATGGTTGTGTGCCTCTCTCTCTCTCTCTCTCTCTCTCTCTCTCTCTCTCTCTCTCTCTCTCTCTCTCTCTCTCTCTCTCTCTCTCTCTCTCTCTCTCTCTCTGTGTGTGTGTGTGTGTGTGTGAGATAGAGAGAGAGACAGAGAGGGAGGGAGAGCATTTGTATTTTTTAAATATAGAGCAGGGACAAGAGATGAAACAATCAACGACTGTGTCCATCAGATTGATCAGAGATGCAGAAGGAAGGAGATAGATGGCACACAATACAGGCATTTTACATGACAGTATGACACGTGATACTGTAAACAGAGGCCTTGCCATGTTAGATACTGCCAAATTACTGTATCCAACCTCGAAAGGTTCAAATACAGAAACAGTCATATGTTACAGTGAGAAAAGTATTGGCAGCAAACTGTTCTAGCACAAAACATGGATGTGTCATATCCTTAACACACCTTTTTAAATACACTGGACAGATAGGCTATTTTATGTCAATTAAATACATTAGCACATGGAAGTGCTAGCAGTAAACATTTAAAAGGTTTGAGTTAATGATGTTCATGCAATCACATTGTATGAGTTGGCTTAGTCAATATTTCAATTAACATGTTTGTATAGTACAAAATAAAAACTTAAAGTTCTACCAACTATATCTTTTTTTGCATTTGTTAACTTGCACAAGTTATGGTGTTACAAGTGTGATCAGTTAGGAATCTTTGGATTCTAAGAGTTTTAAAAATGTACACTTGTTAAAATAGTACCACAACGAATACATTTCTTTTTAATCCATGCCAGATCATAACCAAACGTGTGTGAAAAGTTGCATTATTGTGTTTGATGCAGATATATATAGTATGTTTTTGTGTGCAAGTGAATAAAGAGCACTGTTGCATAAATTTACACAATTAATGTAAAAACTTCAAAAACTTCAGAAAACAACCTTACTTAAAATTATTATTTGTTAGTTATTATCTTGTAGTAAAAGTAATTGAGGCGAGGGGGGCGTGGTTCCGCGAGGTCTGTAACGGGAGAGAGAGAAAGGAGACGAGCAGTGCGTAAGTGGGTCAAGTGCAAATGACGAACACCTGTGTCTTGTTGCAGTAATTGGCGTGGAGAGACCGGATATAAGCCGCTGTGGAGTGCGAGACGAGAGAGAGAGAGGAGGACTAAGGACTCGTATGCCTGTGATCGAAAGAGTGATCGTTCATCGTGAGAGGAGTGATCGTTTATCGTGGGAAGAGTGATCGTTGATCGAGGAAAGAGAACTTATATAGTGGAAAGAGTTTATTGTTTGTTTATTTTGTGCCGTAGTGAGTTACGGTGAACGCGCTGTGTGCGCAACTTTTGTTTATTGAATAAACGTGTACGAGTCCCAGTCACGCCGACCCTGTCTTCTTCCTTCCAACACTTCAACCTCATCACACTGGTGCTGAAACCCGGGAAGGAAGAAGAGGGCCGCCGGCGTCATGCAGTCACTGCCAGGAACGCCATTTGCGGATGTAATCCAATCGCTCGCGAGTCTGCATCAGGTACATCACGAAGCACTGCTGGGCATGAGGGATGACCAGGAGCGACGGTTCAGTGCCATCCTCCAGGCCCAGCAGGAAGACCGCGAGCAGTTCCCGAGCTGGATTGACCGGGAGGTTCGGGCAAGTAAATCTGCCCAGCCCACTCACGTGCCGCTCAACAAGATGGGACCTCAGGACGATCCGGAGGGATTTCTGGATTTATTTGAGAGGTCCGCTGAGGCATGTGGGTGGGTAATCACGGACTGGTCAGTGCGGCTGATTCCTCTGCTCTCCAGAGAGGCGCAGGTGGCCGCACAACAACTACCAGTCCAAAACCTCCTGGTCTACGAAGACCTCAAGCACGCCATACTCCGGCGGGTCGGCCGGAGTCCTGAGCAATATCGCCAGAGGTTCAGGTCTCTGGACCTTGGAGAAACCGAAGATCGGCCCTTCACGATGGCGCAACAGCTCCGGGACTCCGGGACTCGCAACAGCTCCGGGACTGCCGCAAATGGCTGATGGCCGGGGGAAGCGACGTCGAAGAGGTGATCGACAAGGTGGTGCTGGAGCAGTTTGTGGCTTGACTGCCAAGGAAGACAGTGCAGTGGGTCCAGTGCCACCGGCCGACGTCGCTGAACCAGGCCATCCAACTGGCGGAGGACCAGATGCTGGCGTGCCCCGGGGTCGGCGAACCCCTATCAGCAGCTTCTCTCTCTCTCTCTCTCTCTCTCTCTCTCTCTCTCTCTCTCTCTCTCTCTCCCTCTTCCCTTGTGTCTTCCCCCACTTCTTCTCCTCCCTCTAAGCCTGTCCCGCTCCCTAGGTCCTGAGGGGGTTTCACACCAGCGGCGGATCTGACGGCCGAACCCAGAGCTCCGCCAAGGGGAGCAGGGCTGACGTCGCCCACCACCGCCGCAACATCCCGGACACTCCGCAGGCTGCCCCCGATCAAGCTGGCCTGTACCCGATACCTGTGAGTATCAAGGGGGGTACGTATCAGGCCTTGGTGGATTCAGGATGTAATCAAACCTCCATTTACCAAAGCCTGATTCAACCAGAGGCATTGGATAAGAGCCGCATGGTTAAAGTTCGGTGTGTGCACGGGGACGTGGTGAATTATCCCTTGGTGTCAGTGGTGATTCAATTTCGGGGGCAAAAGCTTAAGGTAGAGGTGGCGGTTAGCCCGCACCTCCGACATCCGCTAATTTGGGGAACAAATTGGCAAGACTTTAGTGTGTTATTGGGATATTTATGTGCGGATGTCTCTTGGAAGAAAGAGCAGCGGGGGGAAGGGGGCGGTTGCCCAGGTGGGAGAAGCTGAGCTGGGACCAATGGGAGATGAGCCAGGGGAACGGAGTGCTCTCGAAAAGAGAATGCTCTCGGAGCATGATGATTTTCCCCTGGAACAGTCCCAGGATGAGACGCTCAAACATGCCTTTGAACAGGTCCGTTCCATCGAGAGGCAGCTTCTCCAACCAGGTCGGCTGCTCTCATATCCTTATTTCGCCATTTTAAAAGAGAAGTTGTATCGAGTGACCCAAGACACTCAGTCAAAGCAAGATACGACTCAATTATTGATACCAAAAAGCCGTTGGGAAATGCTTTTTCAGGCGGCTCATTGTAATCCAATGGCCGGGCATTTGAGACGAACAGCGACACTTAATCGTCTAATGACCCGATTTTTCTGGCCGGGCATTCACGAGAACGTGCGCAGGTGGTGCGGGTCTTGTCGGGAATGTCAGTTGGTAAATCCACCGGCCACTCCAAAAGCACCATTGTGCCCACTTCCTCTTATGCCGGTCCCCTTCGAACGAATTGGCATGGACCTCATCGGGCCATTAGAATGATCGCACGAGGGCATCGCTTTGCATTAGTTCTACCAGAAAGACTCGGGAGAATAAATACTGTAACAATAAATACATTTATTGATAGCCCAGCAAGCAATAAAGTTCTTTGGCATAGGCCCCGTCCATAGCTCGCAATCCGAGGGTCCGGACTCTGCATTTCCTGCCTGAAGACGAAGGCAGGGGTGCAGCCGACCCCCTGTGAGGTATAGGAAGGGACCATCCTGGTGGTGGTGGGGAGGATGGAGGGGAAGGGACCATCCTGGTGGTGGTGGGGAGGATGGAGGTGAATGAAAGCGTCAGCATCTGCGAACTCAAACATGTGTAAGTACTGGTCTTTTATACCGCAAGTATTAGACACGATTGGATAGATGAGAAGGTAATAAGTGACATAGCAATTGAGTCTTCTTGGCAGAACTTAACGCAAAAGCTTCCATTTCTGGTGGATTATGCAACACGATACCCAGAGGCGGTGCCGCTACGCAGTATTTCCGCCAAAAGCGTAGCGGGCGCACTGTTTCAGTTAATCTCCCAGGTGGGAATCCCAAAAGAGATTCTCACCGATCAAGGCACGGCGTTTATGTCACAGGCTATTCGCTTTTTTTCTTATCAGTGCAAAAGAAACTACAAAATACTCTGTTGATTTTGATCTAACATATTAAGTGTTGTACATCATTAGATCCTGATAAGTGTCTATTTTTTTGTGGATACTCACAATAAAAACAAAGTGTTGTGCTTTTCGCCAAATGAAGAAAAACAAACATGATGCGCGTTTTGCCTTCTCTCTGTCAGTTAAGTCCATTCTGAAACGCGTCCGAAAATTAACTGTAATTCCGCGAATACTTGTCATACAGGCACGAGTGTTATTCCATAATGAACCTTGAACTCTCTTCTTTTAAATGAATTAATTTATATAAAAAACTAATATTCTCAGTTTATGTAATCTGTATGAAAAGAGAGAGATGTCAGTATTTTTCTTTCCAGCTCATTATACCTAATTACGCGTTAATGTGCCACGCCCACGGAGAGCGCGCGCTATTCAAACGCAAATGATCTAAGGCAAGCCATTCAAACATGCCAACGCCCACCAGCTGGATTATAAAACACATCGTGTTTAGTAAGTATCTTGTACAGCTGTGTACACAGCGTATCCTTTCGCTGTGAGGAATAATACTATCTAATAACCCTGGAAAATGTACCAGAAGTGCTGGTAGTTTCATTTCGAGGAGCAACGGATCCAGCTGATATAGTAAGTCATTTATTCTTAAGTGCTTTGTTCTAATCGCGATATTGAATAGTGTCTGACTGTAAACCGCAAAAAGACTGTTTAAATATGAATTGCGTGTCTGTGTGTAGGCTAAATGATGAGTGAACGGCACAGGCGCGCGCGCTTTGCTTACTACAGTTATACAGCGCGTGTCTGTGCCGTTCATTCACTCTCGCACCTACATTAGTAAACGTTATGTTTACATGAACACATCCAAACTATATTGCTATAGCCTACTAAGATGAGTAAAAATAGACTGAAATATGTTGAAATAAAATGTCTGTATAAGCAACAAGCTGCAAATTCACATGTATATACTAATATATCATACACAATATGTTACAGACTAAATATGCATGTTTAGACAAGATTTTGTGATTAGTTTTGGATAGATTATAAAGTTTTGACTGTAAAAAAAGACTACTGTCACATTAAATATGTACGCTTTTGTTCACCAATTTCTGCTCATAGTTAAATATACTATAGTATGATGTTTTGTCAAAAATAAAGTAGGTATATTGAATTATCAACTAAGATGTTATTATAGTGTTTGTTCCAATATTCAAACTAATGAATCCTTACCTTTTTATACGTATGATAAAATGTATACTTTTTACAAAGAAATACACTTGAAATATTGTTAAAATTGTTATTGTTGTTGTAATTGTAACCTATTTGTAATTGTTTACAATTTCTAATTGTAAAATATGTATATATAGATAATTTCTTTTGTCCTTGCATTCTTTGGGATCCTGTGACACACCTGTTCTGAAAGGGCTAATTAATGTGCAGCTCATTATGCGGCACATTATCCGGCCTTTGTCTTCTCAGGTGTGAACACGCCACAACGCTTATTGCCTTTCCAAACAAAAGGTGTCTTATAAAATTTGAATCAATGTATTGTTTTGTGTAAATGATTAGGCAGGATGATTTTCAGATCATTTTGAAGCAAAAATTCTAGGCAACAACACTCGTTAGTCAAAAGTCTTGTGGACACATATTTAGTATGTGTTTTGTGACCTTATTTCAGTCACTTTAAGTTTTAGTTTTTTCAATAACCATGCATAAGCAATATTCTCTCAAAAATACAAACATGTACATACATGTTGCTCAGATATTACGGTAGCCCCGTTTGTGCTATATTGAGTGAATTTACACCTTTGCCATTAACATGTTTATAAATAACTGAAAAAACCACAAATGTCAGAGCATGTCAGAACACCTCAAGGACCCCAAAAACCTCTTAGACCTCAGAGGGTTAAATCGATTCGCACCAGCGTCTATCACCCACAAACAGACGGCCTGGTGGAACGATTTAATTGCACGTTGAAAACCATGATTCGGAAGTTCGTTCAGGAAGATGCCAAAAATTTGGATAAATGGCTAAAACCCCTCTTGTTTGCTGTGCACGAGGTCCCGCAAGCCTCCAAAGGGGTTTCCCCTTTCGAGCTTCTCTCTGGGCGTCAACCCCGCGGGGTGTTAGATGTCCTTAGAGAAACTTGGGAGGACGGACCTTCAAATAGTAAGAACGAAATTCAATACCTACTGGATCTGAGAACAAAACTCCACACTTTGGGGCGGCTCTCTATGGAGAATTTGTTACAGGCCCAGGACAAACAAAGCCTGCTATAAAACAGGGGAACTAGACTTCGTGAATTTGCACCGGGAGATTAAGTGCTTGTATTGCTCCAAACTTCTAGCTCCAAATTGACAGGAACGGAGCACATCAGGTTTACCATTTCAACCTCCTCAAAAAATGGAGCGAGCTGGAATCAGTGATGCTGGCGACGGTGGTGAGCGGAGAGGAAGATCTCGGGCCAGAAGCGAACACAAAAAAACAATCCCTCGCGCTGGCCCCAGGAGGAGATCACCTTTCACCCTCCCGGCTCACTGATGTGAAGTTACAGGCAGAATTTGCCGATGTCTTCTCGTCCCTGCCTGGGCGAACGGACCTTATTCAGCACTACTACAACACTACAAAAGGTAGTTCAGAGCGAATTAGAGGCAATGCTAGATATGGGAGTAATAGAGGAATCCAGCAGTGATTGGGCGAGCCCGATAGTTTTAGTACCTAAAACGGATGGCTCGGTTCTGTTCTGTGTGGATTATCGCAAGGTGAACGCTGTGTCGAAGTTCGACGCATATCCAATGCCACGGTTTGACGAATTGCTTGATCGGCTGGGTACTGCTCGATTTTATTCGACACTGGAATTTAACAAAAGGCAAGGCAAGGCAAGGCAAGTTTATTTATATAGCACATTTCATACACAATGGTAATTCAAAGTGCTTTACATAGAAGAAATAAAAATAAAAAAAATAAATAAAAAGAAATAACAATAATTAAAACAGTTTAGAATAAATAAATTAAAATAATCAAAACAAATAAGAATAATTAAAACAGTTTAGATTAAAAAATAAAATAAAGTACAGTAAAAAAAGTCGGACGAACAGTGGCACAGTGCTCATTCAGTAAATGCACAGCTAAACAGATGTGTTTTGAGTCTGGATTTGAATGTGACTACTGTAGGAGCACATCTGATCTCCTCTGGAAGCTGGTTCCAGCTGCGGCTGGCATAATAGCTAAAAGCAGACTCTCCTTGCTTAGAGTGAACCCTTGGTATTTCTAGCTGATGTGATCCTAATGATCTGAGTGATCTGTTGGGTTTATATTCAGTGAACATATCTGCAATATATTGAGGTCCTAACCCATTGAATGATTTATATACCAGTAATAATACTTTAAAATCAATCCTAAATGTAACTGGGAGCCAGTGTAAAGACCTGAGGACTGGTGTGATATGTTCATATTTTCTGGTTCTGCTCAGAATCCTGGCGGCAGCGTTCTGTATGAGCTGCAACTGTCTTATGGTCTTTTTAGGAAGGCCAGTGAGGAGTCCATTACAGTAATCCACCCTGCTGGTGATGAAAGCATGCACAAGTTTCTCTAAGTCTTGATTTGAAACAAAGCATCTAATTCTTGCAATATTTTTCAGATGATAGTATGCTGATTTAGTTATTGCTTTGACATGACTACTGAAACTAAGGTCTGACTCTAGAGACACACCAAGATTCCTGACTTGATTTTTAGTTGTTAGACCCCTAGCGTCAAGGTATGCATTCACCTCGAGAACTTCCTCTTTGTTTCCAAACGCAATGACTTCAGTTTTGTCTTTGTTTAACTGAAGAAAGTTTTGGCACATCCAACTGTTTACTTCATCAATGCATTTGCACAAGGAGTCAATGGGGCTGTAGTCGTTAGGCGATAGGGCTAAGTAGAGCTGTGTGTCGTCTGCATAGCTGTGGTAAGAGATTCGGTTCTTTCTCATTATTTGGCTCATTGGGAGCATATACAGGTTGAATAGGAGTGGTGCAAGAATTGAGCCTTGAGGGACTCCGCATGTCATGGATGTCCACTCAGACTTATGGTCTCCTATACTCACATAATAACCTCTCCCTTCTAAGTATGATCTGAACCATTTTAGGACTATCCCAGAAAGCCCCACCCAGTTTTCCAGCCTGTCAAGAGGTATGTCGTGATCGACAGTGTCAAATGCAGCACTGAGGTCGAGTAGTACCAGCACTGATAATTTGCCTGTATCAGTATTTAAGCGAATATCGTTTATTATCTTTATGAGCGCTGTCTCTGTGCTGTGATGCGATCGGAATCCAGATTGAAAATTGTCAAAGTATCCATTCAAGCTTAAGAATTTGTTCAGCTGATTGAGGACAACTTTTTCAATGATCTTGCCTATGAAAGGAAGATTTGAGATCGGTCTATAATTGCTTAATATAGTCTTATCCAGATTGCTCTTTTTCAAGAGGGGCTTGACAACTGCAGTTTTCAGGGAGTTTGGAAAACTACCAGAAAGAAGTGAGGCATTAACCACTTTTAGGAAATCTGCTTCTAAACTGTTTAACACACTTTTGAAGAAAGATGTGGGGAGTGCGTCAAGGACGCAGGTTGATGTTTTAAGGTGCTGTATGGTTTCTTCCAAAATTTTGCCATCAATTTCTTTGAAATTAGACATAGTAACTACATTCTCAGGTTGTGGTCTGAGCTGTCTGACCCCAGTGCGGCTCAATGATGTGCTGATCACCTTTCTGATATTATTAATTTTCTCAGAGAAGAAAGAAGCAAACTCACTGCACTTGCCGTCTGAGAGCATTTCACTGGGAATCTGGCTTGGGGGGTTCGTCAGTCTCTCTACAGTAGCAAAAAGAGTGTGTGTGTTGTTTAAGTTGCTGTTTATAATATTTGAGAAGAAAGTCTGTCTAGCTTTGCCTAGTTCCATACTGAAAGCATGGATGCTGTCTTTGTAGATGTTATAATGGACTAAAAGTTTTGTCTTCCGCCACATGCGCTCTGCTTTTCTGCATGTTCTTTTCATATTTTGCACAGCTGTTGTGTTTCTCCAAGGTGCTTTTTGTCTAACACTCTTCCTGACTTTCACAGGAGCAATATCATCAATTACACTTTTGACTTTTGAGTTAAAAGAATCAAGGAGAAAATCAACAGAGTCAGCAGATATGCTTGGTTTTAAAGATATAGCCTTCATAAATAGCACACTAGTGTTCTCATTTAAGCATCTCTTCTTGACAGACACAGATCTAGCTTCAATGGCAGGAGAGATCAATATATCAAAGAAAATACAGAAATGATCAGACAGTGCTACATCCTTAATAACAATCGATGAGATGTTTAAACCCTTACTGATAAGTAAATCTAGAGTGTGTCCACGATTGTGTGTGGGACCATGTACATGCTGAGTCAGATCAAAAGTTTTTAAAACAGTTTTGATTTCTTTTGCCATATTGTTTTCTGCATTATCTATGTGAATGTTAAAGTCTCCAGTAATAGCAAAACAGTCAAACTCTGAGGAAATTGTTGATAACAGTTCTGTAAAGTCCTCAGCAAAGGCTGGAGAGTATTTTGGAGGCCTGTAAATAATGGTAAGTAAAATACGTGGGGCACCTTTTAACACAATACCCAGATATTCAAAAGAGGGGTAGTTACCAAATGATGTTTGCTTACATTGATAGACATCTTTAAAAAGAGCAGCGACTCCCCCTCCTCTCCTAGCAGCTCTGCAGACACTCATAAAAGTAAAGTTAGGAGGGAATGTTTCATTTAGGACTGTTGCACTGCAGCTGTCTTCTAGCCAAGTTTCATTTAGAAACATAAAATCCAGGTTGTATGTGGTTATTAAGTCATTGACTAGAAGTGATTTATTTTTAAGTGAGCGGATGTTTAAAAGTGCTAACTTAAAAGTCTTACTTTTTGTTACTTTTGTCTTAGTTTGGCGTGCAATAGGCACCAGATTAGATGGGTTTGCTGTACGGCTTTTGAGGGCCTTAGACTTTCTATCATGTAATCGAACAGCAATAGGGAAAGATACAGGCACACTGGGTTCCCGCTTGTTCTGTAAACATTTGAGAAAGTTACTGTTATCATAGCGAGGACCCGGCACATATCACTGAGAGCTGGTATCAGTAGTTTTTGGTTCACCTCGAGCCGATGGAGGAGGGTGTGGGCCCTGGCGTTTTTGCAGAGGCCGAAGAGCTCTCACAAGCGGAGAGCGAGCTGGGCCCGCAGGCTTTCGTGGTTTTGGGGCCTGACTTTTTTTGGTTGATGTCTGGGGGCTTGCAGATAGTTTGGTTCCAGCAAACACCAGTTTTTCCATTTTCTCTGAGAAACACAGAAGATGCTGTGGAGATGCTGGAGATAGGGATAACGTGTCTGGTGATAGGGTAGAGGCTGGAGGGGGCTGTTTCTCTGGTGTTATTGGAGGCTGTAAAATGCTGTCCTGGTTTTCCAGCAAGTCATCCTTGGGTCCTGAATGTTAGAGCAGTTCTAGTATGTCACAGTCTGTCTGTGGTGAGCTCTGTGGGCAGGGCTCAGCTGAGATTGTGTCCGTGAGCAGAGGTTGTTTTGGCTGAGTGGTGTTATCATTGTCCTTGTTTGACGTGTCAGCCGCATGTCCATCCAGGTGCTGAAGTGAAGTCCTGTGGTCATTCATACTATGTCCAGGTGTGTGTGTGCCATTCAGGTTGAGTGTATTGGCACACACTGCAGAAGGATGATTGAGGGAGAAGTAGATATTGTCCTTTAGCACTCTTGAACCAAGTTTGTTTGGGTGGAACCCATCCTGTTGAAACAGTTGCCTCTGACTCCAGAAAAGATTGAAGTTGTCAATGAAGTTTGCAGGTTTTTTGGAGCCATGTATTAAGCCCAAGCAACCGTGAAAATCTGTTTGTTCCTCTTGCTGGGAGTGGTCCACTGATGAATGTTTGTACTTTCAGTCTTTTGAGTGTTTCAAAAAGTTCATTGAAATCCATCTTAAGGAGTTCTGACTGCTCTTTATGAATATCATTTTTCCCCACATGAATGATGAGTCGAATTGCAGTCTTATGTTTTATCAGAATGTTCTCAAGTTCCCTGTTTACATCAGAAGTCGTTGCTTGTGGAAGGCAGCACGTAGTTGTATCCCTGCTAATAATGTTTCTGATTATGGAGTCACCCACTATCAGAGTCCTGTGCTCGGCTGCGCTCTGAGCTGAGTGCCGCTGTCTGCTTGACCTTGAGCGCCAGTTAGCATCAGTGTTAGCTACTGGCTGATTCAGTCTTTGTTCAAACACATTCATCACGTTTGGGGATTCCTCATTTACATTCACTAATACTTCAAATCAGTTCTCAAGATGTATAGGCGGTGGTAGGAGACCAGTATTTGCAATCCTTGTCGGAGCCGTATCTGGGGTAGAGGAGGCTACTGCGGCAATATGTGGTGCTCGTGACAATCTGATGTCTCGAGTGCCTTTGGGTCTCGCTCCCTGTTTGTGCCACCGAATTGTAAGTCGATCGGCTTGTTTCCCTACACTCAGTATGGCCTGTCGAGGAGGACTAGATTCATGGGACTCACCGGCTGTAGGCTGAGGGCGTCCATGACGAAGCTCTTTTGTGTGTTCCGTCTGGTTTGGTGGTCCCACAAATAACTTTGTTTCAAGAGCTACAATCCTTTGTAAAAGTCTGTGGCAGTTAGTGCAGCAAGTAGATTCCAGAAGAGGCATTTTCTCTTATCCTTTAGAATGTAGGCAGTTGTGTTTTCCCCCCCGGAATGTAAGCAGTGGGAGGCTGGTTGAATAAAAGTATTCTGCTTTTTTTGTAGTAATCCAAGCGTTTGAGCACTGTGTTGATTAGCTGAAGTTAAAATTAGGTGATAAAAGGAGATGAAATATAAAAATATAAAAGCGATAGAGCAAAGCGAGGAGCGGTAAGCAAGAGCGTCCGAACCGTAGCAGAGCAGGAAGTAGACAGTCCAAAGGATATTGGCAGATCCCCTTGTCTCCTATGTCCAAGGAAAAAACAACCTTCACAACGCCGTTTGGATTACACCAATTTGTGACACTTCCTTTCGGGTTGTTCGGGGCTCCAGCCACCTTTCAGCGTCTCATGGACAAAATTCTACAGTCGCATGCTGCATATGCTGCTGCCTATTTAGATGACATTATCATCTATAGTAACAACTGGCAGCATCATATGCAGCATTTGCGGGCTTTTGGGAGGTCGCTGAGAGGGGCTGGGCTAACGGCCAACCCGAAGAAGTGTGCGGTTGGGCGGGTGGAGGTCAGGTATCTGGGCTTCCACTTGGGTCATGGACAGGTGCGTCCCCAAATTGATAAGACGGCAGCAGTTGCAACCTGTCCGAGTCCCAAGACCAAAAAGGAGGTGAGGCAGTTCCTGGGGCTGGCGGGATATTATAGAAGGTTTGTACCTAATTATTCGGACCTCACCAGCCCGCTGACTGACCTTCCTAAAAAGGAAGCACCAGATCCGGTCCATTGGACGGAGCAGTGCCAGCAGGCTTTCACCCAGGTAAAGGCTGCCCTGTGTGGCAGGCCGCTCTTACATTCTCCTGACTTTTCTTTCCCCTTTTTGTTGCAGACTGACGCATCGGACAGGGGGCTTGAACCTCATCACAGTAATATTAGGGCTTAC
Source organism: Tiaroga cobitis (assembly GCA_030578255.1). Classification (NCBI taxonomy): domain Eukaryota; kingdom Metazoa; phylum Chordata; class Actinopteri; order Cypriniformes; family Leuciscidae; genus Tiaroga; species Tiaroga cobitis. The sequence continues at coordinate 27,825,066 of CM060596.1, read as the reverse complement.
TACAAAAATGCATATTTGTGTTTAGGTACTCAAAAAGATAAAAATATAGAGATGGCTTAATGACATCATGTCAATGACATCTTCTGTGTCATTGAGTCAGTTCAATGAGTTCAACGAGCTCATCCTGTTTTAGTAATTGGTGTCACTGTGTCAGCCCTACAAGCTTTCAAACATTCAATGTTTCTGTTTGTTTGGGCAGCTAAGGTCATGAGGTCACAGAGACACAGGCAGAACATTCCAAGTTTGAGCAGCAAGAGGTCTTTTTCAGAAAGCCCCTTTGTACACATCATGCTAAAATTCACGCAGTATGCATACATAAACACAGACACATCCACACAAACTGATATCATGGACCTCTTTCTTCTATACTGGAGGATTTGGCTCAAGATTAATATACAGTTTGCTAAATATGATTAAAGCTAAAAACATATCCCACTTTTCCCACTGTTATTCAGACATACAAACACACAAGAGCCTTGCTGAAGATTTACCCACCTTCTCTTGAAAGACCTCTGATAACTTCTGTGTGCCGTTAGTTTTCATGTTGTGATCTATCCCTGTCCCACACTGTCCCCGCAGAGGGAGAGAGTGAGAAGCTGGAGACAGAGACTAATCTCTACCCATAGGAGATTTACAGTTTAGTGAAGACCCCCACCACTAGAAAACACACACAAACAAACACAAACCCACCCACTCACCAAAAACTCCACCCCCAACCTCTTAGCCTACATTCATAGTAATCACAAAAACACACTCTCTGCTGTGTACAAGAACACACATACAATCTTGGTGTGATACCTCAATGAACAATTTTTAGTAAACTGGCTAACAGATGAAAATGAGAGAATCCAGCTCCAACAATGGGGTTTCGATGGCCTATTTATTTTGCCACCTTACCTAATTACATTTCACACACATACATACTCTCTCTGCTGAGCGTGCACATGCACAAATAATAACAGATGAATCTCACAAAATGACTCAGCTAAATTTAGTGCGCTAAGTGCTTTCCAAAAATATAATTTTATTCCTTGGTGTTGAAGTTTTGTGAAGTTGATAGTGCCCTTTTGTACCCTTGTTGTACAGAAAATGTTTTGTATTACCATGCAAACACAAACGACTGCACTCCTGACAATTAAATACCACATTAATCCTTCTTTAAAGATAGTCCTGGGGCTGATCTTTTATTATAGAGCTGAGAAAAGGGGTTTGTGTGTGTGTGTGTGTGCGTGTGTGTGTGTGTGTGTGTGTGTGTGTGTGTGTGTGTGAAACCCCTGGTATTCCAGGCCTCATTTTCATAAAGCCGCATATTAAACAGTCTTCTTTACAGAGGAGAGAATGGAGTTCACCAACTGCCTCAATCTCTGTGTGTGTATGTGTGTGTTTGGAAGGGGAGGGATAGAGACATTAAATTAGATAAATTTGAAATTAAAAACATGAAAAAAAAATATATCCTGCTGCCAGAAATCTATCACATATACAAATATAAAGTTGTAATTACAAGAAATACAGTCTCAATTGCAAAAAATAAAGTTGAAATTAAGAGATATAAAGTAACAGTTGCAACATACAAAGCCATATTGCGAGTTTAAAGTCACAATGTAAAATGTTAAGCCACAGTGGTGGATGTAAAGTCAGACTGCATTATTGTTAGGAAAAAAAAAAGAAATAAGTCACACTGTGAGATATAGCCACATTCCGAAATATAAAGTTGCAGTTATGAGAAACAAAGTTATAAATGAAAGATACAAAAATTACATTGGGAATTTGAGATTGCAAGAGATGAAATCAGTTTGCAAGATTTAAAACCACATCTGTGAGACATAAAGGCCCGGTTTCACAGACAGGGCTTAGATTAAGCCAGGATTAGGCCTTAGTTCAATTAGAGCATTTAAGTAGCTTTTAAACATGCATTAGAAGAAAAAAAAAAACATTACTGGTGAGCATCTTGAGACAAACAATGGCACTGATATATTTTATGATATGTCAGAGCAAGTTGCTTTCAGTTAAAATAGCTCAAACATGCATTTTAGTCTGGAATTGACTTAAGCCTTGTCTGTGAATCTGGGGGTAAGTCACTTCATTCTAATTTTTTAACTCAGATAATTTTTTTTTTTTTGTTGGTCATGCTGACCATAGACATAATAGAGAGTAGACGCCGCACTGGCAAGAAATGCGGCCGGCATCTTGGACTGGTCATACTCCTAGTTGCGTAGCAGCAGAAGAAACAAGAAGTCACGGTTCGTAAATACATTGTTCCTTCTTGTCTTGTGTAGTTGTTGTTATGTGTGTGGGTGTGACGGCTCGTTCCACTTGATCAGCGATCAGCTGATCAATCTCCTCTCCAGCTGCATCCAATCTGCTCTCCCATAAATACTCACCGCATTCTTCTCTTTTTGTCAGATCGTTGTTTGATGTTCTCGTTCGTGTTTGGTCCTGTTCCAGTCGTCCTTGCTGTGTTGCGGTTGTTCCTGTCCTTGTTCCGGTTTCAGTTCGTGTCTGGATTACTCACCATCACTCTTCGTCACCTCAGCACTCTTCTCTTGGACTCTGACCATCTTGTCCCTGCGTCACCAAACGCACTTGAGACTGTTCTTCATCCTACTAAATAAACGAGTTACTTGCACTTTTGCTTCCGCCTCATTAGTTATGACACAAGATGCCAGAGCACTGTGCAGCATATTCCTGCTCAAATCGGCGGACCATCGTAAACAGGGCTCGGGGGATTACTTTTCACGAGTGCGATTTAACATTACCGTACTATTGGTTGTATTTTGTGAATAGAATATTACCAGAGAGTTGAGAAGGAGCAAGGATCTTTGATATTACTGTACTGAAATCGTAGCCAGCTAGCGAGGCTATGTTTACTGCACTGGCCGGTGTTCACTCGGCTATGAACTGAGACTTGATAAGTCATATTCCATAACCCTTACTTAGATTACAACTGACACAAGAATGTTATTGTAGAAATAAAACAAATATTACTGGTTATAACATTGGCCAGCGAATTTTACACAAGTGGCACAGACTGTATTATCAGTGTTGGGCAGTCGCTACTTGTAGCTTAGCTTGTAACTTAGTATTTTGGTGGTAGCTTCACTAATTCCTGAATCAAGTAACTTTTCAGTAGCTTAACTCCTTTATTTATCAAGTAGCTTGGCCACACAAGCTACACTTTTCTTGTCATGTGAAATTAGTGCAACTTAAAGTAGCTTCCTGTAGTGAACTAGCCTACTACTGTGTTTGAGTTACTTAGCTTGCTACATTTGAATGGGTGGTAGCTTTTTGTGTAGTGAAGCTTTATTCATGGCAGAGTAACTGATGGCTTAGCTCACTACAACTTCCAAGTAGCTTGCCCAACACTGTGTATTATTCACATGTAATTCACCCAAACTAAAGTAAGATACCTCTCATGTCTCATACCCACCCCACTAACTTAAAATAAAGGCGACAGAACATCTGACTGTAGAATGGTTTGCAAATAAGCTTATTCACAATTTAAGCAACTTTGGTCCATTATCAACAGATATGCATCAAAATATAAGTTTTGTTGAAGAAAGGTTCTAAGAAATGTGAAGGAAGAAAATAAGCTTGACCTCCTTTGTGAAATGTTTTTGTGTAGTCTCTCCCTAATCTTCCGTTTTCATTTTGAAGGTTTCCCAAGGACAAAGATGTGAGTAAGAAGTGGCTTTGAGGAGAGAAGGATTCACTGCAAGTGTTTCATCAGTGCTTTGCTGTCAACATTTTAAGCAGGGCGATTTTGATAGGACGGGTCAGATTGCCCGACACCGAGATGGTGTTATTCCATCCGTCTTCAGCTTCTCGGTTCACCTCTAAAGAGTAGGTGTATCATCATAAGGCTATTAGCATTCATAAATGTAAATATTCTATTATCAATCACAGGGAAAGGTGAGATACTTATCCCTTTATATATATATTGTATTATGCTTCTTAATTTTGTTTGGAAAAGGGCAGGGCTACGTCTACCTCCAGAAGAGCTGAAGAAAGCCTGTCCGTGGCCGTGATTCCCAAGAAACGGCAACCTCACACCCACAACCTCAGCGGAATGATGTGAAAATTTCTACCGTTTTTTCCCTCTTTTTGGGGATTATGTTCCCAGTTTTGATCTTGGACGTCTGGTCACATATCATATATCAGAATATTCTATTACTGTTAGGCCCACTATAAATATTAAAATACGCAGAACCATGTGTCCTGTATCATAGCTATATGTATGACATTTGCAGCAAAAAACCCTGCATGAAAATCAATTCAATTGCTGACTGGATGTGATCAAATAAATTGTTTTATAACGGGGCTGTTGAATTCTTGAATCTGATTGGTTGACGAACGTTCTTGTCACAGTCACCATCTAGTCTCCTCCTTCTCACTACATTTCCCAGCATCCTCCTTGACCCACACCTGCACACCATCAGCCATCACCCGAATACTAATCACCATCACCTGTCACCACCACCTGCCTGCACTCAGCACAGCTAATCACTAGCACCATATAGTCACCTCAACCACAGCACTGCTTTGTCTAGTCTCATTTTACCTATGTGTGTGAAACCTCCAAGAACTTTTATCTTATATATATATATATATATATATATATATATATATATATATATATATCTTATCTTATATGTCTCCAGCGACCATCTCCAGCGTCTGTGTCCTGTGCTCTCCTCAACCTTGTGTTTGCCGTTTAACTGTTTGTCTGCTCACTGCTGCTATTAAACACTTTTACCTGACCTTCTGTCTCCGGGTCCCTGTTCCATTACAGTTCTAAGGTGTGCAATTATTTTCAGGGAAACTCACGGCTAAAGTGGTTCCAGACCGCATAACAGTTCCATATCACTTTGCCAAATTATTTAAGTTATTTCAAAGGTCTTTACAGCCCACAGAACTAAAACCCACAACGACACTGACCGTGCAAATAAATATAGTAAACAACAGGATAAAAACAACTAATTATTTCCAAAATTACGGTTTAGGCTGTATTTTGCATTTATTAGTTATTATGGAAAAGCACATATCTCTTCCTCGCACTTTCTCCCACTCAAACTCACATACATACAGTATGGACACTCACTCCCGTGTTGTCAGCGCAGCTCTGAGGATTTTATTAGTAAAATAGTTTAGCAACTTAAAAGTTACATGACGTTTCTCAATAGCGAGGTGTACTGCAGATAAACGTAGTTTCGCTAGTAGACGCTGGTACCAAACACTGTTGAGAGACACACAGACTGAGGTAATTCACATGCTTAATCTCTCTCTCTCTCTCTCTCTCTCTCTCTCTCTCTCTCGTTTTGACGTTTTGTATTAGCAACGGAGGCTTGGGATGAGATGCGTAAGAAACTAGTCCCACACACAAGAAAAGCCAAAAGGACAAAAACCTTGGAATACATCATCGGAACAATGTTTTAAAGGCTCACTATGCAAGAATTGTACCTTAATATAACAGCTTCAAAGTCATTTCGGTGGTAAACAAACTCATATTAGGGCGAATCATCCTGGTAGTAAAGCTTGGGTGGGACGCCGCTGGAAAAAACAGCAATGCAAGTTTGAGAGGAGCGCCCCCGACAAATCTCGCGAGAGTCACACACATCAACAACAACATTTGACGCACGAAGCCACTTGCGCGCATTTCAGACGTGATACTTGACGATGGAAAAAGCAAAGAAAACGCGGTCGGAAGAGACTAGGAAAAGGAAAAGAGAATCTGACCGCGTGAGCAACCGGACAAGAGTGAGTCCCTCTCGGTCGGGCTTTCACTCGTTGGCGCGAGCTAAAAAGCAGCACTGGATGCAACAGTGGTGCTGACCTGGCGATCTTGTTGATGGCCTAGTAAGTAAATCTTTCTAAGTTTGTGTGCATTTTATTTTATGATTTCACCGGAATAAATAGAGTCTCCGCAACGGCGATAGATTGAAGAGCGCGTCCGAGTGAAGACTGCGCGTGTGCCGCCACAAGAGACACAATGACTAACGTTATGTATCTATGACACTGATAGCAGCGGACACGAGCGCTCAGGTTGAGTTCAAAAACACATTTTAGCGCTAGTTCTCTTATTTAAAGGCACACTATGCACGATGTGTACCTTAATATAACAGCTTCAAAGGAGTATCAGGCCGTGAGTGCAGAGACCAGTCTATGGCAGACGCTCTCCGTGAGTGGCATTTACGACAGTAACGTTAAATACAAGTTCTCCACAGTGACTCTAGGGGTCGCTGTTTGACAAAAACGGAATTCCAGCATAGTGTGCCTTTAAGGTGTGGTAACCGTAGTATAAGGGGAATAATTGACTCCGGGCCATTGAATCATTAGAAAAATTATGCACACTCGAGGTTATACGGCCCCCATTACCACTATTTTCTTATAATTCAATGGCCCGTCGTCAATTATTCCTTACATAATTATTTTTAATATCCTCAAATGTAAAATTTAATTATTCCTTCCTTACACATAAACAGATGTACTGTATACACATCATCACACAGACTGCTGCAAAACTGCAAAAGGTTCTTCTACCATTAACACCATTAACATTTTACCTACATGTAATTTCAAGCACCCCTAAGTTAAGCACTCTGCTTCACTGGACCTCTCCATTTCAGCTCGTATACAACGCATACACAACACGTAAACAACAAATCTTGTAAAACCTCTTGGTAAAATAGGTGTTTATAAACAGTAAATAATCATAAGATAGTATTATAAAGAGGATAATCAATTAGCAAATAGAAGTTCAGGGCAGAGTAAAAGACCTGGGTCATAACTAATGCACAAACAAATAACAAAGTACTTTTAAGCCTCACATGCTCTTTAAATGCAGCCAAGTCTCAGAATAACATTCTGCATATAGGCTACCATATGCTGTGACCAAACTCATGTTCATGTGGGACAAAATGTAATTCACAGAGGATTAGCATGATTATCTCCACATGATTAGGAAACAACAACAGGATTAAAACATACAGGCCCTACACACAATCCTACAATAAGGAAGAAATCAGCACCATCAATTATATATCATTCTGCTGTAAAAGTCATATCAATAATTACTAGGGCTGTCTATTGTAAAAAAAAAAAAAAAACGAATTACTGGCACCTAACATTACAATTTGTAATCATTAATATGTTTTCACATTGAATCTCAAAATGAATGTGGAAACATCTTAAAGACAATATTTTAAATATTTGTTTAATGGCATCTTTTCCCTAAGTATTATGAATAAAGACCAGTATCACCAATACCCATACTAATGCTGATAAAAAAACGCTCACTTTAATAAGGAGCCCAACACAGAAACCACCAACCCAAGTTTGCACAAACGTTCCTTAGTGTATTAAAGTTGCGATGTAAGGGAAGAAGTGACAGCTCTTTTTTCCATATTGTGACGTACATCTGAGTAAAATTAATTATCAAAAAAGAAAAGAATATAGGGCGGGAACATCTGACTTCTGATCTGTTGGCATCCATATGACTCATATGACAGTCAGTGTCATGCGTTCATAAAAACCCCCAAATGACCCCCAGCCAGCACCTTGATCTGTTCGTTCAGAGCAGATTCACTGTTAAACAGTTGAAACAGTCAGTACAATAAAAAATAAAATTACAAACAATAAGACAAATACAATAAAAAAAAGATACAAATTAAATCAATTTAGCCAACTACCGTAATAATAAAAAGCCTACTATACAGAAATTGAATAAAGTAATCAAATGTGAAAATAAAACACTGCATAGTCTTCACTGTATGAATTAAATATACATATGTTATCAAAGTAACTACATTTATTCAGTGAAGAGAAGTGAATCATTCTCTCGTTTATTTTCCCATCTGTTTATGTTCAGAAATAACTGACTGCGTTAGAGTGAAAACTTGGCAAGATAGACATTTTGACATATTTTTGTGTGTATTTGTCTGTTTAAGCGCACACCCAAAGCCCAATGTAGCCTATACTTGTCAGTGTTTCACTCCATCTCAGATCACGGGCACAGAAAGCTGCCTGGGGAATCAATACGCTTTTAACTCTTTTTTTTTCACGTCATGCACGTCCGGCATATTATTACAGTCACGTTACATGATTTGATTGATTTGGATGTTAGGTAGGAAAGGCGACAGCGCACCGCTTAAAAGGAAAGGTACGGAATGCGGAATCACGTTTTCATAGTCGTTGAAAGCCAAACCAAAAACAAAACTAAAATTAGATTAATCGCACAGCACTAGTCATTAAATCATTTGAGTTCAAAGGGGCCCCCTGGTGGTTTGGGGGCTCTACGCAACTACTTACAACATAGGGAGAACCAGGGTGTGAGTTGCACCTTCCGTACAGCATTCAGATAAAGAACCCACCTGATTGACATGAATTAAAAGCTGCTAATACTGCTCAGAAGTAACAGCATTCACACAAAAAAGCAATAACACTTCCCAGATCACTGTATGATGTCATTCACAGCCACTATTAAAAGAAATGTGAAAACAGAACACCATGCAGGGAGTGTGAACACAAGCTCATTTTCTATGCTTGGGAGCACAGTAATTTCATGGCTGGTGCTTTTAGTACTGAAGACGCTATTCAAAATTACAAACCAACAGTATGTGGAAACAAATCAAGAATGTAGAGACAACTGTAATTAGCACTTCAATAAAAAAGGGTGTCATAAAACATTATGCATAGACAAAATGAACTCAGGGTGCTCAATTCCATTGGGTTCTTCATGGCCATTAGGGCTTCACTTATGATAGCTATTGCTCAGTTGCTTTAGAAGGCTGTACTGTAAATATGCTCGGTCCACAGGCTGTGAACCAACATGGGCTGAACTGCATGGGGATGTACAAAAGTTGAAAAAAGTTAACTTATTACTGTCACTACTGTTCATTTCAGCTGGAAACTGCAGATAATTGCATGTGTATATATTTTAGAGTTTTGCATAAATGTAGGTAGAGGCTTTTTTTTCAATGAGCCTATGTTCATTGCTGATGACACTCAATTATATATTTCATCACGACCAGATGAAAACACTAACTCATCTAAATTGACAGAGTGTCTTAAAGATATAAAATGCTGGATGAAGTGTAATTTCCTGCTATTAAATTCAGATAAAACGGAGGTATTACTTATTGGTCCAAAAAACTATCCACACAACCTCTTACAATACAACTTTAATTTAGAAGGATGTCCTGTTACTTTATCCACTACAGTAAAAGACCTGGGTGTTATACAAGACCGCAACTTCGAAAATCATATTTCATATGTTACAAGAACAGCCTTTTTCCACCTTAGAAACATTACTAAGCTACGTAACATGCTATCTGTTTCTGATGCAGAAAAGTTAGTTCATGCATTCATGACCTCGAGACTAGATAACTGTAATGCTTTATTAGCTGGTTGTCCTGCATCCTCAACAAACAAGCTACAGTTAGTGCAAAATGCAGCTGATAGAGTTCTTACCAGGTCAAGAAAATATGATCATATAACACCAATTTTATCCTCTCTACACTGGTTACCTATTAAGTTCCGTATCAATTACAAAGTATTACTACTGACCTATAAAGCCCTAAATGGTCTAGCTCCTGTGTATTTAATGGACCTTCTATCGCCCTACAATCCATCGCGTTCTTTAAGATCACTAAATTCGAGGCTTCTGGTCATTCCTAGGATATCTAAGTCCACTAAAGGAGAGAGGGCTTTCTCACATTTAGCTCCTAAACTCTGGAATAGCCTTCCTAATATTGTTCGAGGCTCAGACTCGCTGTCCCAGTTTAAAACTAGATTAAAGACGCATCTCTTTAGCCAAGCATTCACATAATGCTTACCTTTTATACCACTGTTGAATTAGATCGAATGCATTAATATTATGAACAGCAGCTATGCTAATTATTTCCCATCTGCTTTTTTGCTGTTATCTCGGGACGTCAGTCCCGAGGTAAATAGCGTTCGTCAGCTCCAGTTTGTATCCAGCCTCTCACGGAGACTTCAGATGCCCCAACACCTGTGATGAGATGACCTGTGAAGAGACGACTTGACGCCTGTGAAGAGACAACTCAACGCCGGCGATATGTTATGCCCTAAATTAATACATGATTAACTAACTGTATTTTTCTATGTACATTTCTAAAATGCACTTTCTGTAAAACTGCTTTGAAACAATATGTATTGTGAAAAGCACTATACAAATAAATTGAATTGAATTGAATGTTGATTGATACAATCTGTCATACAGACACAATGCTCTCAGTTTACTGTCTCCTAAAGTGTGTGGTCTGATTTTTAATGCTAGCTCTTTTCAATGCTCTTTTCAACAAGTGATGCTAACAACATAAATACAAATACTGTATTTGACTAATCTGTATAGTAAATATATTGCCAAAATATGGTCCAGACACTACATGTTATCAGACCTCTATGATGATGGCTCTCTATTGAATAGTTCACACGTATGTGGATAAAATGTCTGCTGTCACAAAGGCAGCATTCTTTTTTTTTTCAGACAAGATCAACAAAAGGGTAAAATTTCATCAATGCTTTTCCCTTTTCACTCAAGGTTAAAACATTTCAGCAATGGTATACTGTTTGCGAACATTCAGACCCCGGCTAGATATAGTGTTTTAGAGGAAAATTTAAATAGGTGATGGACTAAGTAAAGCGATGAACCAGAAAAGGTGTTTCCGTCTCAGGTTACACCCATCTAATGAGTCATCATGTAGGGACCATGGAAATGACATCATGAACTCTACTACATCAACATAAGATCTTCTATACTATAATAATAGCATTAGAAATATATATGTTACTTGAAAAAACTTTTGTCAGAAAACGCACATAATTTTGAACAGCTCTCAGTGCAGAATGATTGTTTTAGGAACCAGACGTGGTACGCTATAGTTCTTCCAGTAGGGGCTAACTGGGCCATGTTATCCCATCTACATGCATCTCCGCAAACAATATACGTATGGTGGACACACACCTCAGCTAGACCTACTTTCTCCCAAATAATTATTTTTATGCACTACTAAAAACGTACTCGGTTACTAACGTAACCTCGGTTCTCTCTAGAGAGGGAACGAGTACTGCGTAATAGCTTACGCTACGGGGAAAAACTCTTTTCCGCGAGATATTGAAGCCAAAAATTATCCTTAATTTTTTATTAATGTAAAACGCTTTGCAGCAGCAAGCAAACATAGGCGAAACAGCTCGCGCGCCTATTGGTTGCTCTGCAGCAAATGCAGCAGCCTATCGAGATAGACTCTGCGTGACGTAATGACAAATGGGGGCAATTCGCGCCCATATCGTCACGTCCCGCCAGAAGGGGCGTGGTCTCGCCCTATAAATATGCTCGTTAGGCTGATACAAGCTGGTTTTTACCGCTGAAGCGAACCAGAGCGTATTCCACGCACGGCAAGATACGCAGTACTCGTTCCCTCTCTAGAGAGAACCGAGGTTACGTTAGTAACCGAGTACGTTCTCTTACGAGAGTATCTCTCGTACTGCGTAATAGCTTACGCTATGGGGAACACAATGCAACACGCCGTGCGTACAGGGATCCAACACCAAAGTCCCAGGGGCCGAAGCCCAGGGCTCATGTAGTGCATAATCACCATAAACTCACATAGAGTAAAGGAAGAGAGGCTGGAAGCGTCATTCCCTATAAAAAAGCACCCAGCGGGGCTATTATACGACAATCAAACGCGCAGCCAGGGTGAAAGCATTCAGCCTGATCTGGGCGGCCATACGTGAGTCAATACTCATGGGGCTGCAGTAAACTCAGCATCTGGGCCGCACAGCGGGGCAGATAGTACTGAATTTAGACCGCCAAAAGCTTAGCTTGTAAGGCGGGTACCTCCAGGTTATAGTATTTTATAAATGTAGACGGCGAGGCCCAGCCCGTGGCCGTACAGATATCTTGCAGGGAAACCCCGCTAGACCATGCCCACGAAGAGGCCACGCCTCTCGTGGAATGCGCCCTGACACCCAAGGGGCACCGTAAGCCCTTCGCAGAGTAAGCGAGCGCGATGGCATCCACTATCCATCTGGATAGGCTCTGTTTTGAGGCGGCGAGTCCCTTGGAACGCCCGCCGAACAAAACAAAACGCTGCTCCGTCTGCCTGAAAACAGACGAGCGTGCCACATAAGCTCTCAATGCCCTGACGGGGCAAAGGAGACTTGCATCCTCCTCCTCACTGAGAACCGGAAGGGCAGACAGGGAAATGACCTGGGCCCTGAACGGCGTATTGAGGGATTTCGGGACGTACCCGTGCTTCGGTTTGAGAATGACCTTTGAGTCATTAGGCCCAAACTCCATACACGACGCGCTTACTGAAAGCGCCTGTAGGTCCCCTATGCGCTTCACTGAAGCGAGAGCCATGAGAAACACTGTCTTGAACGACAGGTGTTTCATGTCCACCAGCTGGATCGGCTCGAACGGGGCGCCTTTCATGGCCTCCAGGACCGTGGAAAGGTCCCACGTCGGGACTGAAGGGGGCCTTGGAGGGTTCAGCCTCCGAGCTCCCCTAAGGAAACGCACGACTAAGTCGTTTTTCCCAAGCGACTGGCCAGACACCGGTTTTGCAAACGTTTCTATGGCCGCCACATATACTTTGAGCGTGGATGGGGTCCTGCCCTTATCCAGTAGCTCTTGAAGGAAGGAGAGCACTTCCGAAACCCCGCACTCCACAGGTGAAAGGCTCTGGGCCTGACACCATGCAGAGAAAACAGACCATTTCGAGGAGTAGAGCCGCCTGGTAGACGGAGCTCTAGCCTGCGCGATCGTGTTTAACACTCCCTCTGGGAGGCTAGCGGGTACCCGTTGATGGCCCATGCGTGCAGGGACCATAACTCCGGGCGAGGGTGCCAGATCGAGCCCTCCGCCTGAGAGAGGAGGTCTCTCCTCAATGGTACAGGCCATGGGGCAGTGCTGTTCATCTGCATCAGGGCAGGGAACCACGTCTGGTTCGTCCAGAGCGGGGCTACAAGCAGCACTGGGCATCCGTTTTTCCTGATTCGTTCCAACACCTGAGGCAGGAGCGAGACAGGGGGAAAAGCATATAGGGGGCAGCGGGGCCAAACATGAGCCAGCGCGTCCTTGCTTTTCGAGAAAAACTCCGGGCAATGAGCGTTTTCGTGGGACGCGAATAGGTCCACCTGAGCTCTGCCGAACGTCTTCCACAGCAGCTGGACCGTCTGCGGGTGCAGCGACCATTCCCCTGCTGGAACATTGTTCCTGGACAGTCTGTCTGGTCCCACGTTCAGGAGACCAGGCACGTGCGCTGCTCTCAGTGAGAGCAGGTTGTGCTGAGCCCAGACCAGGAGGCTTTCCGTCAACCTGTAAAGGTTTCGTGACCTGACGCCGCCCTGGTGATTTATGTATGCCACCACCGACATGTTGTCCGACCGGACCAAGATGTGGTGGCCTGTTATCTGGGGACAAAAACGCCGTAGCGCTTTGTCGACTGCTATCATCTCAAAGCAGTTTATGTGAAGGAGCTTTTCCCGTTCTGACCACAGGCCAGCTAGCGGTCTGCCCTCGAGCAGTGCTCCCCACCCCGAGGTGGAGGCGTCCGTAGACACCACCTTCACGCTCGAAGCGGTCCCCAGACTTACACCTGACTGATACCAGTCGGTCTCTTTCCAAGGTTTCAGAGCTGAAACACACTGAAGGTCGACCCTGAGGCGAAACAGACCCGCTGTCCATGCCCTGGGTGGAACCCGCGTCTTCAGCCACATCTGCAGTGGGCGCATGCGGAGCAGGCCCAACTGGAGTACAGAGGCTGCTGAGGCCATCAGCCCCAGCATTTTCTGAAACCTTTTGAGCGGAACTATCGCGCCGTGGCGGAAGGATTTCGCGCCGCGCTGAATATTTAGCCCGCGCTCTGGTGACAGGCGTGCTGTCATGGACAGCGAGTCCAACACGGTTCCCAGAAAAGAAATTTTCTGACTGGGAGACAGTGAGCTCTTCGCCCAATTGACTGTGAGGCCCAGCTCCTCGAGGTGCTCGAGTAATGCGGCCCTGTGTTCTATGAGCTCCGATCGTGATCGAGCTAGAATCAGCCAATCGTCCAAGTAGTTCAGGACTCGCATGCCCTGAAGTCTCAGGGGTGCGAGCGCCACGTCCATGCACTTCGTAATTGTACGAGGTGCTAGGGACAGGCCGAACGGCAGGACTGCGTATTGATATGCCTGGCCCTCGAAAGCGAATCTCAAGAATCGCCTGTGATGGGACGCCATTTGTATTTGGAAATAGGCGTCTTTCAGATCTATTGACATAAACCAGTCCCCGTGGCGCACTTGCGCGAGGGTTTTCCTGGTCGTAAGCATTCTGAACTGGCGCTTCACAAGCGCTCTGTTCAGCTGTCGCAGATCTAAAATGGGTCTGTGACCTCCATCTTTTTTCGGTACCAGAAAATATCTGCTGTGTAGGCCCCCTTTGCTCTGAGCTTGAGATAAAGGTTCTATAGCACCTTTGCTCAGTAGTTTCGCTATCTCGGCTCAAAGTAGATTAGATACTTCGTTTTCCACCGTCGTCACGACGCGCGCCATATAACGGCGGGGACGTCGAGCGAACTGTAGCGAATAGCCTCTATTTATAGTGTTCAGCACCCATTCTGATACCCCAGGAAGCTGTGTCCACACTTTCGCGTGAATAGCTAGGGGTAGAATGAGATCTGGGCTCTGGCCGAGACATAGTGACGGCAAGAGAGCTCCGGCATGCTGTAACGCAGACACTGTGTTTACAGTGTGTGAGGCGGGGGGCGCGCCGATCGCGGCGGGCAGCCTGGCCGCGCTCAAAACCCTTATAGCAGTCTGCTGAGGGAGAGAGAGCGGGGCGAGCCCCGTGGGGCTTAACATGTCTGTGAGTGAATGTGGGCGCAGGACAGCGGGCACATTTACTGCACTGAAAAACACCGTCGGCCTGAGCTGACTGAATGTGTGTTGGTTTCGTTTTCACAGAACCCGTGGGACATGTGGTGTGTAGTGTTTGTGGGCACTGAGACGTAGGCACATTCACTACATTTAGTGCACAATCGACATGAGGCGATTTTGTTTGTGCGAGCCCTGCATTTTTGCGGGCTGTGTATGTGTGTAGAAATGAGCCCTGGGTTGTAGGCATTTTCAATACACTCATAACACCATCGGCTGTGGCCGGAATACCAGAAAATACACCATTTATGTGATTTATCTGGGTCGCCGTGGGAACAGCATTTGTGTGCAGGCAAGCGGGCATGGTACTGGCTTGCTTACTGCAAAATACACTGGAACAGTCACATTTTCTGGAACTGAACGAGCGAAAATTTCAGTGGAAGTCTGGCCACGGCGAGACTGAAACACCGTCGATTTCCTAGGAGGCTAGGAAGACTCGTGTTGGTTTCGTTTTACAGAAACCGTGGTAGTGTTTGTGGGCACTGGGTTGTGGGCACATTAACTACATTTAATGCACAATTGACATGCGTCGATTTCATTTGTGCGAGCCCTGTACCATGGCGGGCTGTGTTTGTGTGTAGAAATGAACACTGGGCTGTGAGCATTTTATTACACTTATAACACCATCGGCTGTGGCCGGAAAACCAGAAATACAATGAATACATGATTTTTCTGGGTCGCCGTGGAAACGGCCTTTATGTGCAGGCAAGCGGGCCGTGGTACCAGCTTGTTTACTGCAAAATACACTGGAACAGTCGCATTTTCTGGAACTGAACGAGCGAAAAGTTTTTGGTGGAAGTCTGGCCGCGGCGAGACTAAATTTTTATTTGCTGCGAGAGCCGGGATCGAACACGGGTCTCTCGCGTGAAAGCTACGGGTTCCGCCACTGGGCCACAGGGAGAACTACACTAGTGCAAGCAGATAAAAGAGTGTCATCACAGTTTTGTGTGTGTCGGCGTTTGTATGCAGGTGTGCGTGTTATACAACAGGCTCATTGCTGCAATAATGACATTTTCAGCCGCTCAAACTAGGAGCTGAGAAATGTTTAAGAAATGGAGATTAGTCCGGCCTCGGCGGGGACTAAAACACACTCTTTTCTCATTTGCCGGTGACGCACGCCCATGGGGGGCGGGGTAGATTTCTTATAACGTAAAGAAATCTAGCCGCGGTTTTAGGGCTCGCGGTCTTGATGCTGGCCCGTTTCCTTGACGACTCGCGGACAGAAGGCGGAGGTCCACAGAGCTCGCCTGTTGCGCGGGCGCCTCCCAATCGAGGCCGATGCTTTCCACGGCCTGAGAGAGCAGACGCATCAGCTCAGTCTCAATGCCGGCTCTCTTACCAGTGGTCTGGCGGGAAACGCTAGCGGAGGGGAGATCCACGGAGCTCGCCCAATCCTCACTATCGGATGCCAGAAGAGAACACGCCTCGGTGGGTTCGTCAAACTCGTGGATGGACGCGGCGGCAGGCGGCGGCCGTTGTCCGTCAGTGAGCGACTCGAGCGAAGCCGGCGAAGCTGGCGGGCGAACCGGCGAGCTTTGGCGGGCTGGAGAAAGCTCGGGAGCGCGCTGGGCGCGGCGCTTCTTGCGGCGCGGCACCACGGCGGGCTGCGGTGAAGGCTCGGAGAATGATGCCAGGCGCGTCCTCAGAGTCACCATGGGCAAAAACTCGCAATGAGGGCATCCGCCGTCAGCGAGCGCGATAGCCGCGTGATCCTCACCCAGACAGGCAACACAGATGACGTGTCGATCTCCATCGCTGAGCGGGGCGCGGCACGAGCCACATGAAGGCATCTTTAAAAAGACGCTGCTCTTTTGTGAGGAAATGCAAGTCGCGTCAAGTAAGCGACAAACACTTCACAACAGAGAAATACACACAGAGTATTGAAAGGATATATAACGCCGGAAAGCGCAGCAGGTACGGCAGTTGAAGGCGGCGAGGCCAGCGACTCCAGAGCTCGTCCCGCTGAAAAGCTTGCTTCGACGGCGCGGCTTCTCACTCCGGATCCAGCGATGCAAGAGCTTCGCTGAAGAGGTAAAAATCAGCTTGTATCAGCCTAACGAGCATATTTATAGGGCGAGACCACGCCCCTTCTGGCGGGACGTGACGATATGGGCGCGAATTGCCCCCATTTGTCATTACGTCACGCAGAGTCTATCTCGATAGGCTGCTGCATTTGCTGCAGAGCAACCAATAGGCGCGCGAGCTGTTTCGCCTATGTTTGCTTGCTGCTGCAAAGCGTTTTACATTAATAAAAAATTAAGGATAATTTTTGGCTTCAATATCTCGCGGAAAAGAGTTTTTCCCCGTAGCGTAAGCTATTACGCAGTACGAGAGATACTCTCGTAAGAGAACTTTCATTGCCACAGAGGCTTTTGACTTGTTCATTGTGGGTTACAGGCAAATTTATTAAGGCTTAATTTGAATGTCGCTGTAAACTAAATTGCAAAATGGATACAATATAATACAATATAAAACATTATTTCCACAATATTTTTTTGATTGTTTTAAAACAATAAGCATTGTGAATAGTTTCTATAAATAAAACTGATTAACTAGCTAAAACCAAAAATACCTCAAAATACCTTCTTTTACGGTCAACAAAAAAGACATGAGGGTGATTTATCCCTTTAAGAATCATCGGTCTTCTTACAATATATTTTATGCAGACAGTAAAACCAACAACAACAACAGAATATCCCACAGAACCTTCAGAAATTGCCATAAACCACTTGAAATATCCAAAGGCATGACCGGTAGGCGGAAATGAACTTCAGCTGGAATTTCTTCTCACCAAAACAAAAAGGCAGACAGCTTATCAAGGCTGTTTCCGCCTCAGCTTACTGCTTTAAATTAAAGGCAGCCTGTATAGCCTGTCATGTTCTGGATGTTTCCCCAAACACCAGCACTGACTGGAACTAGTTTGAAAGATTACATCAGGGCTTATTACAGCAGAGTAAATGCAAACACAACATGTGAACGTTAAGTGGAACTGGCTTATTATTGTGTGCTTATTGCAAATATACTTAAAAATATGTAAAACATCCCCAGTGCTTTATTTCTTTCTCCTAACAATGCAAAATCAAATGCCATTCATGACGTTTCAGATGCTGCTCTGAGTAAACAACATTATAGCTGTTTGTCATCAATGAAGCCGCACTGGACTGATGGATTAACCGTCAGGGCCACTCTGGGTGTTTGTGTGCAGGCCATATTTCACACCATTAATTGACCAGACACCATTTCTCACATCTGTTCTAAAGGTCACAACGTCTGGCTCAGATTGACCATAATCATGCAATTAATCTCCCTATAGGACACATTTTTGCACAAATTTAAAACTGAAAATGCTATAATAATTTATTATACACAATACATATTTCATCCACTAGGAGTTGCATGGTTAGTGAATGAAACCCATAACTTTCTTGGTTACATTTTTGAACAAACTATTATGTTTTTTACATGTGGGTTTACTGTATTTAAAATGCTGAGTCTTCAATATACTGTAAAATTGGAAATGAATTGTAAAATGATTTGCTTTGTGTAATGCCCATATTCAGGGAAATTTCATTGAATTGTACTCGCTCTCTATTCTTCCGGCCCCTCTCAGTAAAAATATTTTATTGTAAGCTAATGTGACATTTTTTTCCAAGCCTCTCTCTGTGCTTTATTCACTGCTCCATCTCTAACAGTCTGCACCATAGAAATTGGATAAGAAATACTTCTGCTAGTGGCAAAAAAGGGCCATGGATGGTAATAGCAGCACACAGTACAGGTCAATGTAATCAAATCACAAAATAAAACATTCCCCTGCATCTAATATTCATCCCTCAACATTAAGTTGCTTTTTTTTTTTTTATAAAAAAAGTATATACCTTCATCACTCCTTTGTGCAAATCACTTATTTCTCACTAATTTGTAGGTTCATGATAATCTTGTGACCAAGATTGTGACCAATTTTATTGCTGTGATATATTTCTAAATGAAATGGCTATTGAACCACAAAAATAGGACAAGACTTGCTGTAAAGCTGTATCCACCTTTTTCCTATGCCTTCCTATGGCCGTCTGCCGGAAGCTATAGTTATTTTAGTCGATAAAGTTTTAAATCCGGAGTGATTACCGCGGCACCTGAGACGCACCGTGGTGAGGAGTTCGTTCAGAGTTGGAGTAATAGAGTCAGCAATTACTAGATAGTAAAAGCATAGTTTACAATCATGGGTTTTCACTGTATTGTAAAGAGCTGCGACAATAAACAGGGGAGACCTAATATAGTGGTATACGTTCCGATGTCAAAATAGGGCCGATGTGAACTGGCCGATAATCATTCCTGTGTATTTGAAGTGTGTGTTATGGGGCGACGTTTGTAAAGCGGCTCACACTGAAAATAACAGCAACATTTTGTCACATTTAGCTTCAAACAATGTTTAAAAAACTGGTATGAATTTTTGACGGTCACTTTTTAGCACATTTACAACAATATTTGTCAACTTAAAGATATTTTAAATAGTTAAATCTAAATATTAAATGTTACACCTAAATGCTAAATCTAAATCTAAATGTTAAATCTAAATCTAAATGTTAAATCTAAATGTTAAATCTAAATCTAAATGTTAAATCTAAATATTAAATCTAAATCTAAATCTAAATGTGAAATCTAAATGTTAAATCTAAATCTAAATATTAAATCTAAATATTAAATCTAATCGGTGTATCATTCGTTCAGTAGTTTTTGGATTTAATAATGAAAGTAGAAAAATGAGAAAACAGTTCCTTTTTCGTTTTTTCATTTTTTCCACGAAACGAAAAACAAGAATCCAGCTTGTTTTTTTGTTTTTCGTTCTGAGGTAAAAAAATGAGTAAACAGCTTGAAAATTCGATTTCTACACGTGGGCGGGAATGAAACGCCCCTTTCCTCTGATTTGTCAGCCGAAGATCAAACTGTGTCGTCATCAGTTCTTCCTCAGTTCCGCATAGCAGAATAAGAGTCATCTGCTGCTGCAGTTGTGCGGATTCTTATCTCGTTTATTGCAGCTACATTTAATCTTTTTCTTATCAAACAACCAGACTAACGAATGGCTCGACAACCCGTACCGGGGAAGAGTCAAGAGCCTAGACAGGGCTTTCTTCTGTGTAGATGTAAATTCTCCTACGCTTTGCATCACCTTAATGGCAGGGTAAATGACAGCTGTTAGCACGGTCTCCCTCGCCCAGTAAGTTTTAAAAAAATAATATAATTAAGTGTAAATTAAATATTTTAAACAATAATACAAAAAGGAAAAAATAATGCATAGGCCTATAACGTTCACGCATGAACTGTCATTCAGACTGACTATCTAACAACCGGAGTAGCTACAGAGAACAACAGAGATATTAAAATACCTACAAAGGGGAAAAAAATGCCCTTTGTGATTTATTTTTTGATTTCGTGGATGTTACGGGTGGCATCCAAATATTGACAGTGTTACACCTGTCTGGCGCCCAAACTTACTAACTTTTATTTGAACAATCATTGGTTGATTATTTGATTTTTTTATAGCTACTCTTCGGAAATAGTGTAAAAGACCGGTAAATAAAATACAAAATGAACATTATAAACACTATTAATAACTTATAGGGTGTGCCTACGCCTATTTATTTTACTTCCCTCTATGTCAAATCCTTAAATGAATGGTATTCAGAAAACAACAACCCAGCAAACAAATTTAGGTTCTGGGAACGTTAGTTCCCCTTCATGGACTACCGCTGCGTGATTTATAGTGTGCTCAGCTATAAATATCCCCTGAGCACACAATACACCAGCTTTTTGTTACTTTAGCAAGCTCTGTGTGTGTCTGAAATCTATCGAATGTGTGTGTCTGTTTTAGACAGGAGTTTCTCACTATATATATATATATATATATATATATATATATACATATATATATAACCAATATGAGTGTCAAAGTGACGAGCGAGCAATATAGAAACAATATGAGTGTCAAAGTGACGAGCGAGCAATATAGAAAGTGTGTTTCCCCCTGTACACGATACATCATGGGTGGGGATACACATCAGCTGTGTGTTGCTTGTTTGGGAGTGCAGCATGCCCAGTCGGCTCTCGAGGGGGTCGATTGTGAGCATTGCGAGCGTTTTCCCTTGAGAACTCTGAGCTCGCAGCGATCGCTCTTCGAGGAGAGTGGTTTGCTGCGAGCTCCCCGAGGCTCGGGTCCCGCTTCTGTTGAGGCAGAGCGGCGGCGCTTGTCTTGGGGCTCGCAGATGGATCTCACTGGCGACGTTGAGATGGGCTCCGCCCTATCTCAGCTATCTCCGGCGCGCTGCCGTGGTTACTTCTGCCCGGGTCGAGGCACATGATGTCGAACTTAGATTATCCAGTTTTGAGGAGCTCGATGTCGACAGTTTTGCATCAGAAGAAACTGACTCGTCACTCCAGCATACTGCTGAAGAGGGGCTGATAGAGGTGTTATCTCGGGCTGTTGAAAAGCTCAGCATCGAGTGGCCAGCTGATAGGCAGGAGTCTAGAAATAAAAGCAAATTAGATGATAGATTTCTGTCTGCAGGTCCTCAGCCTTCTCGCCGGTGCTTACCATTCTTCCCAGATCTTCACTCTGAGGTTTCAAAGACCTGGGTTAGACCTGTTTCAAGCAGAATTTATACTAAGCAGTCTAATGCTTATGGAAACATTTTTGGTGGAAAAGCTTCAGGGTATGTGACCATGCCGAAGGCAGAGGAGACGCTCGCTAGCTATCTCTCTCCTGCTTCGTCATCTTCACTTAAAGCACCGGCTCTGCCCTCTAAGCCACTAAAAAATACTTCTGTGTTAGTGGGGAAGGCTTACTCGGCGGCGGGTCAGGCGGCTGCATGTCTACACACTATGGCCATTATGCAGGCTTATCAGGCTGACCTGCTTAAAGATGCTTGTGAGGGGGGTGAAATTTCTGTTGATATGATTAATGAGCTCAGGCAGACTGCTGATCTCACTCTCTGGGCCACCAGGGAGACCGCTAAATCTATCGGCCGGTCTATGGCAGCCATGGTGGCCACAGAGAGACACTTGTGGTTGAGTCAGACCTCTATGAAGGAGAAAGATAAGACTCTCCTTTTAAATGCTCCAGTTTCGCCTGCGGGCCTCTCCGGTGACGCTCTTCACTCTGTCACGGAGAGGTTCCAGGAAGAGAAGAAACAGGCGGCTGCTTTTCAGAAATTTATGCCCCTTAAAGTCGCTGGGGCTGCTGAGCGAGGGCAGTCCAAGCCTCCGAGTACTTCAAAAAGAGCGCAGCAGAAAGAGTGTCGCGTCTCGTGCCCCCCCCGCAGAGAAACTGGAGGGACGAGGCGCGACCTTCTCGGGGTAGGGCTGATCTGAGGACATTCATTATCGCCAAGAAGGCCGCGTCGAAAAAATCCTGACCTGCTAAACGTCAGGACTCTGAGGGTTGTCCCCATCGTGGAAGACTTGAGTTCACTGCACAAAAACACGGTGCCCTGTCTTTCCCGATGCCCTCAGGGGTCTGCTCTACTAATCCTGCCTATACAGGGCGTAGAGAGACTCGGCGAGCGATTTCCCGAGGGACGCTCGCCCCCTCCGAGGAGGGTTGTGGAGTGCCCAGACCAGCTGTTCCCTGCCAGTACGTTACAGGGCGCTGTGTCTGTCACTCGGGATGTTCATCCAGAGACCAGCCTTCCCTTAGTAGAGTTCCTGGCGGAATGGAAAATTCTCCCCAATGTTTCTCAGTGGGTCCTGAATATTATTAAGAACGGGTACGCTATTCAGTTCAGAACGCGTCCACTTCGGTTCAGAGGGGTTCTGCCCACGGTGCTAGGCCCCGAGCAGGCTCTGGTATTAGAACAAAAGGTAAAAACTCTGCTGCAAAAAGGGGCTATAGAACGGGTTCCTCCACCCAGCAGGGAGTTAGGATACTACAGCCGGTATTTCATCGTTCCGAAAAAAGATGGAGGGCTGCGTCCCATTCTAGATCTGCGTCTCTTAAATCGCGCTGTAGGGAAGCTCAAATTCAAGATGCTCACTCTCAAGCAGATCGTGTCACAAATCAGATCCGAGGACTGGTTCGTCACGATAGATCTACAGGACGCTTACTTCCACGTATCTATCCTCCCTCAACACAGGAAGTTCCTGAGGTTCGCTTTCGGGGGCGAAGCATACCAATATAGGGTTCTTCCGTTCGGCCTAGCACTGTCACCCCGCACGTTCACGAAGTGTATGGATGCGGCTATAGCTCCGCTGAGGCTGCAGGGCATCCGTATTCTGAACTAGACCATTGGTTAATTCTAGCTCAATCAGAACAACAGGCGGTTCGGCATCGAGATGTCGTTCTTGCTCACATCAAGAGGTTGGGGTTGAGGCTCAACGCCAAGAAGAGTGTTATTTTTTTATTACAGAGAACCACTTTTCTCGGTGTAGTGTGGGATTTGATGACGATGCAGGCACAGTTGTCACCTGCTCGTGTTGCTTCGATTCTCGCCGCAGTAGATCAGGCCAAGCTAGGCCAGTCATCCACTGTAAAACAGTTCCAGAGACTGTTAGGTCTCATGGCAGCTGCGTCCAACGTGATACCTTTTGGCCTCCTGCACATGAGACCGTTACAGTGGTGGCTCAGAACCAGGGGATTCTCCCTGAGGGGAAATCCGCTTCGCATGATCATGAGTTCGCGACGGTGTCATCGCGCCCTGGTTATGTGGAAAGATCCACGGTTTCTGTCCCAAGGCCCTGTGTTGGGAGCTCCTTGTCGTCGCGTTATGCTAACGACAGATGCCTCTCTCACAGGGTGGGGGGCGATCATGAGTGGTCGCCCAGCTCAGGGTCTGTGGGAGGACCATCACCGTC
Source organism: Tiaroga cobitis (assembly GCA_030578255.1). Taxonomy (NCBI): domain Eukaryota; kingdom Metazoa; phylum Chordata; class Actinopteri; order Cypriniformes; family Leuciscidae; genus Tiaroga; species Tiaroga cobitis. The sequence goes on along the minus strand of CM060596.1, from coordinate 27,801,294 downwards.
TATGGCACATAAATTGTCTAGAGATGTTGGCAGTGTTTCAGGCTCTGAAACATTTCCTCCCAGACCTAAGGGGCCACCATGTTCTTTTCCGGAGAGACAACACATCGGTGGTCTCTTATATCAACCATCAGGGGGGTCTGCGTTCTCGCCCACTTTACAAACTGGGACGTCAGATCCTTCTATGGTCCCAGGGGAAAATTCTTTCTCTGAGAGCTATTTATCTCCCGGGGTATTTAAATCAGGGGGCAGACATCCTGTCGAGGCAGGGGCCGAGGCCCGGGGAATGGAGTCTTCACCCCGAGGTGGTGGAGCTCCTATGGGAACATTTCGGTCATGCCGAGGTAGACCTATTTGCTTCCCGAGAGACATCACACTGTCCACTGTGGTTCTCTCTCAGCCTGCCAGCCCCACTGGGGTTGGACGCGATGGTACATCCGTGGCCGAGGTCACGTTTGTACGCTTTACCCCCGATCGGTCTGCTCCCGGGAGTTCTGGAGAGGGTTCGCCGGGACGGGCTCAGTCTTCTGCTAATAGCCCCGTTCTGGCCGGCCCGAGTATGGTTTGCGGACCTAGTGTCGTTCCTCGACGGCTCTCCCCTGGAGATACCGATCAGGAGAGATCTACTCTCTCAGGCGAGTGGGTCGATCCTTCACCCCCGCCCAGAACTATGGAGGCTGTGGGCTTGGCCTCTGAGGGGGCCCAGCTCATAGCTTCTGGTCTGTCGACTGAGGTCGTTGAGACCATCCTCCAATCCAGAGCTCCCGCCACAAGGAAGTTATATGCCGCGAGGTGGAAACTTTTCACCTCTTGGTGTGGAGATCGCCAGCAGGACCAAGTTAACTGCCCGGTTGGTACAGTGCTGGATTTCCTGCAGGACCGTCTCTTCACAGGGTTATCCCACTCCACACTGAAGGTGTACGTGGCGGCCTTAGCTGCTTACCACGCCCCTTCAAGCGGAGGTTCTCTCGGTAGACACCCACTTATATCTCGCTTCCTTCGTGGCGCCTTGATGCTGAGGCCTGCAGTTCGCACGAGGGTACCAGCTTGGGATCTGGCCATCGTCTTAGAAGGTCTCTCCCTAGCTCCTTTCGAGCCCATCGAGGAAGTTTCGGAAAAGTTTCTTACGCTAAAGACTATCCTTCTTCTCGCTATCTCATCTCTAAAAAGAATTGGAGATATTCAAGCACTTTCGGTGGCTCCCTCGTGCCTGGAATTTGCTCCTGGTATGATTAAGGCCTTTCTCTGTCAGAGACCAGGTTATGTTCCTAAGGTGCCAACTACTTTTGTTAGACCTATAGTTCTGCAGGCTTTCTGTCCTCCGCCTTTTCTGACGTCAGACCAGAAGAAACTTAATTTGCTGTGCCCCGTTAGGGCTTTAGATGCTTATGTCCACAGAGCTGCCCTGTGGAGGAGATCGGAACAACTGTTTGTCTGTTTTGGGTCACCTAAGAAAGGGTGTCCTGCATCTAAGCAAAGGATGAGCAAGTGGGTGGTCGAGGCCATCTCGCTTGCTTACGGTTCGGCCCATCAGCCTTCACCTTTGGCTCATTCCACCAGGAGTATGGCTGCCTCTACAGCTCTTCTTTCAGGAGCTTCTCTTCAGGACGTTTGTGATGCGGCAGGCTGGTCCTCACCGCACACTTTCGTTAGATTTTATTCCCTTGATCTTAGCTCCACTCCCGGGGCTCAGGTTCTCTCGTTGGTTTGTGTCTCCTAATGACACACAACGGGGATTTGGTTGTATGGGGATGTGGGTATTGCGTTCCCACTGCGATTTCACGCAGCGGTAGTCCCTGAAGGGGAAAGTCCCGGGTTACGTATGTAACCCTAGTTCCCTGAAGGGACAGACGCTGCGTGTCCTGCCATTCTCCCGGCATCCCCTTGGGTCGCTTGCTTCAGTAACTTTAAGCTGGCGTATTGTGTGCTCAGGGGATATTTATAGCTTCCTGGTCGATGACGTCACTCGCTATGACGCTCCATCTCTCCATTGACTGATTTCATTCATGCTTCAGACGCGTCACGCTGGAGGGCGTTCCCACTGCGATTTCACGCAGCGTCCGTCCCTTCGGGGAACTAGGGTTACATACGTAACCCGGGACGTTTTTGGTTCCCAGAACGGTCCTAGAACTTTCCCTTAAGGTTAGGGGAATGTTCCCGGAACTTTCTTCTTACGTTATAAAAATGGAACCTAAAAATAACCTACATGGAACGTTGCTATAATGTTCTTGTTTGGTTCCCAAAAAAAAATAACCCCATGGGACCATTCGGGAACGTTAGGGGAACGTTATGTGTTTGCTGGGAAGAATGAAATTAAGCAGCCACGTATAATAAAAATCTACATAGTAGCCTATAAAAAAATAGGCTATTGTGCCCTTTATTACAAACAACATTTAGCCTATTTTAAATGCCAAGCCCAAACTAATTTATTTGAATCGAAACTGAAACTGTAACCGATGTTGCGCATCTCTTATTCGGTCCAACGTTTCCATATTTGCAATGTAACATTTGGATGCTAACTTATTGTAAAGAAGGCTTCGTACTTTAGTCGAGTCCTAATCAAAGGCTAAATCCGCATCTTAAAGGGAAATGAGTTTTGAATAACAGCAAGGACTGACCGGCACTGCCTTTATATTGTACAAAAGACGAATTAAATTAAGCAGAATAACTTTTTATATGTTTGGTTGACTGTTTTATTTTAATAATGAACAGGCTGCGATGTCAAGTTAGCAATGCCAGAAATGAACTGATAATATGTTGTGTAAGTGCGATAGCCTACGCCAGCGCCATCACTTGGATTTGTTCCTCAGCTGGGGAAATAACTTAATACTCTGTCGTTTAATACTCTGTCATTCGAAAACATTAAAATGTAAATTTTTATTTGTCTACATTAAATGATGACTACAAAATGTCATGCCTTTGATGCGCTGCTTTAGCGCTTCTCCGTCTCCTTGAGCATCTTTCTGGCGCACACCAAAAATGAACCAAAATACAGCGAATAGCCTTCTTGGCACACCTACTTTTGAAAGTCAACATTTAGATTATTTGAAGTAAAATGCATTATGTAGGCCTAAGTCACTTAGGAATAAATCACAGCGTGCTTCATGACAAAAAAAACATGACAGTCCGGAAATAGGAAAATAGCTAATTATTTCACGGACCCCCTTGCACTTGAGAACTGCTGGTCTACACAGAAGAAAGCCCTGTCTAGGCTCTTCCCCGATATGGGTTGTGTCGAGCCATTCGTTAGTCTGGTTGTTTGATAAGAAAAAGATCAAATGTAGTTCCAATAAACGAGATAAGAATCCGCACAACTGCAGCAGCAGATGACTCTTATTCTGCTGTGCGGAACTGAGGAAGAACTGATGACGACACAGTTTGATCTTCGGCTGACAAATCAGAGGAAGGGGGCATTTCATTCCCGCCCACGTGTAGAAATTGAATATTGTTTTTCGTTTCGTGGAAAAAATTAAAATACGAAAAAGGAACTGTTTTCTTATTTTTCTACTTTCAATATTAAATCAAAAAACGACTGAACGAATGATACACGGATTAAATCTAAATCTAAATGTTGAATCTAAATGTTAAATCTAAATCTAAATCTAAATGTTAAATCTAAATGTTAAATCTAGAGATGGTTTTTATTCGTTATTTGACACTATAAACAACACACACTGACCTTGTCGAGCTTTTATTTTGGGACTTCCTGTTACCGGCATTTTGAATTTGCATTTTAGTTAAATATTTAGTTTCACCCAAAACATTTATATTCAACATTTAGATTTAGATTTAACATTTACATTTAAAATGTATATTTGGATTTAACATTTAGATTTAGATTTAACATTTAGATTTAACATTTAGATTTAACATTTAGATTTAACATTTAGATTTAGATTTAATATTTGGATTTAACATTTAGATTTAGATTTAACATTTAGATTTAGCATTTAGATTTAACATTTAACATTTAGGTGTCACATTTAATATTTAGATTTAACTATTTAAAATATCTCTAAGTTGACAAATGTTGTTGTAAATGTGCTAAAAAGTGACCGTCAAAAATTCATACCAGTTTTTTAAACATTGTTTGAAGCTAAATGTGACAAAATGTTGCTGTTATTTTCAGCGTGAGCCGCTTTACAAACGGCGCCCCATAGTGTGTATGTGAGTGTGGGGGCGGGGATGTTTGTTTTTGCACAAGCGCATACATTAGGAGCGCAAGTCATGTCAGTTTAAACATCAAGTGCAAGAAGACTGGAACTTGCGCGCTGTTTTCTGTCAGCTTTACTAAGCCGTATTTTTATACCGCCAATGTATGGCGGCATAATAATGTCAATAATTGTGAGAAGATTTAAGATCCTCGCGAGAGGAAATGAGATTCGCGCGCGCACAAGCGAAAGCCGCACGCGTGCATATTACTTTTGCGCGCAGAATTTCTCTGCTCCCGGGTTTCTCTTCCTTGCTCTGCTGCTCGAGAAACTTTAACCTGCTTGCTCGCTCGCGGTTAATCTTTTTGGCAGTAGATGGGCGGATCCAGTCGGCATCATTTCACTACACATGATTGGTTACAGTTCCTGTTCTCTGTGATTGGCTGTACCATTTCGCTGTGTGCCAACCGCCAATAAAATCCCATGAAGAAGACGGCGGCGGCAGTAGCAGTAGAAGTAGAGCTGACCATCAGGAGTTAAGTTACGTAACGTTGTGTCTTACAGTGCATAATATTCTGTGCATATTGGGTATAACACAGCTTATCATTTCCTTAGCTTGAAATTCAGTAAAATATTTTACTAGCTTACCTTACATTGCCGCCGCTATCTGCCGGCAGCATGTTGTAGACTTGACGTAAGCTAACGTTAGCTTTTTTGTTGTTTGTGTCTGTATAACAGGCACAGTTACAAAACGCTGACAGGCGGGTGGTTGCCTTGTTAAGGAGTGCCCTGGATAATGAAGCTGAACCATCTTCACAAAACCGTAAGTGTGCTGTTAACATTGTTTAAGATTATTTAGCTGTGTGTCATTCCTTAAGATACCGTTTTATTGTTTACAATGGCTGCACAGTAAGTAACAACAAAACAAAACATAATATCAACGTTACCAATGAAACCTTTACAAACCTTATTATTTTCAGGTCATGTGACTATTTATCATGTCCAGACGTAATTTTAACTGTTTCACGGGTATTTTTTTAAACTGAGTTTTCCCCCTTGCTATAAAAATAAACTACCCACATAATAATACCTCAAAAAACAATTGAATGCATGGTCCAAATACACTTTACAAGATGAAACACTGAAGACCTGATGGTCATTGTAAAAACACTTCAATTAACTTCAGGGTCTTCTTGAATTGGACCCTAAGATGTATTAAAATGAATGTTATTTAAGCGCTTCTTAAATACCCTGTTTTTCTTACACATTTCCGTTAACTTCTCAGTCTCCAAGGCCTATTCAAATGTGGAAAAGACTTCAGGATGGACTAGAGAGACAGATACAAACAGCGGACGAGCTTGAGAGAGATCGAGAAACAGGAGAGGACTGTCATTTGCCTACTGGACAGGCCCATCACCTCAACAGGGAGATGGATTTATGCTTCAAATTGAATTTGACCATCATTGTGGAGTGCACTATGGTAGCAACATCACATGTGCATCATTTCTGTGTTTTCAAGATTAGAATACTCCGGTGCTCAAAGTGAGAAATGGAAATAAAAAGAAATGAAATCTCCACAATGTCAGTTTCTTATTCGAATATGTTGAATAGTAAACCATAAAGAAAAGACACTTTCTGACAAACTTGATACGCTTTAGTATTTCCCCAAGCTCATGAAAATTTGGCTTTGTAGAGATACATGGTTCTCAAAGGAGAGTGATATTAAGAACAAGATCTTTTTCAATATGACGAATTGCTGTAGATTAAACTACCCAACAGAATGAGCTCAAACATCTACAGCAGTAAAATGCAACATAGACATCAATGCAGCAGTCTTCTTAAGCCTGGAATACACCAAGCCGACGAACTAAATGATGAAAGCCGACTGTGTTGCGCCTCGCGTCGGGGTAAAAATCTGCACTTGAACACACCGAGAGAACTACTGCCGACTGTCAGCTAAAATGACACTTCTGCGCCTGAGTGTAAATGAGACAACTGTCTATTTCTGCAGATATATTAGTATATATTCGTCATTCAAAAAGGGGAAACCGACGCTGCAGGCTGCAGATACACAAACCATAAACACAGCGGTGCGTGCTTACCGTTTTAAATATCAATCCTGCTAAACACTTTCTTTATTCCACTTCGCTTGTGTTAATGTTGAAATATTCGCCAAGGAACACTCAGGTAAGATGACGTTACATAAGAACAGCCTTCTATCTGTAGAGTTTTGACTTTTTTGCTCGCTGTTTTGCTATTATTCTCGTGCATTGACTATTTCACTAAGCTGAAAAGCCAATCAGAGTTCCCTCTTTCACCGACGGCCCGACGGCGATTCAACATGTCGAATCGGCCGAAAACAAAGCCGACAAGGATCAATTTCAGCCGACGGCATGGAACCGTGCGGAACACACAGAGGAAACTTAGTCGGCCGACGCACAAAAACTGCCCGATGGCCGACCGTCGGCTTGGTGTGTTCCAGGCTTTAAACCAGAATCATCAGATATAATGGTTTCACACTAGCTATGTTTCCAACCACACATTTTTATCTGCTGATATGTTCTGTAAGACCTTTAGTTTGCATTTAGTTTGTTACTTTCTCCCCCTAGTGGTCATCTGGGAGTAATTAATTGTGTTCATATATAATTCTTACATTAATTTCATTGGTTGATTTTATCACATGATGCAGTCTGATCAGGACACATTAGTAGTTAAATTCCATGCGGTCAGCACCAGTCACCTTATCCTGTTCCCACTCCGTTTTGCCTTGGGAAAGCATCACTTGTAAGTTGTATTTGAATTTATAGTTAATTACATTGATACACAAGTGTCATGTAAGACGTTCTGTGATGTTACTTGAATATTTATTTGTTAACATGTGAAACTGCTATTGTATAGCCTTTCAGCTAAGAGGTAGCCAATAGTTTGTTAGTTTAGCTGTTGAGCTGCACATACTATATTTACAAGTTATTTATAGCTATATATCAGCTGAATGTAATATATATATGTTACAACTTTGTAGCTTAAAGGTATATTATTTTGTGTCTGTTAATGTATGATGTGTTTGAATAGCATTCAGTGATTGGTGCTATCTTTTCTGTATCATTTCAGTTTTACAAAAATTTCTTGATGAGAATTACAACAACAGTAAAGAGCCTTGAACTTTACTCCAGCCTCTGACTTTCTCTTGAAGCCTGTTAGCTATCTGTCAATTTGTGTACAGTCAAACACACTGAGGACAGAATAGTAAAAAAAAGCGTCTCCACGGCGGGCAAAACAGCAACGAGAAGATTAGGTACTGAGCCAGTACACCCTCTCAAGCATACTAAGGCCTCTTTATTCATCCCTTCTAATACATCTTGGAGGATTGTTAACCATAATGTCGCATACCAGTGAAGCTGGATTGGAAAAAGTGTCCATCACTGACGGTGGTGTTAAAGATCAGGAGACAGCACATGAAGCAAGATCACAGCGTTCCACCTCATCAAGCACATCTAAAGTATCCTCAGCTAGCAGGGCCGTGAGGCCCGTGCTAAAGTGGAAGCTGCACGTCCACGTGCCACCTTCGTTCAGAGAGAAGCTGAATTGAAGATAAAAGAGGCACATCTTACAGCTGATTTGAAGGTCAAGGAGGCACGTATAGCCACTGAGTTATCAGCTTTGGAGCATGAGAGGGAGATTGCAGTAGCCTTGGCTGAAGCTGACGTTCTTGAGGCAGCAGCAGAGATCCAAGGTACACAGGACAGTAGGAGTCTGCACGACTCAGTTCAAGTCGCCATTCAGCGCACCCGTGAATACGTCGAACACCACTCCCGGCTACGTCTCAGTGATGAGAAACCCCCAGTACTTGAACCATACACGCCATCACTGTTGCCGCTCATCAAACCCGATGTCCAATCAGACAGAAAGGAGGGTCTCCCTGGTCCCAGCAGTGCTTCTCATTTCGTACCCAAGAATGAGGGTGCAATTCAGGCTGCAGCACAACAGCCAGAAAGAGCGACGTCCGTGGTTCGTCAACTCCCCACAAGAGACGACAGCCATAAAATGCAGCAGCCTGAAAGGCCAACGCCAGCAATTCATCACCACTCCCTTGATCACCTCCTCTCTACTCATCCTCACCCTTGCTCTGTCAGTAAAGCCTCATTACAGCCACATATTGGGTATGCGGACGACAGGGCAGGTATGAGTGATATTGCAAGGTACTTGGTACGTCGAGAGCTGGTGAATTCTGGCCTGATCAAATTTAATGATCGTCCAGAAAATTACTGGGCATGGAAGTCTTCATTCTGCAACGCTATTGGAGGACTGAACGTAAGTGCTGGCGAGGAGCTTGACCTCTTAACAAAATGGTTAGGAAATCAGTCTTCAGAGCACGTCATACGGATTCGTTCTGTGCATGTTGCCAGCCCTGATATAGGTTTAAGAATGGCTTGGGGTCGCCTAGAGGAGTGCTATGGCTCCCCCGAGGTTATTGAAAGAGCTCTCTTTGAGAGGATAGAGAACTTTCCTAAAATCAGTCATAAAGACCCCGTAAAGCTCAGGGAGCTGGGAGACCTTCTAAGGGAGTTAGTGTCTGCAAAATCTGAGGGTTACCTGCCAGGGCTCTCATACTTGGACACCGCCAGGGGTGTTAACCCTATCGTTGAGAAGTTGCCAAATGGTCTGCAAGAGAGGTGGTTAGCTCAAGGCTCACAATACAAGGAGCAACACAACGTATGTTTTCCTCCATTTGCATACTTCACAGACTTCATATGCAGTGAAGCACGCAGAAGAAATGACCCAAGCTTCACTCTCTCAACAGCCCCTATAACCCCATTGAATAGTTCCCACAGGTTTACTACAGGTCCATCAAAGCTTGAACGAGTGGAAAAGAGACCAGCATATGGAAAAAGCTGTCTCTGCTCACAAGACTGAAATCACATCGCTACAAACAGCTTCTCAGGCGGACAGTTCAAGCAGCAGGCGAGGTGAAATAGACAAACAATGCCCTATCCACAAGAAACCTCATCCTCTGAAAAAGTGTAGAGATTTTCGAAGCAAGTCATTAGAAGAGCGCAAGGCTTTTCTTAAAGAAAATGGTATCCGTTTCAGATGTTGGTCTTCTACCATTCACCTGGCAAAGAACTGTGAGGCACCTTTGAAGTGCACAGAATGTGAGAGCGACAGACATATTGCAGTACTGCACCCTGTACCCCCACCATGGGACAGGAGAGGTCCCTCCTCAGAGCATGGCGGGGAGGGTGAAAGAGAAACACTTCAGCAGGCAGTCACCTCTAGGTGCACAGAGGTTTGTGATGACGGTAGGAAACCTAGATCCTGCTCCAAGATTTGCCTAGTGAAGGTTTATCCTAAAGCACGCCCCGACAAAGCTGTAAAAATGTATGTCATTCTGGATGAACAGAGCAACAGGTCCCTTGCCAGGTCTGAATTCTTTGACCTCTTTCAAATTGAAGGATTAAACTCACCATATACTCTGCGCACATGTTCAGGGGTCACTGAAGCGTTTGGGAGGAGAGCCACAGGGTTCATGGTGGAGTCACTGGATGAAACAACAAGCGTGATGCTCCCCACACTCATTGAATGCAATCACATGCCAAATGACCGCTCGGAGATTCCAACTCCAGCAGCCGCACAGCACCACACACACCTGAAGTCCATAGCTCACAAGATACCACACCTAGATCTAGAGGCCCAGATACTCCTCCTTCTGGGATGCGACATCCTCCAGGTTCACAAAGTCAGAGAACAACGCAATGGGCCACCCAGAGCACCCTACGCTCAAAGACTAGACCTTGGCTGGGTTGTTATAGGTGACGTCTGCTTGGGCTCAGCCCACAAGACAGAGTCTGTGACTTCTTTTCGGACCAGCGTGCTTGAAAATGGACGCCCATCTCTCCTTACTCCATGTCCCAATCACATTCAAGTCAAGGAGAGGTTTGGCAACGAAGGACTACACTGCACATTTCTTCACCACACCCCAGTCCTCCATGACTGCAGCCTCGGCAGCACGATCTTTGAGAGAACCAAGGGTGATGACAAAGTGGGTCTCTCCATCGAAGATGAGCTTTTCCTGGAGCTTATGGATAAAGAAATGTTTATGGATGAGTCTAACAGCTGGGTGGCACCTCTTCCATTTCGATCACCACGGCGACATCTGCCAAACAATCGAGAGCACGCTCTTAATCGTCTTGCCTCTTTGTGCCGCACACTTGAAAGAAAGCCTGAGATGAAAACTCACTTTGTGAACTTCATGCAAAAGATTTTCGATCATGACCAGGCAGAGCTAGCTCCACCGCTGCAAGAGGGAGAGGAATGATGGTACTTACTAGGGATGTCACGGTAACAAAATTCCAGTAGTCGGTACCGATACCATTAAAATTGTACGGTTCTCGGTACCAATTTCGGTACCACAGCAAAATCAGTTTGAACTATTTTTCCAATTTATTTAATTATTTGAAGAAAAAAACATTAAGTTCAATTCAATGACTTTATTATTTATGATGGTACATTTATGAAAGCATTGAAGGCTACATGCTGTTTAAACAAAAATATTGATGATATTGAGAAATATTGCTTATAAAAAAAGCAGCCTTCTATGCACACATTATTAGTAGTAGTAGTAGTATATTTAACCCTTTAGGCGCCAGAGGTTTTTTCCATAAAAGTTCGATTTTGACATCTTAATTTCACAAGGCTATATCTTAAAAGTGAAAAAAGATAGAGACTTTCTGTAAATTAGAGAAATATTAAGGATGATCCAAAGTTTATTTAGGGATTACATTTTCCATCTAATTTGCATATTATGACGTCATATGGTGGCAGAAATCTTGGATTATAGAAGTTTCATGAAAAGTCACATGTTTAAATGATAAAATGCAGCATATCTTTCCCCCCAAAATGTCCATCACCTTCTGTATGCTATATTGCACAATACTGAATGCTCAGGTATAGAGGAAGTAGTAAACAAACTGTGTAAATAATTACTAATAAATGGTAGAACAAACCGTATGCATGTAGTGGTTGGCCTTTTGCTGTAAAGATTTTCCATTTACTACATACAGTAAGCACTCTGATTCCATGTATGGGGCACATATATATTATTCATATGACACACAAACACAAGTAGACAAGACCTGTTTAGTTCAAAAGATCACTCGCGACGGCAAGGCATCATGAGTGAGATGATACGAGCAGCGCGAGCGCGGCCAGATCTGCCTTGCGCGCGCGCCGAGTATGCACATTCATTGCGACTCCCCACCCTGCCTTCACGTTCCCCCCTAACTGTACTATGAATACTTCAACCTCGTCTAACATACCCAGTGATAACAGACAAAGTCTCCACCACAATACTTTCGCCGCGATTACGGAGAGGCTCTGATAAAATGCCTCACTCGCACACTAGCTCCGCTTTTGATCGCACTGATTCAATGCGCTCTAACTCGAACATTTTGTACAGAAGCATGACGTTTTTTTTGAGTCTGAGATGAAGTATGACATATCTGCCATCCAGTGGAGGGGAGGTCGAACGACATTTGACACCCAATTTGGCAAAATCGGCCGTTTTATTCAGTGCCACATCTTGTCGAGTAAACTCGACCGTGGCGCCTAGAGGGTTAATTAATGGAGATGTAGTTAAGTCTATTGTACAGTAGCCTAATATAATTATTTCTGTCAATTTTTTTGTTAAACCAAACTTTTATTTTGACGTGTTGCCGTGAAGACCTTTGAGTTTCTGTGCGTGTATGATATGACGATATTTTTCTCAAATGAAACGGTAAAATGCTCATGAAGTGACTCTCGGAGATGAATTGAATCATGAATCATGTCACCATATCGTGAGGCAGCAGAGACTGAAAACAGCGCAAGCGTCACTCGTGCTTCAGTGTGTGTGTGTGTGTGTGAGGTAACGTTAAATGAAACCACGCGTCTGCGCCGTTCATTCACACAGAGACAAGCAGAACATGCAGGGTTAATATTTAAATAGTCTTTTTGCAGTTTAATATACACAGACACCACATCAGCAGTGCCGGTCGCCATGTCTCAGCGCTTTCATGAAGAGGACACAACTTCACGCCCTTCGTGCATGCATGCGCATCCAGAACCGGGTTGACCGGGTACTCGGTACCACCGGTACTTGGTACCGTGACGTTTACATTTTTTTAGTACCGAAGTACCGAATATTTTGACAACACTAGTACTTACCCATCTTCGGTGTGTACCACCCTCAGAAGCCGAATCAGATTAGAGTCGTGTTTGATTCCAGTGCTCAGCATCATGGGATTTCTCTCAACGATGTGTTACTTAAAGGCCCAGATCTGAACAACAGCTTACTTGGAGTCTTACTACGCTTCTGAAGAGAGTCAGTAGCAGTGGTAGCAGACATTGAGCAGATGTTTTATAGTTTTACTGTTAGAGAAGACCACCGAGACTTCCTTCGGTTCCTCTGGTTCAGGGACAACGAACCTGGCAAGGAGATTGTGGAGTACAGGATGAAAGTCCATGTGTTCGGCAACAGCCCGTCGCCAGCATTAGCTATCTATGGTCTTCGTCGCGCGGCACAACATGAAGCAAGTAAGTATGGCTCAGAGGCCCAACACTTTGTGGAGCGCGATTTCTACGTCGACGCCATAGATCTGCAGAAAAAGGCAAGGGAGATGCTTGCTGGCTCAAACTTACGCCTCCACAAGATAGCGTCGAACCACTCTGACGTTTTGGATACCTTCCCACCTGAAGACCACGCAAAGGGTTTGCAGAACCTGGACTTCAATGACAATTCAGCCCTCATTTAACGCAGCTTAGGACTCAGCTGGGATCTTAACCCTCTGAGGTCGGCTATCGCGCCGGCGCGATAGTCTCGCTTTTTTCTTATCAGTGCAAAAGAAACTCAAAATACTCTGTTGATTTTGATCTTACATATTAAGTGTTGTACATCATTAGATCCTGATAAGTGTCTATTTTTTTTGTGGATACTCACAATAAAAACAAAGTGTTGTGCTTTTCGCCAAATAAAGAAAAACAAACATGATGCGCGTTCTGCCTTCTCTCTGTCAGTGAAGTCCATTCTGAAACGCGTCCTAAGATTATTTTTAATTCCGCGAATACTTGTCATACAGGCACGAGTGTTTTTCCATAATGAAGCTTGAACTCTCTTCTTTTAAATGAGTTAATTTATATAAAAAAAACAAATATTCTTAGCTTATGTAATCTGTGTGAAAAGAGAGAGATGTCAGTATTTTTCTTTCCAGCTCATTACACCTAATTACGCGTTAATGTGCCACACCCACGGAGAGCGCGCGCTATTCAAACGCAAATGATTTTAGACAAGCCGTTCAAACATGCCAACGCCCACCAGCTGGATTATAAAACACATCGTGTTTAGTAAGTAGGCTATCTTGTACAGCTGTGTACACAGCGTATCCTTTCACTGTGAGGAATATCTAACCCTGGAAAATGTACCAGAAGTGCTGGTAGTTTCATTTCGAGGAGCAACGGATCCAGCTGATGTAGTAAGTCATTTATTCTAGTGCTTTGTTCTAATCGTGATATTGAAGTGTCGGACTGTAAACCGCAAAAAGACTGTTTAAATATGAATTGCGTGTATGTGTGTAGGCTAAATGATGAGTGAACGGCAAAGGCGCGCGCGCTTTGTTTACAGTTATACAGCGCGTGTCTGTGCCGTTCATTCACTCTCGCACCTACATTAGTAAACGTTATGTTTACATAAACACATCTTAGTAGGCTATAGCAATATAGTTTGTATGAGTAAAAATAGACTGAAATATGTTGAAATAAAATGTCTGTATAAGCAACAAGCTGCAAATTCACATGTATATACTAATATATCATACACAATATATTACAGACTAAATATGAATGTTTAGACACGATTTTGTGATTAGTTTTGGATAGCTTATAAAGTTTTGACTGTAAAAAAAGACTACTGTCACATTAAATAGGTACGCTTTTGTTCACCAATTTCTGCTCATAGTTAAATATACTATAGCATGATGTTTTGTCAAAAATAAAGTAGGTATATTGAATTATCAACTAAGATGTTATTATAGTGTTTGTTCCAATATTCAAACTAATGAATCCTTACCTTTTTTAATACGTTTGATAAAATGTATAGTTTTTACAAAGAAATACACTTGAAATATTGTTAAAATTGTAATTGTTGTTGTAATTGTAACCTATTTGTAATTGGTTACAATTTCTAATTGTAAAATATGTATAGGCTATATAGATAATTTCTTTTGTCCTTGCATTCTTTGGGATCCTGTGACACACCTGTGTGAAAGGGCTAATTAATATGCAGCTCATTATGCGGCACATTATCCGGCCTTTGTCTTCTCAGGTGTGAACACGCCTCCACGCATATTGCCTTTCCAAACAAAAGGTGTCTAATAAAATTTAAATCAGTGTATGTGTTTGTGTAAATGATTAGGCAGGATAATTTTCAGATCATTTTGAAGCAAAAATTCTAGGCAACAACACTGATTAGTCACAAGTCTTGTGGACACATATTTAGTATGTGTTTTGTGGCCTTATTTCAGACACTTTAAGTTTTAGTTTTTTCAATAACCATGCATAAGCAATATTCTCTCAAAAATACAAACATGTTTCATAATTGTTGCTGAGAAATTACGGTAGTCCAGTTTGTGCTTTATTGAGTGAATTTACACCTTTGCCATTAACATGTTTATAAATAACTGAAAAAAGCACAAATGTCAGAGCATGTCAGAACACCTCAAGGACCCCAAAAATCCTTAGACCTCAGAGGGTTAAACATGACGTCTTCACCTTCAGAGTAGCGTCTACCGAGAAGCCTTTTACCCGTAGAGGCGTTCTAGCCACCGTGAACAGTCTATCTGACCCTCTCGGATTTGTGGCGCCAATCATTATACAAGGGAAGTTCCTGTTACGAGAGCTCACTAGCATTGAAGCCCTCGACTGGGATAAGCCTCTTTCACCTGAGAAGGAAACTGAATGGAGAATGTGGAAAGACTCCTTGCAAGACCTGAGTGAGCTCAAGATTCCAAGAGCTTACACAGCTACCATTCTTATCACCACTCAAAAGAAAGAGCTCCACATCTTCTCAGATGCCTCGGTGAAGGCCATCGCCGCTGTAGCTTACCTCAAGGTGATCAACGATGATGGAGAGTGTCACGTGGTATTTGTCTTGGGAAAGGGAAAACTGGTACCCTCATCTGCCCACACTATCCCAAGGTTGGAACTGGGAGCAGCTGTGTTGGCAGTAGAAATGTCAGAGTTGATAGAGAGTGAGTTGGACATCAGTGTGGACCAAATGATGTTTTCGTCAGTGATGATGATAACGAAATGATTTCGTTGACGCACTTTTTTTTATGACGATAACACGACGATGACTAGCTAAAAATGGCTCTAAGGTGACTAAAATATGACGAGACGTTTTCGAGTTTTCGTTGACGAGACGGAACGAAAATGAGTATAAGTCTGACGTTCACAATGCATGTCATTTCTGCCCTTTTTTGCGTGAAATCTGTCTGTAATGAGCAAAAAAAAAAAAAAGTATCATCTGCATCCGGCTGCCGTGCACGCACCATTCCACACAACAACAACACGGGTTTTATCGTAGTTTTTGTACCAAGTCAAGTCAATGGAGTCGCGGCAAAAACTACGATAAAACGTGTTGGAAAGCATCTTTTGCAGCGATTTTTGTGTGAGCATATCAGTGAACATCCCTGACAACTCGGTGAGTTTCACGTCTTTGTAAACTAAAGTTTAATGCGTTTTATGAATGATTGTTCCAGTGCTCATAGACAACCATTGTGTGGAGGTGGGGGGTGCTAACACACAAACCTAAAATTCTCGGGACAACAGCATTTGTCTAAATTTAAATCTTAACCGTTCTATTTCATCAGAAACGATCTTAAAACAGGGCTTTCGGTGTAAAATACCGAACTAACCCTTTAAAGACCAAATACAGTTACAGTATTCAGGGATTGTCTTATTCATTTTTATGTTCAACACACTTCAAGTGTCATGTTTGTTTCATACTTTATATTCAAGTATGCATTCCTAACAACCTATGTTTATTTATTGTATTATTTTGTTTCAGAATGTTTGCAACTTTGCAGTTTGCACAAGTTAAAGACAGACAGGGTTGTATGATGTTTGTGTTTACAAATAATAAGCATCTTGTTGTTGCACTGGCAGACAAGTTGAAGCGCAAGTTGTAGATCATAAGTATGTGTTCCTCAATAGCTTATATTTTGGGCACGTTGTTCATTGCACTGACAATTGTGGCTTTATTTGAGAAATTGCTAAAAAGTAAGTGTTTTTATTCCTGGCTTGTTTTGGAGTAAAACAGTGATTCCTCTGTTACCACTTTATCTGTGTGTAATGTTGTAGTTGCTCAAAGTTTTTTGCTGTTTAAACTTTAAACCATTCCTTTATTACTGTGATTACAGGTGAAAATAGCATTTAACCCTCTGGGGTCTAAGGTGTTTTTGGGGTCCTTGAGATGTTCTGACATGCTGTGACATTTGTGTTTTTTTCAGTTGCTTATAAACATATTAATGGCACAGGTGAAATTACACTATATTTAGCACAAACAGGGCTACGATAATATGTGATATAATATGTATGTACATGTTTGTATATTTGAGAGAATATTGTTTATGCGTGGTTATTGAAAAAACTAAAAATGAAAGTTTCTGAAATAAGGCTACAAAACACATAATAAATATGTGTCCACACGACTTTTGACTAATGGATGTTGTTGCCTAGTGTTTTTTCTTCAAAATGATCTGAAAAACATCCTGCCTAATCATTCACATAAAACTGTGAATTGGGTTTTATTGTGAAAAACTTTTTTTTGTTTGCCAAGGCAATATGCGAATGGGCTTGAACAGTCCAAGCCCCATCATGAATAATTAGGTGATTCTCACCTGACCCGCATAATAATGAGCCTTTCATTCAGGTGTGGAAGGACAACATACAAAATTGAAAGGACAACATACATATATATATATATATATATATATATATATATATGAAAAGTTCAGAGATATATATATATGAAGAGTTCAGATGCAAAAGCCTCTAAGTGCCATTTGAAATTTTCTTCTAGAATAATATTTATCAAGCTTGTTTATTTAAGTTCAGTAATTTCACTTAAATGGCAATGAAGATTACCTAATAATTGTCATTTAAGTGAAATTACTGAACTTAAAATGTACAAGCTTGATAAAAATGATCATTCTAGAAGAAAATTTCAAATGGCACTAGAGGCTTTTACATCTGAACTCTTCATATATATATATATATATATATATATATATATATAAAATCAAAATATAAATGAAAGTCAAAAACCCATTTTTAGTCATACCTGGAAACAAATCCTGGTCAAATAGGTTATATGGGTCATTGTATAGAATTGGTTCAAAGTTAGAGTTGGAAACATCTTGAAAATATTTTTTTTTCCATATAAAGTATTATAAGCTTGCATTGGATAACAGTTGATTAGTTTATTTTTTACAAAGCATAGGCTACTATATATTTAACATATGAGCAGAAACTGTCTAGCTAAAGCTTATTTGATGTCTATTTTATAGTAAAAACTTTCTAATCTATTTCGTCTGTAACAGTAGGCTATGCATCTGTGCGTTCGTTTGTTCACACACCCAGACACCCGATTAATATTTAAACAGTCTTTTTGGTTTTACAGATACTATTCTATATTGCGATTAGAACAAATCTCAGTAGTCTTACTAATGTAGGAGTGAGAGTGAATGAACGCACAGCGCGCGCGCGTGCGTCTGTGAATTCGTCCATTCATTCGCACACAGACACGCATTTAATATTAAAACAGTCTTTGTGCAGTTTACAGACACTATTCAATAACGCGATTAGAACAAAGCACTTAAGAATAAATGACTTACTACATCAGCTGAATCCGTGCTCCTCGAAATGAAACAGGTAACTGAGTTAACTTTTCCAGGAATTATTCCTCACTGCGCAGCAAGACGAGATAAAGGTTAGGGCGTTCTGATGTGGGCGTTTTCATGGCTTGCCTCAACATTAACGTTTTAATAGCGCGTGCTCTCAGTGGGCGTGGTCAAGCGTCATACGCTATAATTAGGTGAAAGGAAATAGACCGACATCTCTCTCTTTTCATACAGATTACATCAACTGAGAATAGTTGCTTTTTTATATACATTACTTAATTTAAAAGAAGAGAATTTCAGCTTCATAAAGAGAAATCTTTCGTGTCTCTGTGACAAGTATTTATTGAGTTACAGTTCATTTTTCGGACGCGTTTCAGAAAGATTTTTGCGGAGACAGTGTGAGCAGAAAGCGCACCCTGTTTATTTTATTTATTTTACAAAAACACAAGGTTTTGATGTTAATAAGAGTGTACACAAAAAAAGAAGACATTTAACAGTATTGAATGATGTGTAACACTTATATGTAAGATCAAAATCAACAAAGTATTTTGAGTTTGTTTTGCACTGATAAGAAAAAAAGTGAGCAGATCACGCCGGCTTGATTGCCGACCCCAGAGGGTTAATATTCATGGAAAAACTATAACTTGAAATATGGGGATAAAAGGTTTCTGCCCAATGTGACAATGAAGTACAGCTTGGCAATGGCAGCACTGCATCTCCATCAATGAGAAAGTCAAGTTTATTATGCAAAGGTTTTAAGGTTAGCTGTTGTTTTATTAATTGCAATACTTGCTACAACCTGTAAAACCTAAGCCCATTTCCAATATTTGTTAACCTAAATTAATTTGTTAAAGACTACTTCTTTTTTTTTTTTTACTAAAATTGACTAAAACTTGACTAAAACCTTTTTGTGTTTTCGTTGACTAAAACTTGACTAAAACTATCAAGTTTATAAGTGACTAAAATGTGACTAAAACTTAAAAGCATTTTCGTCCAAAAGACTAAGACTAAAACTAAAAGGGCTGCCAAAAACAAAACTGGTGTGGACACATTGTGGTTTTACACAGACAGCAAGGTCATCTTGGGGTACATATACCTGATCATTGGCACTACGTCTGCACCACACAGAATCCGGCAGATCATGCTACACGTTCTGTACCTGCGGCCGAATTAGCTAGCACAACCTGGCTCACAGGTCCTCCGTTTTTGTCCCTCCCTGAAGGAGTAGCCATTTCAGGAGAGGAGCCATATGGACTCATTGATCCGGACGCAGACGTTGAAGTGCGTTCTCATGCCACCACTCTCTCTACTCCATCATCTAGTCTGGGATCTCATCGCTTTGAGCGGTTCTCATCTTGGAAGTCTCTGGTGCGTGCCATAGCATTCCTGACACACATCATTCAGTCGCAAAGAAGTGAAGTAAAAACCAAGGATGACACCTGTAGTGGCTGGCATCAATGCAAAAAACCTCACACGGCAGAAGAGCTGTCCAAGGCAGGAAGTCTTATTGTCAGGTGTGTGCAAAGAGAAACTTACAGCAAAGAGTTTGCCTGCTTGGTTGCTGGGAAAGACATCTCAAAAGAAAGCTGAACCCCTATGTGGACGAAGAGGGTCTCCTGAGAATAGGAGGCAGGCTCAACCATGCGGTACTCGACACTAAAGAAAAGTTCCCTCTTATCATTCCAGGCCGTAGCCACGTTGCAACATTGCTCGTGCATCATTACCATGAACAGGTTAAGCATCAAGGTCGTGTTCTAACAGAAGGCTCTGTCCGCACAGCTGGATTCTGGATCATTGGAGCTAAGAAATGTGTAAGCAGTATCCTTCACAAATGTGTTACATGTAACAAGCTTTGTGGGAAAAGCGCTGAACAGAAGATGGCAGATCTACCCTCAGATCGTCTGAGTACAGAGCCACCCTTCACCTACGTGGGACTTAATGTTTTCGGCCCATGGGCTGTCACCACAAGACGAACCCGCGGTGGACAGGCTAACAGCAAAAGGTGGGCTGTACTTTTCACCTGCATGAGCACACGAGCCGTGCACATAGAGCTGATAGAGGCGATAGACACTTCAAACTTCATCAATGCTTTGCACCGATTCTTTGCTCTGCGGGGACCTGCTAAGCAAATCCGTTCAGACTGTGGAACCAACTTTACAGGTGCCTGCAAGGAGCTTCATATACTCCTTACTGATCCCAAAGAGCCCAATGTGAGGAGGTACTTGGGTGAAGAGGGTTGCTCTTGGGTATTTAACCCCCCGCATTCCTCCCACATGGGAGGATCTTGGGAGCGAATGATTGGTTTCACCAGACGGATACTCAACTCCATGCTTATGCAAACCAATCCTTCATGCCTCACTCATGAGGTGTTGTCTACTTTAATGGCAGAGATCACGGCAATTATTAATGCTAGGCCACTCGCGCCTATTTCTTCAGACCCGGAGTCACCCTTTCTCCTTACCCCTGCTACACTTCTGACTCAGAAGATGTCTACTTACCCTTCCCCTCCAGGAATCTTTGACAGCACAGACCTTCACCGCCAGCAGTGGAGATAGGTGCACCGCCAGCAGTGGAGATCTGGCCAACACGTTTTGGAGCAGATGGAGATGTGAGTACCTTCCTACATTGCAAAGCCGAAGCAAGTGGCAGGACATACGGCCTAACATTGAGAAAGGTGACCTGCTTAAGGTTAACCAGGCGAAGCGGAATGAATGGCCCATAGCTCTGGTTAAAAATACATTCCCTGATGAAGATGGGAAGGTCAGGAAGATCGAACTCAAGGTCACAAGATCTGGGTCAGCGAGGACCTTCTTGAGACCTGTTTCTAAGACGATCCTTCTCAAGAGTGCTGAGGAAACAAACTGATTTAGTTCCGCCCTTTTTTATTCAGACACAATAAGGTTATTCAGATAGTGGTATTTAATTAATACCAGGCGGGGAGTGTTATGTTCTGTAAGACCTTTGCATTTAGTTTGTTACTTTGTCCCCTATTGGTCATCTGGGAGTAATTCACTGTGTTCATATATAATTCTTACATTGCTTTCATTGGTTGATTTTATCACATGATACAGTCTGATCAGGAAACATTAGTAGATAAATTCCATGCGGTCAGCTCCAGTCACCTTTTTCTGTTTCCACTCGGGTTGTGCCTTGGGAAAGCATCGCTTGTAAGTTGTATTTGAATTTATAATTAATTACATTGATACACAAGTGTCATGTAAGACGTTCTGTGATGTTACTTGAATATTTATTTGTTAACATGTGAAACTGCTATTGTATAGACTTTCAGCTAAGAGGTAGCCAATAGTTTGTTAGTTTAGCTGTTGAGCTGCCCATACTATATTTACAAGTTATTTACAGCTATATATCAGCTGAATGTAATATATGTATGTTACAACTTTGTAGCTTAAAGTTATATTATTTTATGTCTGTTAATGTATGATGTGTTTGAATAGCATTCAGTGATTGGTGCTATCTTTTCTGTATCATTTCAGTTTTACAAAAATTCCTTCATGAGAATTACGACAACAGTAAAGAGTCTTGAACTTTACTCCAGCCTCTGACTTTCTCTTGAAGCCTGTTAGCTATCTGTCGATTTGTGTACAGTCACACACACTGAGGACAGAATATCCGCATTTAGTGATATCGAATGAAAAATGCCTTTTGGAAACAGTAAAATTCGATTGAATTTCATGAATATCAACTCAAATGAAATACGGTCGGTCTCATCGGGTTTTATCTTGATCGATATATGGCTTATGCGATAAACGCTGATGGAAACGTTCTTATTATGGCGCGATCCATTTTGCCTAGCAAAACTTAGCTCGCAAATCTTTGCTTGAATGTTGTGCAATTCGGTGAGACAATGATTTTATTGGCGGTTGGCACACAGCGAAATGGTACAGCCAATCACAGAGGACAGGAACTGTAACCAATCATGTGTAGTGAAATGATGCCGACTGGATCCGCCCACCTACTGCCAAAAAGATTAACCGCTAGCAGCAGAGCAAGGACTTGTACATGGGATTCTGCGCGCGCTCAAAGCACAGTTTTCTCCTCACGGGTTACAATCCTGCTCGCCCGAGCAGATAAATTCTGCCGGCAAAAGTAATATGCGCGCGGGTATGTTATTTCCTCTCGCGAGGATCTCAAATCTTCTCGCGATTATTGACATTATTATGCCGCCATACTAAAGCCTTATTTGACCGGTGTATTTGATGTAGATGACTGACTGCTGCGCTTTTTTAACTGAGAGAACGAGCAGAGAGTGAAAGCCCCCGTCGCGCGTGCGCGTACTCTCACCGTCTTCAAACGGTTTTGCTCTCTCTCCCTCCCTCGCGCATATTAATGGATATCTTTGAGAATACACGATGGTAAAAGGTCAGAAGACCGAAGTTTTTTTTCTGAACTACCACTGGTTGTGAATTGTGCTAAAATAACGTTGCCTTATCTTCTCTGAAAAGCTTTCCAGACATTCAGATGATATAAACCACACTTTCAATAAACAAAAAAAATCTATCTAGGGATGAAATGTTTTCTGTGTTGAGACAAATCTTGTGCGATGTCCTAAACTGCCTGGATAATCACACAACGTGTGCCGTGGTCCGTTAATGACACGTCCGATTCGCGAACTAATGACTCCTTTGAACCGATTCACTTTAATGAATGGTTAAAATAACTGATCTGTCCAATACTGAACTCAAGAGACATAAATCTGAAACACTTAACAATAAGATTATATTTATTAAAGTCTAGTTAACTACATTACATTCTACATTCTATTAATATTAGTTTCTATACGGATTTACTCCATGACAAAACCACCCCAGTCATTCTAGAATGATTCATTCTTTCCAAATAGAGCTATTCAAGTCATCTGGTGAAATTGTTTTTATATCGCAATATATATCGCAGGAAAATAAAATATCATATGTCATTTTTTACCAATATCGTGCAGCCCTAATCCTCGCTATGTGTTTTCTATACAGAGATATCGACATCGGTAAATATCGGCATCGGCCATAACAGCAATATTAATATCGGTTATCGGTATTGGCCACAATTTTCACATCGGTGCATCACTACCAATATTTAATATGCTGTATTTTCTATACAGATTCATTCTGGTCTTTAAGGAATAGTTCAGCCAACAATACAAATTTTGTAGTCATTTTCTCATTACTCGGTTATTGTAATCCTTACTATATCATTCCAAAAAGCTATGACTTTCTTCCGTGGAACACAAAAGGAGATGTTTAGCTGGATGTCCAAAATGCTCTCTTTTCTATATGGAACTGGATGAGGACCACAAGGGTATCAAGTTCCAAAAGGGATACATATGTACTAAATTCAAAGTCTTCTGAAGTCTGTGATAGCTCTGTGTGAGGCACAGATAAATTTCTTTTTTAAATAATATAAATTAAATAATAGGAAGCTTAAGTGAACTTAAACTTAGTACACTTTCATCACTATGTTTCTTAACACTTAAATACAATTTTAAAAAGTGCACTTTATAACAATGTCAAAACTGAAATTAATTATTATCTTTATTTTACATTCAGCAGTAAACTTTAACCATAATTCAAAGATAAAAAAAAAAAAAAATTATGAAATTACATATAAAGATGTACTTACTGTAAGTCTTACTTAAGGGTCAAAAACATGTGAATTGTGTTTGATATGAATTTAAACTATAATACATACTAAGTGTCTAAGTGTTTGCACTAAAATATATTCTTGTAAAGTTTATTACTTCCATAAAAAGTACTATATGTTGAAGTGCATTTCTTCACAAGGGACGGAAAAGAGAAGCATGGACACTATATAAAAAAAGTTTTGAGAAACATGATTTTGTTTTTCAGTGAACTACTGGTTACAAGTAATTGTTGGGGTTGAGGGGTGAGGCGAGGACTTAGATGCAGGAAACAATGGACTTTTTATTTAATAAAAAATAAAACAAAAAACAAATAAAACCTACCCCATTGGGGGAAAACCTTGACCGGCCGCAGGACTGGAACAGGCAAGGGTGGGGTTAGACAATAGATATGAGAGTATGTTTGGTGTGAGCACATGGCTTGTCATGTTTGTTTCTTTGCCATGTGCTCACACCAAACAAAACAATAACTAGAGCTCATGGCCAGTAAACACAATCACAAGCCATGTGCTAAAACAAAACAAGACAAAAACATGCAGCTAATGAGAACACTCATAAGCTGATAAAACAAAACACAAGAGCACCTGGCCAATGAAAACAAACTAGGCGCTCACAAAA
Source organism: Tiaroga cobitis (assembly GCA_030578255.1). Lineage (NCBI taxonomy): Eukaryota > Metazoa > Chordata > Actinopteri > Cypriniformes > Leuciscidae > Tiaroga > Tiaroga cobitis. The sequence goes on along the minus strand of CM060596.1, from coordinate 27,776,944 downwards.
CACACAAGACAAGAGCTTGTGGCGAGTGAACGAACACACAACACATGCGCTCACGCGCAAGAAAAAACATGGAGCATGTGTGTCTGAACCCCAACATGGAAATTAAACCAAACTAGACATAAGTGCTGGGATCCAAACACATTACAGGAGAGTAAGGACTCTGTCACAAAACCGTCTAGGTTACATATGGTAACCCTCGTTCCCAGAAGGAGGGAACGGAGGCGCCACGTCGAGACCGACGAATAGGAATATCGCTAGAGAGGCCACTCTACTTTGAGTGAAACTAAACGAGCCAATGCACATTGGCGTGCAATCATTTGCATCAGCTGTTCAGCCACGCAGAGTGGCTATATAATGAGCAGCAGGTGCGATTGCACTTCAGTTTTTTGCTAAGAAGCCGAGCCAATAAGCTGGCTGCCCCCAGCGGGCCGAAGCAGACAATAAGCTGGCTGCCCCCAGCGGGCCGCAGCAGATGTGGTGACGGGACGTGGCGTCTCCGTTCCCTCCTTCAGGCAACGAGGGTTACCATATGTAACCTAGACGTTCCTCTTCAGTCGGTCAGTCGACGCCACGTCGAGACTGACGAATAGGAATCCCTACCAAAGGGCCACAGCTTCTGCACCCCATCTAGCGCCCTGTGCAAGCCTCTACCCCTTCTTGCCTGGAAGGACGATAGGAGAGAGCTTACACAGAGTATGCCTGTCACTGTTGTTCCATGATAACCCACACAGTGAGACTTTTGGATAACACTGGGAAAGTGTGCCCTTTCTATGGGAAAGGGGGACGCTGCGGAAGCCACATTCTTCCCCGAAGGAGTTATGTGGGGAATACATATGGACTAGCCCGAAGGATGTACTGCATGTGGATACTGGGTGACTTAGCCCAAGGAAAAGACACGGACTTCGACTAGGAGGAGACGTGGAAGAATACACATATGGAATCCTCGTAGGGCCACACATATGGGAGCCAGCCTAAACCCGGTTCTCAAGGATTCAACGGGTAAAGGCCTGGCACCGGACGCTCCGCCATGTCCAGGCCGAGGGTGTTGGAGAACTCAACAGGTTTTTCAATCTGGAGAGATAAGGGTGCACAGTAGGGGCCTCTCAGTGCTTCAACCCGTTTAGGGTGAGAACACGGGAGGAGACCGGCTCAACGCGTAGGCTATAGTATCTAGCGAACGTGTTACGTGTCGACCAGACCACAGCTCTACAGATATCTGTTAACGAGGAGCCACGTGCCAGCGCCCAGGAAGATGCAACACCTCTCGTGGAGTGTGCATGCAGCCTGAGCGGGCAGGGCACGCCTTGTGCTTGGTAAGCCAAGGCGATGGCATCCACTATCCAGTGGGCCATCCTCTGCTTGAAGACTGCCTTTCCATTCTACTGGCCTCCGTAACAGACAAAGAGCTGGTCTGAGGTCCTGAGACTTTGAGTTCTGTCCACGTACAGACGTAGAGCGCGGACGGGACAGAGCAAAGCCAGGGCTGGGTCTGCCTCCTCCAGGGGCAGCGCTTTCAGGTTCACCACCTGGTCCCTGAAGGGATTGGTAGGAAACCTTGGAGCAAACCAGCAGCAAAGTCTTCATGGAGAGAAGCTTTAAGTCTGCTGATTGCAAAGGCTCAAGGGGAGCATCCTGGGCCACCGTCCTGCCTTTGAACGTGTTCAAGCATTTCAACACCAACTGAGCGTGTTTCTCTGTGAGGCATGCTGTCTGTGTGACCGAATTAGTGGTGCAACGGATCATCATTGATCCGTGATCCGTTCGGATCAATATCTTCGGTTCGGCACACACGTGATCCGCGGATTGATTTATGAAAAAAAAAAGTTGTGTGCGTGTTCAATCCACACACAGCGGTCATGGCGAGCGGAGGAACGGAGGAGCTTGAAGGCCCGCGTCATTTAAATCCCCTGTATGGGAGCATTTTGGCTTCCCCGTCAACTATAATGATGAAGGAAAGAGGTTAGTAGATAAAACCATGACGGTGTGTAGGCACTGTGGCACAAGAAAGCCATATGACAATGGAAACACGTCAAGCATGGCCACGCATTTGAAGCGACATCACTCCGGTGTTTCACTGACAGGAGTGAAAACGAAGGCTGCTCAACAACTGCTTATCACCGCGGACAATCAGACTGGGCTAAAGCCATCACAAACGCTATCAGTGTGTTTATAGGTGCAGACATGAGGCCATATTCGGTTGTGCAAAACGAGGGCTTTAAACACATGCTGAAAGTGCTTGAGCCACGTTACGACATCCCGTCGCGCACCCACTTCAGCGAAAAGATTGTGCCAGGCCTTTATGAGCAGGAGAAGAAAAAAGTTGTGGATGAACTATCCCGAGCATCCTCTGTTGCGCTCACGGCAGACGGGTGGACGTCCAGGGAAACGCAGAGCTATGTGACGATAACCGCTCACTTCATCACAGCTGACTGGGAGATGAGAAGTCCGGTGCTGCAGACACGCCCCCTCTATGAGAGTAACACAGGCACTCATCTTGCACAGGTACTGACACAAGCAGTGGAGGAATGGAAGATAAAGGGGCCCAGTACTACTAATATCCCTGTCACAACTGAACTGATAATGCCAAAAAATAAAAAAAAATGTCAAATAAATGCAGTGAATGAGGCAGGACTGGGCCCACAGATAGGGTGCTTTGCACATGTAGTGAATTTGGCATCAGAGAAAGGGAATCTCAGTCAATAGGATGGACCGCCTCCTTGAGAGGATCAGGAAGGTGGTTTCCTACTTCCACCGAAGCACAACAGCTGCGCATGTGCTTAAGACAAAGCAAGAAATGCTAAAGCTGCCTACTCATAAGCTCATACAAGACGTCCCAACAAGGTGGAACTCCACTTATGATATGTTGGAGCGTTATCTGGAGCAGCAGGCAGCTATATAATCTGCATTGACCGACAAGACCCTGAAGAAAAATGTCAAAGACATCATTACCCTGTCTGATGATGATGTGAGAGTGGCAGATGAGGTCCTCCAGGTGCTTAAACCCCTCAAAACAGTTACATCTCTGCTGAGCACTGAAACTTCTCCATCTGTGTCAATGATCCTGCCGCTGAAAACAAGGATTCTACAATCCATGGCTCCAAGTGTTAAAGACAGCACCATCACTCGAGATGTCAAGACTGCCATTAGAGAGGACCTGAAGCCCAGATACACTTCACCCCCGACTCTACAGGACTACCTTCACAGATCTATTGCCCTGGATCCGAGGTTCAAGTCCCTGTCTCACATGGACCCTTCCCTACGCCAGAGGACATACAGTGACCTCACCACTGAGATTGTGAGCAGTCTGGGCACTGAAGACTGTGATGAGGTAAAGAAAAAGAATATTATTTAAAAATGATAAATTTGAATCTAAATACATTTTTTATTTTCAGTAATATTGGCTTTGTTCTATTAAATGTTATTGACATATTTTTCATGTCTATGAAACATGAAAATAAATAATTGGTTTAATTAATCAACTAATTTTTTTCTGTAGGGTCAAGCTGCAGAGCCAACAGGAGCAAACTTGGACACATCTTCTCCTCCACAAAAGAAGTCGGCGATGGCAGAGCTTTTTGGAGAGACTTTTGCCAGCAAAGACATGGACAGCAAGACTCCTGCTGACATCATCAAAGAGGAGGTGGCATCCTACCTGGCAGCAAGCGGCATTACAGTGGATGGTGATCCACTGACATGGTTGAAAAGCAATGAGTGTAAATACCCTCATATTGCCAATATGGCAAGATGCTATCTCGCTGTGCCAGGCTCTTCAGTTCCTTCCGAGAGTGTTCTCAACAGCAGGGGACATAGTGACTGCAAAGAGGTCCACACTCTCCCGAGACAATGTAGACATCCTTGTCTTTTTGAAAAAGAATTTGAAATTATAAGCTCAGGTATGCTTTGCTTTCTTTCTTTTAATCTTCTTTGATGATGTGGACATAGGCTTTATTTCACTATTCATGTTTCAAGGAAGACGATGTGCCTTCTTATGTTGCACTTTAAGTTGTTTTTTTATTAATGGTCATTGGTCATTGGTCCATGTTTAAAGGAAGGAGATATGCCTTTTTATGTTGCACTTTAAGTTGTTTTTCATTAATTATGTTAAAAAGAAGATATTGTGCCTTGTGCACTTTAAGTTGATTTTTTATTTATTTAATAATTTAAAAGTGTTAATAAACACAAAGACAAAACTTATGTTTATTTGTCTTGTCTTTTCTTTTTTCTTTTTTTTTGCTGACCCTAAAAATGATCCGATCCGTGACTCTGATCCAAGAAACGATCCGAACCGTGACTTTTTTGATCCGTTGCAACCCTAGACCGAATCCAACTCCATACAGAGAAAAGAGATCCTCTGCACGGGGGAGAATTTCTCTTTTCTCTTTTCCCAGTTGACCTGAAGACCCAACTGGCTGAGGTGCCTGAGCACGAGGTCCCTGTGTTCGCATAACTGATCTCGAGAGTGTGCTAGTATGAGCCAGTCGTCGAGATAGTTGAGGATGGAAACGCCCTGTCCTCTCATGGGAACAAGGGCCCCCTCCGTGACTTTCGTGAAGACACGGGGAGACAGGGACAGCCCGAAGGGCAGGACCTTGTACTGATATGCTCGACCCTCGAACGCAAAGGGCAGAACAGGCCTGTGTCGAGGAAGAATCGAGACATGAAAGTACGTGTCCTTCAGGTCGATCGCTGCAAACCAATCTCGGGGATGGATGAATTCGAAAATACGTCAGGTCCAAGATCGGTCGTAACCCACCGCCTTTTTGGGTACAATGAAGTAGGGACTGTAGTACCCTGACCTCATATCGGCTGGAGGGACCGGCTCTATCGCGTCCTTCGCCAGTAGGACTGCGATCTCCCCCTGCAAGACAGGGGCATCGGCTACTCTAACTGCAGTGGAGTGGATGGCCCGAAACTTGGGGGGACGCCGGGCGAACTGAATCGTATAGCGGAGCCTGATGGTCTGAATGAGCCAGCGAGATGGACTAGGGAGCGCTTACCAGGCTCGCAGAGACCGTACAAGCGGGACCAGAGGGACCGCAGGCGTACCCACAGTGGGGTAGCGAGGTGGCACACAGGGACGCGGCTCAGGAGGCTCTCTCTGGGAGGCGACCCGTAGTGGTGTCTGAGTGTGCTGTGCCACACTAACCTGATTCCACAGGGCAGGGGGCGCAGGAGAAGGCTTGGTTGCGTTCTTGAATTGCGCACTGCAGCCCGCTGGCGACAGAAGAGGCAGATGAATGTGGTGAGGATTAGGCTTGGGAATCGGTTCCAGGTTCCGGTTTGGAACCGGTTCCAAACGTTCCGATCCATCGGAATCGTACACGTCCACACGTTAACGATTCCACTAACGATTCCGAATGTTCCGTTCTATCAATTCCCGCGTCGCGGCATGACGTTACAGTATACGACTCGATTTTTAAATCCCCCAAAAGCGCGATGGCTACGAAACGTAAACAATCGAGAGTGTGGCTTCATTTTAAATGCAATCCATTCCCGCGTCGCGGCATGACGTTACAGTATACGACTCGATTTTTAAATCCCCCAAAAGCGCGATGGCTACGAAACGTAAACAATCGAGAGTGTGGCTTCATTTTAAATGCAGACCGGGGGAAGCAAATCTGGGCGACACAAAGCAAATCTGGGCGACACAACCCCTCCCGTCATTTCAGCTCCAATGACGGCATCAAAACAATGAAAGCATGGCGAAGCAGCTCTCCACGGCTCTGCTTTCGTCGGCGAAAAAGTTAAGAAACTCGACGCTATAAGCCCTCAGTCCCGAGCCGAGCAGTTTGCAAGTGACTTTTATGCAGTGTTTCCCACACATAGACAAATTCGCGGCCACAAAATCAACTCCGGCCACCACATATTGCGTTTCGTAAATTTTTTAATGCTATTTAAAACACACAGCATATTCTTTCCGTTGTATTTACTTTCCCCGCTCTCCCTCCGTCTCTCTATCACTCAAGCGTCTCTCTCACACGCGCACACACACACACACACCGCGTCTGTCTATGAGGCGCCGGACTGGACAAAAGCGAAGCGAACTCCGCGAGCGACACTGGGCGAGAGAGAGACAGAGTGTGACTTTTATTTAAACTTATATAAACTAATATAATTTATTTTACTGGACAGTTTAAAGCTCATAACCATATTTTGTTGTTGATTGAAGAGTGCAGTGTCATGTGGCATCATGCAGTATTTGTCCTGAAAAGGCTACTCAGTAAATGTCTGTAATTTAAGGTCATTCCTATTTTATTTGTATACATTTTAATCATTAACTTTAAAAGCACACTCTTTTTATGACTAATATAACAGTAAAGGGTAAAAAAATGAATTCCCAAAAATTTAAATGGAAAAAACGGAATTTCGGAAAAATTAAAACTCATTTCATAGGGCCCTAGATATTGCACACTTGGTTTTCATTCTCTAAAACCACTTTAAATTAGACATTCAAAGCCAACAACTCTCAAAGCCACCCTGTAAGTGTTTAGCAAAGGTTACAGGAATCGATATGGGAATCGATAAGGAATGGCATCGATAAGCAGACTCGACAATGGCATCGATATCAATAATTTCTTAACGATGCCCATCTCAAGTGAGGATTCTCTCCCACCACTGCTCTCCGGGCCCTCTTCAGACCCCGAGATAGAGGAACTGCTCTCTTTTTTTGTTGTTGTTTGGGTACCACTGTGACTCTAGAGGCGGAACAGAATTTTGACTCAAAAGATTCGCTGCCCGGCCCTCCAACGGGGGAGAGCAGCTCCACCCATCTCCGGGTCACCCATCTCAGGGGTGATTGTTTCACCGACCACTTAAACAGCGGCTGAGACGGGCGGTGTCATCCTCCTGCGGCAGACACAGTAGAGCAGGCTGTGCCGGAGTTTTTTTTTTGCAGGAGATGACACCCTTGGCGACGAGTAGACTGAGGGGCGGCACACAAGGAACTCTGGTGGTACGTCGGGGGAAGCACTTCAGTCTAATACTGACTGCGGAGAACTGTCTAACGATACGATGCATCGATACCACACATAAAATATCGATGTACGGTACCTTTATTTTGAAACACTCCATATCCTCACGTAACTTTTCTCCGCTGAAATAGACGCCTGACAAGATTGACTGAAACCTTTGTCACAAAAGCTGGTATTTTCCACTGTAAAGGCATCGCATCGCAAGTTTATGTTTTACAGCAGAAACGACAAGCCCTGAAAAGTCTGTTTTAGCAAATCAGTGCGCAGTATTCAGGTCAGGTGACAAGGCTGCTTGTCACTTTGAAAAGACGCGCTACTGAGAGGAGTTTCGTCAAAGCTGACTAAAAGTGATCGAGGATGGATTTCAGCGAACTTCATGAACCCGTGATATCTTCTTCGGCTCGTAAAAAGAAAATAAAAGCTGAAAGTTTTTCACGGAATCTTGCTAAAACAGCACGTTTAGTGGTGAGTGAAAAGCTCTCAGTATTGCGTGTACGTTAATCACAACAACAAAGTTTGACAGGCATCGAAATTATGTCAACTGAGGAGATTAACGTTATAGATTAACCAAGTGTTTTATTATGTATTTTAGCAATTACTTGGCTTTGTTTAACTCTGAAACATGAAATGTAGAGTTATCTGCTTTTACCACACAATAAATATATATATAAATCCTTTAACCTGTTAACTGTCACCCCCCTTTCTTTTAATAGACATGAAAATGCACATTTCGAACATAAATGGTTGTAATTCAAGAATACTTTGGAATATAGACGTAAGATTGGTCTTGTTTTAAAGAAGACATTTGGCAGATTTATGTAGACGTGAAATAAATTAAGAAAGTGAAACAGAAAAAAAGTTATAGAAGTTTGAGTTTATGGAAATGTACAATGTAAAAAAATTAATTATTCATATTTTATATAAAATATATATTTTCAAAACCTGGGATACTCTAAAACTGCAGAAAAATCAAAGCCAAAAATCCCAAAAAGTTGTGTTTCAAATTGTAGGTTGATATCTCAAAAAATGAGCTTTCAGTAAGATTTTGTTTGGGCGCAGTACCAAACTTTTTCACTAGGTCACAACCAGACTCCATTACTGCCCATATAAGGGCGCCTCCATTCCTATATGTGTTTTGAGTGATATGAACCATTATTTCCACAATTTTCATACAATTTATGAAGTAGAGATCCTATTCAGAAGTAGTATGGGAAGTTTGGCAGATTTTGATATGAATTCAACCTCTAATAAACACATACAAAGAACACGCATGTGCGTCATAGCTCGCTGCCACATCACAAATCGTGAATTTATTATTTTTTTCTTTATTTTTAAAACATTTTCAGACCTTTTTTTCTAAAATAATGTAATGGATGCTATCTTTTGAACTCTTTGCATGAAAACAAACTAGGTTTCTACAATTTTTTTCATGATTTTTCATGTTCATTGCTATTTCAAAATAAAGGTCTAAACACGCCTTAGGAGTATGAAAATATTCTTGTTGCAAATTGATAAATTACGGCTCCTCTGTAATTTATTTTGAAAATCAATCACCAAATATGGAAACTAGAGATTGTAAGCTTTCAAATGATATATAGTTTGTCAATATTACTTAAGGTTTTTACTAAGATATTATTGTTTTAAAAATATAATGGCAAACGTCCCACCTGTGGGACGGTGACAGTTATGAACTTTAATATAACAGAAGAGTTCATTTGCAAAAACAGATAACAACGTTCTTGTTCCTTTTCATCATGTTTTTTTTAAACTTGTAACAAACAACTTGTAAATGTCCCAATTGGGAGAGGGTGTGCAATTTCAGAGTTTAATTAAACTTTCATGTAATATATTTTTTAATGTATTGTGAGTTAATAAATGTGACTGGTTGTGTACACTTGGCACATAATATCTAAATATCGATTAATCGATCGATATAGCCCTGAATCGAATCGTAATCGTATCGTAGAATTTTTTGAGGTATGGGCAAATGAGAGAATCGATATCGTATCGTATCGTGATTAACTGTCCGATTTACACCCCTATCCTCAACAGTCTCGCCGAAAAGGCCACCTTGTGAGATGGGAGCATCGAGAAAGCGTACTTTGACGACCTCTCACATCTCTGCAAGGACAGCCAGGGGCGCTTCTGGACCACCAGAGTGGACATTGTCTGACTGAGGGCCTGCGCTGTGACTTGATCGCGGTCAGTCAACAAGCGCAGCTCAACCCCGGCTCAGAACTACCCTCGTTTAATAAGAGTGCCTTGGCCTCACATGCAGGGTGGAGGTGGGCTGCCAGAGGCACAGCCACCCCACAGTCGAGGGTAGTGAGAGAGGTGAAAACTTATGCAGAATTTGGCACTTTTGGCGTTCCATGTTTTGGCACCAATATAGCTCTATACTGCTAAGTTTTCAATGCACATCCGAGAAGACCCGGAAAAGCATGGCTGTCAGCTCTGAATTTGATTCAGCATAAGCACACACACTTTTACACTGGGAACTCAGCATCATCCTCATTTCCAGAGCGAAACAGCCCCTCTCCCCGATGCAGCAATCGACATCTGTCCTCAGCTGGAGCCCTGAATGAAATGCTAGGTTCCCCCATTTTTTTTTTTGAAGGACCAGCAATCCCATTCAGAAGCTGCACAGCTTGTGATGTGCTCGAGAGGGTTGGAACCTATGGGGTTGGTTCCCCGAAGGAGAAGCCCTCATCTCTCAGATCACCCAAGCTATTCGACTGAAGTAGACCTCTCCTGTTAGCCACCAGGGAGGGCGCTACAATGGAGAATAGACAAGGGGGACGCGCACCTAGAGCGCAGAGCGAGCGCTGGGTTTGCCATGACCGTGGGTTTGCAGCCCGGCAGCTCGACGGCACACGACAAACTGAGGAGCGAGAGACCCATCGGATTTTACCAAGCGGAAGCTCTCGCTGATCTCCACGGTCTCCCAGAGTGTCGAGCAGACCTGCAGCTGTGCTTTTACACACAAGCAGCAGCTGGCTAACAACAGAGGGGACTCAAGCTTTCCGGAGAAAGAAAAGTTGACCGGCGTGCCGGCGTGGTTATATTCCCGTGCGAAAACATGAACCACCCACGAACACAGTCTCACATGTTTCCCAGGTATGCAAGACAGGCTGAACAGCTGATGCAAATGATTGCACACCAATGTGAATTGGTACGTTTAGTTTCACTCGAAGTAGATTGGCCTCTCTAGCAAGACTTCTATTTGTCGGTCTCGACGTGGCGTCGACTGACTGACTGAAGAGGAACAAAAATTAACCAGACCGAGAACCCTGAAACTGGCTTAAACAGAGGCTTCTATCCCACTGTAAAGTCAAAACTGCATTCGACTTTGCCTGCATTCCTATGGGTTAGAAAAAACATTTAAATAAACAAAATCTAATTTGTTTAGCAGTAATCAGAATCACAAGGAAATACATTGGAAAGCTTATGAAATTGATTTGCAGATATTGTAGTTGCTTTTACAACTGACCAAAATGTATCAGCAATATTATTGAAGGATCAGTTTTTCCTTTAGTGTCTGGAAAAGGTTGTCACCCAAGTCCTTGTCGTCAGCAGCAGTTTTGAGGTGTTATCAGCAAGCTTGCAATGACGCAGACAGAAACAGAGCGAGAGAGAAAGCGCTGGCAGCTTGGCAGTGTAATCAATGCTGCCTTAGAGACCAGCTATCCCACAATTCCCTGTGTGTTGCAAACAAATCACAATGCCTTTCACAATACAAAACAAGAATCCCTGAGAATGAAGAACACTTCCTCTGATGTCAGAGACAGAAGAATATCATAATGACATCATTGTTAAACCATGTAAAAACTCATTTGACTATTCTGTCTGTCTCAAATTGTATTTGTCACGTAACTACTTAAAGTAGATGGTGAAATTAAATGCACTACAAAATGCAACCGAAAATTACCCTAAAGTCCAGTTGTATTGAATTACTATATTGGAGACCTTTGCATCCTCAGCTTTCATGTCCCAAGAGATGCATATTTAAATATAATTAATATAACCAATTATTGAGAAGTAAACCGGTGTAGGAAGAGGTGTGGAACACTGTTTTTATGTAAGCATACACTACATTTTTCATTTTAGAGACAGAGGAAGTTGTTACATCCCAATAAAAGATTGTTAAGGCTATTTTTATGGGCACAATAAGACTCAAAATGGTCCATTTTGATCATGTTGACTTTTTTTTCTCCATGCTAACTTTAAATATGTATGTGCTAACTTTAAATATGTATGTGCGTTCGTGTGAGTGAGAACCTAAAGCTACACGTTTAATAAAGCCCTAAGTAAAACATAATTTCATTCAATACTAATGGAGTCCAACCACAAACCTCTTACAGATGCTTCAGTCTTCAGTTCATTATCATAATGCATAATGCTAAATGCAAGCATGAGTCTAAACACGACAATGAACTTGACATTGGAAGGCGGCAGCCTATGACGTCACCACTGGTGCGACCATGAGTATAAAAGGGCACCTGTGAAATACGTCATCCACATCTTGTCTGAAGGAGACGTGCACAGGAATACCGGAAGCATCTCGTTTCCCTTCTCAGGAAACCATGGTTACATGCGTAACCTTAGACGTTCCTTTTCGAAAGGGAACTCATGCTGCATCCCCTAGAGGGCGCTATGGGTAATGGATTACCCACAACACCATGCTGAAGGGATGAGTGCCCTATTGCCTGAGCTAAGTTGAAGGACTCAAAGGAGTCCTCATCCCTAAGGTGCACACCAGCAATGTGATCATAGACTGATCATAGCTTCTCAAGAATGGAGGCCTCAACAGGATGACTCTAAAGCCTAACTACATTCATATTCAGGCCATTGTCCAAGGAGGCTCACAGTGAGCCTAAGAATCAGAACTTCTTTTCAGACAGCCCTGAAGACTGGAGGCCTCAATCAAGAGGCCTAGTAACGCTCTAACCCATGGGCAGTAGCAATAAAGCTCATATTGAACTAAAAACTCAGTTTAACTAGCCCGCGAAGCTTCACAAAGTGGAGGCCTCAAAACAACTACTCACATAATGAGAGGAGGCCTAGCAACATTAAGGTCAGTAGCCAAGGAGGCTCCCAGAGAGCCTGACAACCTAGCATACTGCCCTACTGCCAAGCCGAGCTCTATGAGCGAAGGCCTCAGCATGACGACTCTCTTAATCGAGAGGGGGGCTAACGATGCCCCATGCTCAGGATATCTTGCAAGGAAGCTCATAGAAAGCCTACAACTCACAATTGCAATCGTAGCGGAGCTCTGGGGAGTGGAGGCCTCAATAAGATAACTCTCTCTAGCGAGAAGAGGCCTAACACTGCTTGCAGTAGCAAAGGAGGCTCACAGAGAGTCTAACAACTTAGCAAACTGCCTAGCCGAGCTCTAGGACCAGAGGCCTCAGCATGACAACTCTCTAAATTCAGTGTGGGATGACATGATGGGGCCAGTATGCACGGCAAGCCGTCTGTCTCTGCCCCGTTTGCTTAGTTTTATATTTGCTATCGCCCTATTTATTTCTACACACTGTCAAGATGTCTCTGCTCTGCTCGTTTATGATCGCGACACACTTTTCAGCATTAGATTATCTGCTGATATATTGTCTGAAAGACATGATTTGGAAGACCGCTGGGACTCGAGGCTTCCTCCTTTGCTGTCGGATATACCCGAGGACCTGCGCCGTTTACCTGTGGCTCTTCCCCGTAAGAAACGTTACAAGCGACGGGGAAAACGCGGAGGTGTGCTGGTCAGATTCAAGGCTTACCTGGCGTCCACCTGTGTGACGTGTCCTGATGGGCGCTACATTCCTCCTGCCGGGCGCTTGCCGGGGATGAGAGATCGCTGGCTCCGTCCCGTTTTTCCGGGCTCATGGATTATTTCCGAGGCTCATCTGCTGACGGTTCCATCTTCTCCCAAGTGGGCTCGGATTAACCGAGCTGGTGTGGTTTTTTCGAATCTGCGCCCGCTAGATCGCGCGGCACCCCAAGCCAGCGAGGAGCAAACTCTTCGTCTGGCTTTGTTTAATGCTAGATCGCTAGCTAAAAAGACTTTTCTCCTCAATGACTTCTTCACTTCTCGGGAGCTGGATTTTATGTTCTTAACAGAAACCTGGCTTCATGATGGTGAGCTCACGTCTTTTTCAGAACTTCTTCCTCCCCAATGTGGATTCCTCAGCTCCCCTCAGATCACAGGTAGAGGTGGAGGACTAGCCTCTGTGTTTAAATGTACCTTTCAGTGTCGGGAGATTCCGTTTGACAGTTGCTCTAGCTTTGAGCTGCAGCTGTTTGAGACTAATCTTCCTGCGATCATACTGTGCGGTGGTGTATAGACCTCCTAAGTTTAACAAGGATTTTATTCAGAATTTTGCTGACTTTGTGGCTGGGATTGTATTAAAATATGACCATTTTATAATTGTTGGTGATTTTAATATACATGTGTGTTGCGAATCCAGACCTTTGTCTAAGGATTTTCTTAATTTAATTGATTATTTTAATCTTGTGCAGTCTGTCACTGGCCCGACACATGAAAAAGGTCATACTCTGGACCTTGTGCTGTCTTATGGCTTAGATGTGGCTATTAGTGAAATTTGTGACTCTTGTATGTCGGACCATCTGCCTGTTGTATTTACTGTAGTTGGCCCCTTTTCGGACACTTTGCCTGTTGTGTCCGCACGCAGTGTGCGTGCAATTAACCCTTTAACTGCCTCACAGTTTTCTGCTGCCTTTAAAGACTCAGTGCGGTACAATCTTGAAGATTGTAATCTCAATGTGGAGGAACTCACTAATCTTTTTAATTCTATTTGTGTTGATATACTTGACTCTGTTGCTCCACTAAGGGTTAAACGCACTAAAGCGCTAACAGAACCTTGGTTAAATGACCATACCCGATCTCTCAGGCGTGCCTGCAGAACAGCTGAGAGAAAGTGGAAAAAGGACAAACTCCAAGTTTCATTTCAAATTTTAAAGGACACATTAAATAAATACCAGGGAGCGGTTAAATCTGCTAAAACTCAGTTTTTATCTCTCCCGGTTGCAAATAATACACATAGGCCTCAGGTTCTTTTTAAAGTGTTTAATTCTCTTGTTAACCCTTGTGAAACTGTCTGTGCTGTGCCATCCACATTGTTGTGTGAAAACTTCCTGAAATACTTCACAGATAAAATTTCTGGCCTGAGCTTTTCATCACCTACTTCTACCAGTGACCACTCTGTTCACACATTATGCCCAGCTGTCTTCCAGCAGTTTGAGCCAGTTACGCTACATGGTCTCTCTGACTTAGTTAAGCAACTTCGTCCGGCAAACTGTCTGCTGGACAGTATCCCTGCTCGCTTATTCAAAGATGTTTTTAACACTGTTGGGCCTAGTATTCTATCTATGATTAATGCTTCTATCTGCTCAGGGGTTTTTCCAGCTGCTTTTAAACATGCTGTTGTGCAACCACTTTTAAAAAAGAAAAATCTGGATCCTTCGGTTTTGTCAAATTTTAGACCCATTTCTAAACTTCCATTTCTATCTAAAGTTTTGGAGAAGGTAGTTTTCACTCAACTTCAATCATTTTTAGATGAATTTAGTATTTACGAAAAATTCCAGTCTGGTTTTAAACCCCGCCACAGTACCGAAACTGCCCTTCTAAGAGTTTATAACGATCTTCTCTTAGCAGTTGATTCAGGAAAATCTGCTGTTTTAGTGCTCTTAGACTTGAGCTCTGCCTTTGACACCATCAACCACTCTATCCTCTTATCCCCGCTCAAACAAAGTGTTGGCATTACGGGCTTAGCCCTTAAATGGTTTGAATCATATCTGGCAGATAGGAGTTTTGCTGTCCACCTTGGGAATTGCTCTTCATCGGTTGCTCCTCTTTCTTGTGGGGTCCCCCAAGGTTCCATTTTGGGTCCCATGCTCTTTTCCTTGTACATGCTGCCATTAGGGTCCATTTTTAAAAACATAACATTTCTTTTCACTGCTTTGCTGATGATGTTCAAATTTATTTGCCTGTAAAAAACAATGAGAAGGATAATCTCCAGCCTTTGCTGAACTGCTTGAGTGAACTAAAAATTTGGTTGGATCAGAATTTTCTCTCTCTAAATGATAATAAGACTGAAATTGTTGTGTTTGGTCGCGCGGTACATTTTAATGTCTGTGTAGATGCTCTTGGTATTTTAGGATCCCATGTTCGACCTTTTACCAAGAATCTGGGTGTGATTTTTGATAATGCTTTTAAATTTGATAAACAGATTAGTTCAGTTGTTAAAACCAGTTTTTTCCAGCTGAGGCTTCTGGCGAAGGTCAAGCAATACCTGCTACGCAAAGACTTTGAAAGAGTCATACATGCTTTTATTACGTCCCGTTTAGACTACTGTAATTCTTTGTATGTTGGATTGGAGCAGTCATCCCTTCGTCGGTTACAGTTAGTCCAGAACGCAGCAGCTCGACTTCTAACCGGGACTAAAAAGCGCGACCATATTTCACCAGTCTTAGCCACGCTGCACTGGCTTCCTGTTTGTTTCAGGATTGAATTTAAAATTGTATTAATGGTTTTTAAAATCTTAAATGGGTTGTCACCGTCTTATTTAACGGAGCTCGTACATGTCCATACACCTGTCAGAGCGCTGAGGTCTTGTGATCAGTTGCTCCCCGATGTGCCCAGATCTAGGTTGAAGAATAAAGGTGACAGAGCCTTTGCAGTGGCTGCTCCATACCTCTGGAATAGTTTACCTATTCATGTAAGGAAAGCTCGGTCCATTGTAACATTCAAGTCCTTGCTTAAGACCCATTATTATGCCTTGGCTTTCAATTCAAGTTGAGCTTTGATATCTTGACCTATTGTTGCTTATTTTTATTGTATATTGTGTATTGTTTGTGTATTTTTTTGTATTTTATTATATTTTTTATCTTGAATTTTGTTAAGCACTTTGGTCAATTATGGTTGTTCTTAAACGTGCTATATAAATAAACTTGAACTGAACTGAACTGAACTAAATTGAGAGTAGACCTAACTACACGCTTAGGACATCTTGCAAGGTGCATCCTACAACTATCTGGTGTCAGACAACACATTCACAACAAGCTTCCTTCTGAAAGCAGTGGCTCGCAAAGAGCCCAAACTCAGCACTACTGCCTGTCGAGCTCTGGGGTAGGCCTGCATATGGCAACTCAATTGAGAGGCGGCCTATCGGCATCCTATGCTCAGAACAGCTTGCCAAGGAGGCTTCACAAAGCCTAACTCGGACCCGCTATTCAGGCGGAGCTCTTGGGAGCGGAGGCCTGAAAAGAGTGACTCTCTATAACAAGAGGAGCCCTAACAACACTTCACTACTGTAAAGGTAAAAGCCAAGGAGGCTCACTGAGAGCCTAACAACCTAGCGTACTGCCTAG
The DNA here is from genome assembly GCA_030578255.1 of Tiaroga cobitis. Taxonomy (NCBI): domain Eukaryota; kingdom Metazoa; phylum Chordata; class Actinopteri; order Cypriniformes; family Leuciscidae; genus Tiaroga; species Tiaroga cobitis. The sequence continues at coordinate 27,760,592 of CM060596.1, read as the reverse complement.
CTGAGCTCTGAGGACAGAGACCTCACCATGACGACTCTCTAAAGCGAGAGGCAGCCTAACCACACCCTACGCTCAGAACAGCTTTCCAAGGAGGCTTCTCAAAGCCTAACAACTCAAACTCGTTGTCTGGACAGAGCTCTAGGGAGCGGAAGACTGAGAAGAATGACCTTCTAAAGCATAACTCTCTAAAGCGAGAGACGGCCTAACAACGTCCAACGCTCAGGACAGCTTAACAAGGAGGCTTACAGAAAGCCTAACGACACAATACTGTTTTCCAGGTGGAACTCTGTTATTCACAGGAGTATCCAGACAAAAATATTTTCCATAAAGTCTGTCTCATACCGCCAAACCAGATCGAATCTGTCATTGGTGCAGACTTAACTTTCCATAACTCCTAATAGTAGGGATGGGGCCGATTCGATCCAGTATCGGTATCGGGACCGATACCAGCATAATTCACGTATCGGATTTTCCCGATCCAACCTGCGGAGATATCCGATATCCATGAGCCATGTCTGCGCTTTAACGTTGTCTGCTGAAACGACTCCAAAAGTGATTCCCGCGGCCCGCCGGCTAGTCTGCTAGCTGGCTGCAAACTGTGGAATGGATAGCTGAACGGAGGTGCGGCTCAATGAGACATAGAGACCCCCCCTCAGGAAATCCATTCCGCAGTTTGCAGCCAGCTAGCAGGATAGCAGTGAGCTGCCAACATGTTCGCTGTGTGGAAATCCTATGGTGGAAATACTTCACACTGGAAACACCACATTAAAGCAAGACAGCAAAATGCAATGTTTGCAAAGCCATATTAATTAAACCATATGTCTGTGATGCATGTTTGCTATTCGCAGTCCAGAAGAGAAAGAGAGAGATCTCTCACGCGGTGCCACAGCCCGCACAACACGACAGCCCATCAGCATGATCGATGATTGTTGTAAAATGCAGTCTCTACTGTTGCTAAACTGCGGGACTCTTTTAATAATAAAAAGAGCTATTAAAAGCACAAAAATCTGCGCAAGAGATGCTGTTCCCGCGGCACGCGATCCGAAACAGACTGCAACGAGACAAGCACATTATACTTTGGGCTTCATATGCGCGTCTAAACGATCAAATGTAGCCTAAACAAAAATGTCAAAATGACCGGCTTGGAGATTCACTTAAACAGTTTATGTCTAAAATGGACATAGTTATGGAAATAGTTAATATAGAAAATAAGGTGCACTCGTTCTTAAAGGGGAAGCAGTCTAATAAACATGCTGACAATTGCTCCATTACTGAGAATCAAACAACAAAAGGCAAAGAGAAAATCACTCACAGCTCTTGAATGAATAACTTTAGCTTTAATAAGCATAAATCTATCTATGATAAAATTTGCAGTGCTATTTTACTTTTGATTACTTTATTATAATTCTTTTTAGACCATACCTGAATAATGTCAGTAGACCTTCCTGAAATTAAAGCACTGTGTAGGCCTGTATAATATGTATCTTTGTTTAATTGTCTATCTTTTGTTTATCTATTGTTTAATATATATATATATATATATATATATATATATATATATATATATATATATATATATATATATATATATATATATATATTACATACTTTTAAGAATTAAATATTTTAAAAGAACTATAAAATTAAATAAATGAAAAAGTTAGTAGAAAAGCTAGTAAAATCCCTTTAAAATGGTGATGTGCCCTTACTAATTGTACAAACTCTGAGACTCATCTTGTTTTGTCCATCATTACAAAATGTAGCATTCCTTAAAATTGTGATATTCAAGAAGTAACATCATTTGTACTTTTCCTCAATTTTTACAAATGTTAATGTGTTGACTAAATTCATAAATCTCAACCACTAAACCCTGTTTTTAAATTGCATTGTATGAAAAAATCTGCAGCCTCACATACAATTATTACCAGTACATTTTCCATTAAGTTAACAGACATTTCCTTAAACCCACAAACACAACACATTGCAATGCGTAAACACCAGTGAAAAATCAATATGGAAAGTTCCTTCATATTAACATGGTAAACTACAGGCTGTATTTTTTACACTTTTCTTAAGAGTGTCTATTTACACCAACTTTTGGTCACATAGTTGGACATTTTTTAAATACTTTTTTGACCTCCTGAGGCCATTATTGATAAAAAAGTGCTGCATACAAGTAGAAATGTTCAAAATATGTACAATTATTCTCATTTGAATGCAGCAGCTTTCTGTATTACCCTGATCGAGAGAGAAACGCAAATAAATGGTAAATGGACTGCATTTATATAGCGCTTTCATAGACCCAATGGCCACCAAAGCGCTTTACATATTGCCTCACATTCATCCATTCACTCACTCATTCATACACCGACGGCGGTGTCAGCCATGGAAGGCGCCATCCAGCTCGTCGGGAGCAGCTGGGGTTAGGTGTCCTGCTCATGGACACCTCGACACTTGAACCGGGGATTGAACCACCAACCTTCTGGTTTGTAGACAATCTACATGAACCACTGAGCCGCTGCCACTGGCCACTGCCGCCATCGCAAATAAATCATGATGCAGCCTGCCTGACACACACTTGCTCAGACAAGTAATCAACAAGAGTGGTGTGGTCTTATTTCCAGTTATATTCTTTTCTAATTTGTAAAAACACTGATGACACACATAATGGAAGGGTTGAGAACGAGTCATGTTGTAGCAGACCAGGCCTTCTGCCCTGTTTTTAAAGGTCTTCTGCAAACTGAAGTAAAAATGTAACTGATTGCACCATCCATCCTCAATACAGCAATCACTTACCATAAAACCTGACAAAAGGCACTCGTCAAAAAGAGCAACAGTTTCTCACTGTCTTGATCTTCATTCACTCTTTCTTCTTCTTCAGCCCGCCCTAAATTGACCTTCGGGCCATAGAAAGTCAGTGTCTTTCGGCGTAGAGATTTATGGTCTCTAATAGAGGGGGACCAGGCCAGCAGTGATCTACGGGGGGCCTGGATTCATCTGTATATCCACCAAAGGGAGGTGTGTTGTAGGGGGCCAGGGGACCAGGAGGTCACTGTCTGAGACATTATCAAGGTTGCCATCTGGGCCCAAAAGAACCCATTATTGGCCCTCTGTGTTATTGTCATTCCTATAAGGCTCTAGAGAGAGAGTTAAAAAAAGCTTTGTAATAAAGAGAAAAAAACCTCTATTTTAAATAAATAGTTCAGTTCTGTTAAGGTCAAAGGGCTTTTGTTTGGTGTTGGCTCACTTGTGTTTCTGCTTTCTGCTTTAGCTACCATGTGGAGGTCGTGGGTGCAGAGATCACTCTCGATTCTCTCTCTGTGCCATAATCCTATTGCTGTAATCCCCAGAGGTCAGACCTTTTCTTTCTGCATTTTCTTTGCTTTTATTTTGTCCATCTTTTTTCGTGTCTTTGTTTATCATTCTCGCCCTGCCTAATATGGATGTTTCTTTAACTACGGGAACCTTAATGTTTTTTCATTTTATTTTTTATTTTACTAAAACTAACATATTTCAAATTTTTGTTATTTGAAGGTCACATTAAAACATCTTAAAACAGTTTTTTGAAATACATTTATGTATAAATTGCATTATTTCTCTTTATACCCTTGTCTGAGACCTAGACTTTCAATCTCTTTGCAAACCATCAAAAAATAGTGTATTTTTGTTATTATTTTTAAACTATGATAATCTAAATAGAGTGAAACAGACAAACCATTTCAGTAATGTGTCATTTACAATCAAGCTGTAATTTTGTTAAATTATTTAAAGTATATATAAATATAATTTAATTATGCATATTTAATATAATCAGCCTTGGCAAGACAAAGGAGTCAGCAAAAATTATTAGCCTAAAATAAAACAATAAAGTAAAATATATCTAATATACATCTATGCATATATATAGTAATATACATCTAATGTCATCCAAAATTACATAAAACATAATACATAATTCGAAATGTAAAAGTTTTCATGAATTCAAAATGGCTTCTTCATGCCATTCCTTTAGTTATCCCACTGCAGTGCAAAAGTCTCTACATGGTCCCTCATATATATATATATATATATATATATATATATATATATATATATATATATATATATATATATATATATATATATATATATATATACATATATACATATATATATACACAGTGCTCATACACACTTAAGATATAAATGATACCTCAAATAAAGGCGGTGGTGGATCTTATAACAACCACTCACTATAGACCATAGCCACAACCTAGCATCACTTCTTCAGAAATTGCACCTATATAGTTTTACTACAATGGTACAATTGCATCTAAAACAGGGACAAACCAGGCTGTTTTTGTAATTAAGAACAGACGAGGAAGTGATTTTTATACCAGATCAGGAGGGTTTATCAGCCTGTTTATCAACATAAAAGTATCCACAAGTTTCCTACGTCCCATGAGGCCTTGCGTCAAAAGTGTCAAAAGTCTTCCGGTTCGAAGTAAACAAGCGAAACGTGACACTCATTCATTCATTCGACTATCGATTAATCATTAGTATTTATACTAAAATGTATTATTTAATTTGTTTAACTTTTTATCAATTACAAATGCAATGAAAATACAAAAATACAGCGTGTTTTTCCACGATGAGTTCTTTATTACAAGATCAACTTGTGGCAGTTAAACTGGACATTCGGTTGTGGCTAAACTTGAAGATATGCGCTGCGGTGCTCTGGACTGCCGGTGCGAGTCGGCGTTTTTTAAACAGAGAACCTTGTTTGTTCCTAAATAGTAATAAAAAAGAATCATGTTAAATAAAACCGAAATCGCGATACTCAGATCCACGGACCTGTGTCGCGGTCAGGGAAGGCAGAATCACGATACGCCCTTCCCACTCCCAGAGATATCCTTCCCGTCCAGATCCAATATAGCTACCATATCTTTACTATTTGTATTATTTGAAGTTAACATTATAAAATTTGTAGACCTACACCACAAAACTAGTTGAGGATAAATTATTTAAAATTGGGCGATTCCAGCATTATGGACGTGACATTTGCAGTCAAAATATAAATTCTCCGAAAATGCATTTAGGCTATTGAAACCTCGGTTTATATACATATATCATATCATATCAATAAAGGAGTCCAGACATTAGAAATATATAGCACATGCATTTTGTATTTAATATGAGGGAAATACACGAGGGTGACACAAAAAAAAAACTTTAACTTTTTGAAAGCACTGAGCCTTTATTTAGAGTTAATTTCGTTTTGTATTAATTGTATCTTAATTTCAATCAATGTTTCATCAACAATTTACCTGGATTTAATAAATAATAAGTAGCGGTAAATATAGCAGACAATAATCAAGACACGGAGGCGCTGGCGCCTGAACTGCAGCTCGTCTCATAAATGAACCGAAACTCAGCGTCTACTTGCCTTACAGACCTGAGAAATATATATATAGCCTATATTATATTAGATATACTATGAAATGTTTACTGTGTGTCATTCATGTTCTGAATATGTTGCTTCACAGTAGCCTTCACTTAAAATCTTTAGTCCAAGATTGTTGGATAATACAATTTGCCACTGAATTAGTTTAGTCCGGTTATAGGCCTATGTACAACCGCGAACAGCACATGTTGTCCCTGAGCTCCGTAACGACATCTCTCATAAAGGTTTGCGACTTATTTTAAATAGTAAAATATTATCTGAAAAACACCTAGCCTCTTCGCTAAATAGCACACAAAATACCATTGGTATGCTACTTCGCCGCCTGACCGGAAGTTGCACCCACTTTATTTGTTACAGTAGCGCCCCCCGGAAACAGGTGGATATAATGATGCCAAAATACCCAAAAGCCAAAACAAATCTTATACTGCAGCTCACCACAGCGTTTCAAATCTTATACCACTTTGCGGAAAATTCCCAAGATTTCTACCTTTAATTTGTATGACGATTGTTCAATGTTTGTTTCGGCTTGTTAAAGATTGCTCCTGTCTGATCGCTGATCGCTTGTCGGTGATCGATGATGATCGCTGATCGCCGATCGCCTGCTCCTGTCTGCCTCGCTGCCTGCTGTGTGTTTGTTTGCTTCGAGGCTGTAAGCTCCGTCTGAGCCTCGTATTTCTTTATGTTTTGAGCCATCATTTACTATCTAGTTGTTTATACTACTAAATACAGCTTAGGCCTACCCAACATCTCAAATTAACCTTACATCTCTAGCTTCCGTTATTGTTAACACAGCACGCTAGTAACTCGCTAACGTTAGCCTGCTAACGCGCCACCCATTTCGACGGAGGTGAATCAATCAAAGTTAACTTTAGCTGGAAATAACATTATTCAAGAACCGCTATAACGCCAAAACAATCTGTTACCTTGACCCTCTGGGGTCGGCAATCACGCCGGCGTGATTTGCTCGATTTTTGTCACATAGCAGCAACATGACTTAAAATACTCCGTCATTTATGGTCATACAGAAAAAAGAAACATGAAAAAAGAATCTGTGAGATGTCTATTTTTGTATGTGTCCACTAACAATAAAAACAAACCATTGTGCTTTTGTAAAATAAAGAAAATAAACGGGGTATGCGTTCTGTCTCTCCGTCTCGGTGAACTTTTTTTTTCTTGAGCACGTCTATAAACTGAAACAACTCAGTGAATACACGTCTCACATTTATGAGCCATGTATCTTTATAAACATGTAAGTGTGTACTTTTAAATTATCTGATTCAAAACAAAAACAATTATTCTCTGTTTAAGTAATTTGTATAAAACCAACAAGATTTCCAGTTTCTCAAACGCTTGCTCATTATTTTTAATTCGACCATGCCCACGCGTGCAAAAGAGATTGATATGCAAATATCCACGTGAATGAACGCGACGCCCTCATTACCTCAAAAACAACGCACCAAATTTCATCAGTCCAATGCTTTTCGCCGAGGTTGGAAAACACGCTGTGATTTTACACTGGATTTAACTTACCTCAGAAGAAGAAGAAGATCGCGATTTGAAGACAAGAAAGATGTAAGGTAAGAAATGTATTATGAATAATATTAGTTAGTGTTATTGTTGAATTGCAGTTAGGCTGTTGCTAGACTAAAATGTATGAAATCGACAGAAACATGTTGAAATATGAACTATAGACAGGCAGGCATACCTTTCAATGCGAAATTTATATTCATGTACGACACAAGGTTGTTCTTATGTTTGATAATAAAACACAGCATGATATAGTAGGCTAGTAGCCTAGTGTTTACTCTACTATGGTGAATATTATAATGTTTAGATCCGGGTTTACTGTTAAATACAGTGTTTGTGGATCTGCTCAAACGTAACGTTAGAAATACAATCCCTTACAAAAAAATACTGCAGTTTTTTTAAAGTAATACTGGAGTTTTTGCTACATGTAGAAAAATGCAGTTTTTTGGACACTAAAAAACTGCAATATTGCAGTATAGCTGGAGTACAACTGCAGTTACGGCAATACAACTGAAGTAGTACTACATATCAGAAATACTGCAGTATTATTGAAGTAGTACTACAATAATACTGCAATATAACTGCGGTATTACTACACTGAATACTAATACTGCAATATAACTGCAGTAGTACTGCACTGAATACTACAATATAACTGCGGTATTACTGCACTGAATACTACAATAATACTGCAATATAACTGCAGTAGTACTGCAATACATAATACAGCTAAAGTATAATTACAATACTACTACAATACTACTGAAATGCAATACTAATAAAATGCTGTACAATACCATTGAAATACAACCAAAATATCCTAAATAAGTTTTATTTTCACACATCTGCAATATAATGAATTAAGATACAAAACAGTGAATGTCTCAAACTGCAATGAAACAAATAATGTGATTTTACTTTTTTTTTACTTCAAATAACAGGCTGAGAGTTAGACAATGTATTTAAAGTGTTTATTTACAAATCATGCATATATCTTCCTCCACATTATTCAGAGAAGTTGTGTTTTTTTGAAGAGCTTATTCTCATTATTCCACTTTGTTCTTTTAACTGCCTTCATCTCAGATGTGGAAACACGATTGTGGATGTAGTCTGTAAAAAACAAACAAACAAAAAGAATCAGAGACACTCTTTTCAGTTAGGCCGGTGACACACTGGCTGCGTGGCGTAAGCGTCTCAGCTGCGTGGCGTGTCCGTGTTTATTTCAGCTCCCATGTTAACAGGTTAGAGCTTGCAGACTGCCTGCGTGACACGCATGTCTCAGGCACGCGGAAAACGCGTGCATGCTAGAAATAGAACCGATACCTATTTTTCACGGGACACGCAAGCGCATTGGAAGCGTTTCCAGGCAAAATAGAATAGGAAAAGATGTTTATATGTTATTTTGTACACGAATACATATTAATAAATTACATTTTGATGGTTGAAAGTCTAGGTATTGACAAATTCAGATATAACTATAATTTGAAAATAAATAAATAATTATGAATTTTCAAATATTGCACCTGTCAATACAGAATGAAATATTCTGTAGTCTATTTTGCTGTCAATACTGCTGACAGTGTCTTTATCAGTAGGCTTTATATTTATGCTTAACATGAAGTATAGTCACCAGGCAGCAGCGCCGCGTCAGACACGTTTCTGGTGTGCAAAGACACAGAAAACGCGACACAGCCGCCACGCAACAGATACGCCACGCTCACGCCACGCAGCCAGTGTGTCACCGGCCTTACACTCTTCCCCACAGGCATATATTATGCTTAAAATGAATCTGCAAGTTAATCTCTTAAATTTAAAGGAACACGCCACCGTTTTTTTGAAATAGGGGTTATTCTATGGAATTAATATTGTGTCATAATTAAACAAGCAAATCCAGCATTTTGCAAACAAAGTCGATCTGCTTTGCAAAGGAAAACTCGACTCGCAAACAAACAGAAAGCAATGTGCAAGTACAAAGGTCAATTTGAGCGAAAATGTAGTGGAGTAACACATATGCATTGTGTTTTGCAAATATAAATAAATGAGCCTAGGTAATATTTCACAAATAAATACAAACCATCCTACAAATTGCTTCTAACCTTTGAGCAAATACCAAATCTAGTGCATACAAATGCACATCTGTCTGTTATGATTATGTGAGACACTTGGCTTTTTATGAGATCTCTCGGCTCGATTTTCTCACAAATGCAGTTGAGCGACTTCCTCTTCTAAAACAGTAGATGGCGCTAATATAGGGGATTCATTTAGCGCTAGTCTCCCAGGAGAAGCACTGATTTGAAACGCGTGCTTGCCTTTGCATACAGCTGTGGAAAATGAGCGGTGAACAGGTGTGTTTACTGTATCTATAATGAACCTTTTTGAGGTTTTCTTTTGCAAAATGTTATTACATATCTAGACAGAAATCCACATTTAGCACTTAGTAGCACTTCACTCTCTCTAGAATAGAGGAATGAGCTGAAAGCTCTGCCATCATATGTTGCATTTTTACATTTTTGTAAACGTTACATTTACTGAACAGTCTATTTCTTTCGTTCTCCATAATGCTGGATTTGTTTGTTTAATTATGACACAATATTAACTACATATTATTCACCATCTCCCCTACATTCAGATAGGTGGACAAATGCATTTTTGTCTCAGTGCGTGCATTGTCTTAGTCTGGCAGAGTCGCCGCCAGTTTAGCTTAGCATAATGAATGGAATCCTTTGTCGCCGGATAGCATGTTGTGAGTAAAAGTTATCCAAAAAAAAAAAAAACCCTAATTACTCATTGTGGCCTGCGTATTCACAACGAGTACAAATAGCAATGCAGATTAAGACTAGGCGATTTCCTAGGCAGATATTGACTTATTGACTATATTGAGGTGGAGCACAGGCGAAGCACAGATATCACGCAACATACTTTCATCAACATACAGGCCTGACCTGCACTGAGTATCTTCGCTTTTGGATTGTGTTGAGTTTGAAAAGTTTCAGCTTTCAGGTGTTGCGTGATATCTCTGCGCCCAAGTAGCCGTGCTTAATCTGGCCTTAATCTGCATTGCTATTTGTACTCGTTGTGAATACGCAGGCCAGCGTAGTATTTAGTTGCTGTTTTTTTATCACTTTTACTCACAACATGCTATCCGGCAACAAATGATTCCATTCATTATGCTAAGCTAAGCTAGCGGCGGCGCTGCCAGACTAAGACAATACATGCATATAGACAAAAATGCATATGCCCACCTATCTAAATGTAGGTGAGACAGTGAATGACCCCCATTTCAAAAAAAGGTGGCGTGTTCCTTTAACTTGGTGTCTGCAAGTGTTTGTGGAAAGTATTCATACTATTTCCAGTTAATTTATGGTTTATTGTTCTACATTAATAATGAGTTTGAACACTCCAGATAAAAAGTTAAATTACTCACCCTCATGTCATTCCAACCCCGCAAGACTTTCGTTCATCTTCACAATTGAAGATCTTTTTGATGAAATCTGAGAGCTTTCTGTCACTCCATTGACAGTCTACGCAATTTGCCCAATAACATGCATTTCTGGAAAAAAGCAGAAAGACACAATTTTAAAGGCTGCATATTTGTTTCAGAGCAGCCATTAACTTCTGTTCAATTACATTTTTGATCTTTAGTTGTTACCAGTGCATTTTCCTAAATAATCACACCATAAAAAGTATTTTTTTTATCCTTTTCTGCCCATTAATGTTAAACTATTAAACATAATTGCTTGTATTTTTGTGTATAATCCAGTAATTTAGTGTCTGATATTCCAAATATTCCTAATATTAAATTGAAACGATTTAAGTAAAGTCGCCATTATGTATAGCGCTTTATACAATACAGATAGTTTAAAAAAAATGCATTAAAAGTGATAAAGAAAATAATGCTGCAAACATACACAATCTGCCGTGACGCAGCTCTAAAAAATAACGTAAACAGTGTAAAACTACGCTACAGTACGGAAGCGGCGTTTCCTCTTATTTGCTCACCGGTTTGAATAACATATAAAGTCTTTTTTACACTAACCTAAAATTAAAATAAACAGATATGAGGACATTATACGTTATACTCACCTCTAAACTGAATGACTTGACAAGGCCAACACTCCACCTCGCGTAGCTAATGAACTTCTTTTCTTTCAGAAAACGCTTCTCTTCCGTCCCACTTGTGAATGACCGTCACCACGGGTTGTAATGCTGTAATGTCTTTGTGTTTTAATTGTGATAGTCCATAAATATGAATGTATATGAACAATATTTTCAGTAAGGAAATTAACCAAACCGTATTTTATGGAGCAGACGGGAAAAGACGCAGGCTGGCCGTAACGAGCATCAGCTGCTCTCGAGACTCGTTGTCAGAACAACGACCGCGGTGCGCTCGCGCGAAGGAAGCTCTGGTCACGTGGGCTATACGCGGGTGAACAAGTTAGTGTCGCACAATACAGCATAACAGCAGTAGGCTACAGTGTAATATTAATGGTAGACCAAGACTTCGGATGCAAAAACCAAAAAGTTCATCTGATTTTTTTTTTCATAAAGCTCCTTTATTTAGGTTCAGTAATTTCACTTTTTAATGGCAACAAAAATGATCTCATTGCCATTAAAGTGAAATTACTGAGACCCTGACTTTGAGTTTTTTTTTTAAGTCTATCACTTTTTAAAGTGTATCACTGAACTGCAGTTATTGTATCTATAGGCTACTTCATTTTACTGCAAATCTACAGTTGTACTGCAGTTTTACTTCACTATTCTGAAGTTTTACTTTTTGTACTGCAGTTTTACTGCAGTTGTACTTCAGTTATATTGTATCTATACTTCGTTAATACTGCAAATCTACAGTTGTACTTCATTGTACTGCAGTTATACTGCTTTAAACTGCAGTTTTACTGCAGTTGTACTTCATTGCACTGCAGTTATTTTTTGTAAGGGATATGTTAACAATAATGTTTCATAGTTGCTCGATCCAGTAAATTTTCTCTGTGCGCGCTCTGAGTTTGAAAAGCAAAACGCACCAAACATTAGGTTTCATGGTTTACGTCAGAACGTCATAACGATTGTAAACATTTGAAGTAACATATTAATAAATTTTTCTCTAGTGTAGTGTTACCAGGCCGCCTGCTATAGACTATTGTTATTATTTTATGCAGCCATACACGTTGGCTATATGCATTGCACAACACACCTGGTGTACATTATATATGTGTGTGTGTGTGTATTTTATAAATTGTAAAAAGATATTTTAACCAGAAAAATCTCAAATGTATTCCCAAAATTGTGCAGCCTTTCTCTTGATATCAGCATTCACAGTTGTTTTTTTTTGTTTGCTGTTGTTTTGTTTTTTTACAGGGACCACTGAGCCACTGAGTCCTGCTGACATTCACATGAGTCTCTGTAGTCTGTACATGAACATGGTAAATTGAACATGGACAGGTATGTACTATGTTTCAGGAATGTCACAAAGGTCTCTTGAACAGAGTGTGTGTGATCTAAAGATCAGTGTGTTCAATAATGTGCTTTTTTGTCATTTGTTGTGTATCTTTGGATTATGTTGTGTTGTAAATAAATCTAAACAATCAAAAAGCCATTCTTTTTTAAGGCTCTCCTCATTCTTTGGGCAAGGCTCCTAATGATAGGGGCTGATAGCACCTAATAGGGCCATTATGGGAGGGGTCTTTGTCTTCCTCAGGTGTGAAAAGCATACATAATAATGAGAGATTCACAGTGGTTTACGCCTTCTCGCATAAAGCTTTCTTACCCAAAACACGTCATACACATTCTAAAAGACTTTATTGTCTTATCTGAATGAGTAGTCAGGATGATTTTCACATAGTTTTGAAGCAAATATTCTAGGCGCTACGTGATACAATTTTCAAAAGTCTTGTGAAGAAATAATTAGTAAGGGTTTTATGATCTTATTTCAGTGATATTTGTTTTTTTCACAAACCACGCATAAACGTCATTATCTCAAAACTAAAAACTTTTACATACATGCTGCTGACATATTACTGTAGCAGAGTTTGTGGTGAATACAGTGTAATCAGACTTTAGCCATGAAAATGTCACAAGTATCAGAAATAAACACAAATGTCAGAGCATGTCAGAACACCTCCAGGACCCAGAAAACACATCAGATCCCAGAGGGTTAAATTATATGTTTATCTCTGTAAAGCTGCTTTGAAACAATCCATTGTTAAAAGCGGTATATAAATGAAGATGACTTGACTTGACTTGACGACAGAAAGACTCAACACTAAACTCAATAAAGGCTGAAGTCTTCTAATTAGTCATGAATCCACATTATCGGCCTGTAATTAAGAATAAACACAGATGAGACACCCACACTTAGAGATAGACTCCCTCAAACATGCATTTACAGAGGGAAGGCACTCATAAATATTCAAAGATAAAATCATAAAATCAATACACATCCAAATTACATGTGCATGTAACTCAGGCACATGCACACACAGACAGATAGACACAAAACAACAGCTGTTACCGTATGAAGTCAAACGAAAAGCTAATGTTCAAGATGCATTCAGAGGCCTGAAAAACAATATTTGACTGCAAACAGATGAAGGATGTTCCTCTAGCCATAAAAAGACTGGTAGGAGTATTGACTTAAGTAAAGTCCTGTTTTACTTAGAGCAGTGATTTTCAGTCCTGGTCCTGGGGACCCACCGCTCTGTACATTTGGTATGTCTCTTAGCTGACACACTCAGTTCAGTTTATGAATCAGGTGTGTTAAAGGGTCACTCCACCCATTTCAACATTAATCTTTATTGAAAGTGGGTTATTTATGTAGTCGAAATGTAAAATAAATTTTGAATTTGGTGCCCTCTTGACCGAGGAAAGACAGAAAATAACTTTAGGGCGCATTTGTATGTAAGACAACAACTCCCACAATGCACCACATTGCACAGCTCCGCAAGCCACTCCCACTAATCCAGAACAGCGCGCAAACATCAGAGAAATCACTCTTCCGTCTACAAGGCTAGCTGCCAAAAGAGTTTGAAATTCATTTCACACAAAATGTCTAGTTAGTCGGCTGTGGCGAGCAGGACGAGGGACGTGAGAGGACGGCGCGAGTGATAATGAATGACACCTGTGAGACGCACCAGTCTCAAATATCTCACGGAGGAGCGGAAGCACAAAAGGAACAGGCCTGATTTTATGTTTTGTTTCTGTTGTGTGTGGCCAGCTGGCTTATACTTTTGTTTTGTATTTGTTTATTTTACTATTAAAATGTTTAAATGTTCGCCGGTTCCCGCCTCCTTCTTCCCACAACAACGAACCCCGTTACATTGGCAAACTCATTAGCGAATTACTCCTCGTTTGTATTTCTTTCTATATGATGAATTATTGCATGATACCTGGATGTTCAGTCAGAACATATGCGGTGCGACACTAGGATGGTTCACATCACAACACAAACGTCCGTGTGCTCGTCTGATTCAGAGATTTCGTCCAGGAAAAGTTGCCATCGTTGAAATTCTCTGCAGCAGACGGACTCTATCTGTGTCCGTAGCGCACAGCGAAAGCACAGGCACCAGCAGTCCGCCCAGCTCGAGCCAGTCCGGGCTCCTCGTCCGCGACAGGCAGCCGCCTCCTGTTCCTCCAGCAGCCTCAGCTGCTCTTCACTATATTGCGGCTCGTAAAGATAGCCACAAACAGCGGATTCGAGCAGCAGAATTTCAAAATCCTCTTCTTCCATATCATGTGTAGTTTCTTCCATATCGTGTTTAGTTTCTTCCGTCATTGTCATAACTTCCTATCTCCACAGTGCTTGTTAGCTTAGCTTACATTAGGTCCTGTTAGCGCATTAGGTCCAACCTATGGGCGGGTTTGAAAGGGTGGGATCTAGTGCTTGTAGTCTTTAGAGAAATCCCCCCTTCTTACACTTCCTCCTACAATGACGTAAAATGACGATTTTTGCGTCATTGTAGGAGGAAGTGAAAAGGGTAAATAGCGGATTTCTCTCGTCTCACGGGAAAATGAGAGAGTGTTGCACGACCATTCAATAGTATGACTAGGTTTCTAACAATGGAAAGCTTAATGCAAATGGGTGGAGTGTCCATTTAAATAATAGACATACAAAATGTGCAGAGTGGTGGGTCCCCAGGACTAGGACTGAAAACCACTGACTTAAACCACGTTTCCCCAGCAGGAACTTTCCCCAGGAACTAGGGACTTTGGGGTGGTACTCGGTAGGGGTGTGCATTGGCACTGCCCTCACAATTCGATTCGATTACGATTCACCAGGTAACGATTCGATTCAATTCGATTCTACGATGCATCACAATTCTACTGCACACAACAAGGCACATTTTTCATCAGTCACGAGGCAATACAAGCAGTCAGATATCGACCAACAGATTTATTGGCTGCTATGTGTGTATTATAACTCTCCTGTATCTTTAACATAAATGCCATTAAATAAAATAAAATTTAAATCCAAGCTTTGGGTGCGTTTTTGATTACCCGTCTATGGGCCTGTTCACATATCACGTCTTTTGCGCGCTCAAGTTTGTTATTTCAAATGAAGGCGCGCGGTATGCTCGCTCATAATGGAAGCGAGGCGGTCACGGTGCGACGCGCTCGATTTTTCCAAGCGCGTCCGCGCCACATCGAGATAAAAACATCGAAACTTTTCAGAATGCCACAAGGGCACCATAGGTCACGTGACAAGAACGGTTTGCTGTAACGGAGAGCGCAGCTGATCGTTGCTTCGCAACGACAGACGCCTCCAGAGCGCAACCGCCCTAGCGCTTTGGAAAAAGGAGAACGCGGCGCGCCTAGCGTTTTTAGGTGCTATATGTGAATGGCGCCATATCGCGGTCATCTCCCTCCGCCTCAGCCATCTTTATTGTTGTTATTATGCCCCCGGAAGTAATTGAAACTTCAAAACTTTATTGTCCAAGGCCAGAAAAAAAATAATAATCGATTATGGCACTTTGGCGCATCGATGCTGAATCGTACATTTCCCGTACGTACTTTTTCAAAGATTTGGGGGCTGAACATGCTGATTGGTTGAGTTCACGCAGCATTTTGATTGGTTGACTCCACACAGCATTTTATCTCAAACACCATTTTTAAAAGTCTGTTGCGGTGCGTGCAGTGAGAGTTGTTTTGCTATTCGAATCAACAATGGAGTTTGAGCAGTCCTATGTCACCGGACTATTTTGGCCAATCTTCACGGTACTTTATACCGTGATGGTAACTCAGACAGCAACAGGTCAGGGGGAGAAAAAATTCATGGGACAAATTGTTCCGGGTAATTTCTGTGGAAATGCGGCTAGAGAGTACCAACATAAAAATAGATATGAATAGTAGATTTTACTTTTGAAGACATGATCATCCAAAGCCTAACTGCACTTTTCAGGGACAGTGAAAATTTCCCTGAAGCATTCAGGAATTTGCTACTCCCTTCAGAGTAAATAAGTGATGCAGACTCAGTTCACATTAGTTCTGCTAAACAACATTATTTTTCATAAAGTACTATCATTTAAAGTCCTTTGCTAGGAGCCTTGAAGTTCATAGTGACCACCTTCATCTTTCATTTTCACGAAACACTCAATCAGAAGGAATAAATTCATTTTTATTAAAATTATTATAAATCACGGAATCCTAACAAAATCATTACATTTTGCTTTAAAGTTACTAACTTTATAATACATGGTTTAATTAGAACTGTATAAGAATATAATCTGATCCTCACTGAGAGATTCAAATTAAATACACGGCCTAATACAGGGTTGTCAAACTCAGTTCCAGGAATGCCACTGTCCTGCAGAGTTTAGCTTCAACCAGCTCCAAAACGCCTGCCTGGTAACATCAAGTAATCCTGAAGACCTTATTTAGCTGATTCAGGTGTGTTCAATTAGGACTGGAGCTAAACTCTGTAATTGGCCCTCCAGGAACTAAGGGGGTGTTTACACGACATTGTTTTCAACTAAAAACTGAAAACGTTTTATGAGTTTTGGGCATTCATTTACACCGAAACTTTTGAAAACGTGTTTCAAAGTGCAAGTTTTTGAATAAGATACTGTCATCGTCTCCCTACAAACAAAAAAAAAGTGAATTTGTAATAACTGTGATGTCGTGCGTATTCATATTACGTGCTCAGTCTATGACACGTCTTTGCAAGTTTTGACAACGTTGTCGCATGTACGCAAAAAACGTGTTTAGTATATCGTTGTTGTGTAAATGTAGCCTACCCGGAGTTTGAAATCCCTGGTCTAAACCATCAACTAAATAAAACATGTTATATACATGCCACTATTTATTATTTATAATGCCTAATTTTTTTCTCCAGAATTTCATATCCAACAATATTCAACCATCAAAACAAATGTGTCTTCTTCATGTTTTTATGACAGGTGCTGTTATGGATAAAACTGTGTGAGACACAATGATCTGCGCTGGTTGTTACAAATATGTGAGGAAATCCTATCCTGTTTTTGATAGCAACTTAAAGTACACAACACGTCTCGGGTTACGTATGTAACCCTTGTTCCCTGAGAAAGGGAACGAGACACTGCATCGGTGACGACACTAGGGGAACGCCCTTCAGCGTAGCGCGTCTGAATTTATGAATGAAACCGAATCCAATCCTATTGGTGTTGCGTGATGACGTAGCAAAATGACCGGCACACAGAAATGTCAGCTTTTGCTATGAAGCAAGTGCTCCAGGCGGGGTGAGGTGTGGCGAACCGACGCAGTGTCTCGTTCCCTTTCTCAGGGAACAAGGGTTACATACGTAACCCGAGACGTTCCCTTTCGAGGGAACTCGAACTGCGTCGGTGACGACACTAGGGGAACGAGATACCCACTATACCACAACTAACCCCGCTCATCCTAGTGTGAAGCTGTCTTCAGGCACAACTTAGGACGAAAGCACTCGTGCACCGGGTGTAGAGGGAAGGTCCAGACTGTAAAACCTCATGAATGTGTGCGGAGTGACCCAGCCAGCCGCCTCACATATGTCATGGATAGAAACCCCTGAAAGAAGGGCTCTAGAGGACGCCATGCCTCTGGTGGAGTGAGCCCTCACGGCCATAGGTGAAGGCAAATTGCGCACCTGATAGGCCAGGGAAATAGTCTGAACGATCCAGTTGCTGATGGTCTGCTTAGAGGCGGGAAGCCCCTTCTTGGGCGACCCAAAACACACCAGCAACTGGTCCAACGTCCGCCATGAGGACGACTTCTGGATGTAATACCGAAGTGCTCTGACAGGGCAGAGCAGATGAAGTCTCTCCTCATCCGCCGTCACATGAGGTGGAGGATGAAATGCCTGCAGAGCCATAGGCGGTGCCACATTAGATGACACCTTGGGCAAATGGCCGGGCCTGGGATGTAAGATGGCCTTAATGTTGCCTGGAGCAAACTCCAAGCACCCATTGGAAATAGAGAGCGCCTGGAGATCTCCTACCCTCCTCAGAGAAGTAATGGCCAACAAAAAGACCACCTTAAGCGAAAGGTTCTTGGCCTCAGCCGACTCCAATGGTTCGAAGGGGGCCTCGGCCAGCCCTTCGAGAACCACTGCCAGGTCCCAAGAGGGAACCCTGGTGCGAGTCGCAGGTCTCATCCTCCAGGTTCCACGGAGGAAACGTACGACCAGGTGATGCCTCCCCAGAGGACCATCACTCAGAGGAGCGTGGAAAGCCGCAATGGCAGCCACATAAACCTTGAGTGTGGACGGGGTAATCCCGGCAGAAAAGCGATCTTGGAGAAACTCCAGTACTGAAGCCACTGGGCAGTTAACCCTCTGGGGTCGGCCGTCGTGCCGGCGCGACGAGCTCGATTTTTTCCTGATCAGTGCAAAAGAGAATCAAATTACTCTGTTGATTTTGAT
The DNA here is from genome assembly GCA_030578255.1 of Tiaroga cobitis. Classification (NCBI taxonomy): domain Eukaryota; kingdom Metazoa; phylum Chordata; class Actinopteri; order Cypriniformes; family Leuciscidae; genus Tiaroga; species Tiaroga cobitis. The sequence goes on along the minus strand of CM060596.1, from coordinate 27,741,759 downwards.
CTTACATATAAGTGTTGTACATCATTAGATCCTGTTAAGTGTCTATTTTTTTGTGTGTACTCACAATAAAAACAAAGTGTAGTCCTTTTTGTCAAATAAAGAAAAAATAAGCATGATGCGCGTTTTGCCTTGTCTCTGTCAGTGAGGTCCATTCTGAAACGCGTCCGAAAAATGAACTGTAACTCTGGCAATACTTGTCACAGAGATACGAGAGATTTCTCTTTATGAAGCTGAAATTCTCTTCTTTTAAATGAAGTAATTTATTAAAAAAAAAAATATTTCCAGTTTATGTAATCCGTTTGAAACCCAAGAGAGGTACAGTTTTTTCGTTCTCCCCTCATTATATTTAATGAGCCGAGGCCGCCACACCCCCAGAGCTTTTCACATGGTAAATAGGCGATCTAACGTTATGCATCGCACACGCCCAGCAGCGATCAATGGCATAAAAACACGTTTCTTCACCAGATTCACTGATAGTTCATCGCGTTTTGAGAATGGCACGCTACTCCTTCAGATGATTCTGGACAGAGAGGATTCACCTTTTCCTCAGAGGAATTTGAAACTCGGACGACCAACGGCTGCATTTTGAAGAACGAATTGACCCCGCCGAGGATACAAGTTCGGAGTAAGTTGATTAGTGTTATATAATTCTTTTTCTGATTATAGAGCTCAAATGAATTTTCAGACTATATTTTGCCTAGTTTTGGCTAGCTTTTGACATAGGAAAGATTACCTCACAGTCACAATATCCCTATACGTAGGCCTCGTGTAAACTTTTTAAATGTGATATTAGCCTACTACACATATTTTACTCAGTTTTGAGATTAGTTTATGACACTGATTATCATGCTAAAATACTGCCTTATGCATAATTTATTTTGTTTGCAAATAACTGCTTAGGTTATATAATGATTTAGTGAAATATATTTCAGCCTCCGGTAAAATATGTGATACTGTCTAAATACAATATATTATTTATGTATAAATGTTCAGTTAGGCTAACTGAAATAAAACCATGTCTATATTGTGAAGGGTAGTCAACTTTAGCATGGGTGTGTTCACTTATTCTAAGCACTGTGTGTGTGTGTGTGTATATATATATATATATATATATATATATATATATATATACTGTGTATATATATAGTCAAGTCAAGTCAAGTCAAATATATTTATATAGCGCTTTTCACAATACAGATTGTATCAAAGCTGCTTCACAGTATCAATCAAAACAACTTAACAATGTTTGTTTATTACTGGAAAATAAAGACATCCAAGTTTGGTAGAGCTGATCAATGGTATGATTGGTTAATTAATTTGAATATCCCCAAAATATATATATATATAATTAAATCACAATTTTAACCAGAAAAATCTACAATGCATCCCCAAAGTCGTGCAGCCATATAGTTTCTCTTGATATCAGCATGTTCAAAGGTGTTTATTTTTATTTATTTATTTTTTTACAGGGAGAGATGCCACTGATGAGTCCTGCTGACTTCAACATTCAACAGTCTCTGTAACATGAACATGGTAAAATGAAAAATCAAACACCTTGGAAATGACAGGTATGTACTATGTTTCAACGGCACAAAGTTGTGTGACTGTTCAAGCCTATGTCTTTAGATCAGTGTGTTTACTAATGTGCTTTTTTGTCCTTTGTTGTGTCTCTTTGGATTATGTTGTGTTGTAAATAAATCCAAACAATCTAAAAGCCATTCTTTTTTAAATCTCCTCATTCTTTGTGCAAGGCTCCCTATAATGATATGGCCTGATAGCACCTAATAGGGCCATTATGGGAGGGTCTTTGTCTTTCTCAGGTGTGAAATGCGTACATATTAATGAAAGATCACGCCTCCTCGCATAAAGCTTTCTGACACAAAACACGTCATTAAAAATGTAAAAAATATTTTATTGTCTTATCTGAATGAGTAGTCAGGATGATTCTCACGTAGTTTTGGAGCAAATATTCTAGGCTATTTGATACAATTTTCAAAAGTCTTGTGAAGAAATCATCAATATGTGTTTTGTGGCCTTATTTCAGAAACTTTAATTTTTATTTTTTTCAATAACCATGCATAGACAATATTCTCTCAAAAATACAAATATGTACATACTACATAATATGTAAATACTGCAACATATGTTGCTCACATATTATGGTAGCCCTGTTTGTGCTAAATAGAGTGTAATTACACCTGTGCCATTAATATGTTTATAAGCAACTGAAAAAAGCACAAATGTCAGGACATGTCAAAACATCTCAAGGACCCCAAAAACACCTTAGACCCCAGAGGGTTAACTGGGTCCAAATCACGCTCTCTGCACCAAATGGAAAATACATTCCACTTAAGGCCGTATAACTTCCTCGTGGAGGGAGCTCTGGAAGTTAGTATGGTTTCGACCACTCCAGCTGACAGGCCGGCTTCTAGGTACTGTACCCCCTCAGGGGCCAGACCCACAGGTTCCACAGCTCGGGGTCGAGGGTGGAGAACTAAGCCTTCCGCCTGGGACAGCAAGTCCCTCCTCAGAGGGATCTGCCATGGCGGGCCTGCCAGGAGTGAAATGATGTCCGAGAACCATACTCGGCCCGGCCACAATGCGGCTACTAAGAGTAGACTTACTACGTCTCAACGGACCCTTTCCAGAACTGCTGGCAGCAGAGCGATCGGGGGGAAAAGCGTACAGACGTAGCCTCGGCCACGTCCGCACGATGGCATCCAACCCCAGCGGGGCTGGATGCGTGAGGGAGAACCACAGTGGACAGTGTGTCGTCTCTCGAGACACAAAAAGGTCCACGTCCACTGGGCCGAACCTCTTGCATATCAACTCCACCGTCTCCGGGTGGAGTCTCCATTCCCCGGGCCTCAGCCCCTGCCTCAACAGTACGTCTGCTCCCTGATTCTGGTCCCCCGGGACATACATCGCCCTGAGAGACGATAGTCTCCGCTGGGACCACAGGAGGATCTGATGCGCCAGTCTGCACAGAGGGCGCGACCTCAGACCCCCCTGGCGGTTCAAATAAGACACCTCTGGCAGGAAGCTCCTCAGAGCCCGGAACACCGCCAACATTTCTAGGCAATTATGTGCCAAGAGGAATGATGGTCCTGCCAGAGACCTCTCGTAAAGCGGCCGTCCATGACCGCGCCCCAGCCCGTGAGGGAGGCGTCTGTCGAAATAGATACTCGGCGAGATAACGCTCCCAATTTGGGACCCTGGGACAGGAACCAAGGCTTCTTCCAAATTGATAGGGAACAAAGGCATCTGCGCGTAACGCTTATCAAGCGGAATGGATTTCCCCTCGGGGAAAACCCCTTGGTTCTCAACCACCACTGTAAAGCTCTCATGTGTAGCAGGCCAGAAGGTATCACGCTGGACGCTGCTGCCATGAGACCCAACACTCTCTGAAAGTGTTTGACAGTGACGGCCTGACCTAGCTTTATCCTGGACACTGTGGTCAGGATAGACTCGATCCGAGCAGGAGACAACTGTGCTCGCATGGTAACCGAGTCCCACACCACTCCCAGGAACGTGGTTCTCTGGGCTGGTGTCAACACGCTCTTCTTCGTGTTGAGTCTCAACCCCAGGCTCTGGATGCGGGCGAGGATGACATCTCGATGCCGAATCGCCAGCTCTCGCGACTGGGCCAATATTAACCAGTCGTCGATGTAATTGAGCACCCTGATGCCCTCGAGCCTCAGGGGTGCTAGAGCTGCATCCATACACTTGGTAAAACTGTGAGGGGAGAGTGCTAGGCCGAACGGAAGAACCCGATATTGGTAAGCTTCGCCCCCGAAAGCAAACCTCAGGAACTTCCTGTGAGATGGAAGGATGGAGATGTGGAAGTAGGCGTCTTTTAGATCTATCGTGACAAACCAATCCTCGGATTGAATTTGACTCACGATGATGGGAATAGTGAGCATCTTGAACCTGAATCTCCTCAGAGACCGATTCAGATGCCTCAGATCTAAATTTGGACGCAACCCTCCATCCTTCTTTGGAACTATGAAGTACCGGCTGTAGAACCCGGACTCCCTGACTGGTGGGGGAACACGCTCTATGGCCCCTTTTTCCAGCAGCGAGTGAACTTCCTGTTCTAACACTTGACCCTGCTGTGGGTCTACTGCAGTCCAAACCACCCCGTTGATACTTACCTCAGTGGGCGGACCCGGAACTGCAGCCTGTATCCAATTTCAACAGTGCGCAGGACCCATGGAGAAATATTGGGGAGACATTGCCATGACTCCACAAAATTCAGCAAGGGAACCAGCCCCTCAGGGCTGGTGTCAAGTGTCTTGTGAGAGCCCTTCACAATACCCTGAAGTGGAAGACCGGCAGGGAATTATCGAAAACGACTCTCGGTGTGCGGACACCAGCGCTGCCTGGCCGCAAGCTCTTGGGGCAGACAGAGCAGCGTGCATTCGCTGGAAACTGATGTGTCCCGAAGCGCAACTAGGGGCGGGATGCTGATACTAGTTTCCTGAGGGCCCGGTGAGAGAGGGGATCTTGATCGCTCTCTTTCGGGGGGGGCAGCCCTCCAAGGTCTCACACAAGTTAGGACCTTTCACCCGACGCCTTCCTGGCCTGAAAGGCTTTGGGCGAGAGCGCCGCCTAGAGTCCCAAGCTCAGCTTTTTTTTTTTTTTTTTTGAGGGGGACCTCTAGAAGCGATACTCTCCTTCAGATGGTAGGCTGAATTAAAATATCTAACCAAGTTCTAAGTCAGATACAATTTTTAATTACTTTAACTCCTCGGAATTGAATGCAGCCATTACACTGGATAAGTGAAACACGGTCTGAATGGTAGGCTGTAGAAATAAATGCAGCCATAAACACCAGAATACTGTTTTATATTTAATTATACGATCTCGTAACCTACACGCTGCCTCGGCAAACGCGAGATTCGAGCCGTTATAATTGGCTTTCATCCCTGGAGAAGAAAGTCAACAGGCGCGAGACTGAAACACCTGACAGCGTACCGCTGTACGCGTCAAGATATTTCTTAATGAACACAGCCAGGAACTGACTGTGAATGCCTCGCACCTAAACAGTATTATTTATCAGATCGCGTGTGTCCATTTTATTGCAGACCCGTAACGGGTTGGCAAACGCGCGATCCCAGCCACAGAATCTTATTGCAAAATACACTCGTAATCTAAGCACTGCCTCGGCAAACGCGAGATCCGAGCTACTAGATTCTGTATTGCAACTCCAAGGCAAACCTTAAACCTATGCGCTGCCTCAGCAAACGCGAGATCCTAGACACAGAATCTTATTGCAAAATACCCTCGTAATCTAAGCGCTGCCTCGGCAAACGCGAGATCCGCAACTTACTTTAACAGGACATACAACACCAAATAGGACAGACTTGTTCACACATACACAGAGCGCTTGCTGAATAGCAAAAAGCGGACATTTCTGTGTGCCGGCGTGCTTTTGTATACATCCGCTTATGCCGTCACACGCTACGTCATCACGCAACCCCAATAGGATTGGATTCGGTTTCATTCATAAATTTAGACGCGCTACGCTGAAGGGCGTTCCCCTAGTGTCGTCACCGATGCAGTTCGAGTTCCCTCGAAAGGGAACACCTTTTGAAAAGGTGTGGGACAAAGACAAGTCAAAGAAAACCATCTGTCTCAGGAATGAACCAGTCTGCAAAAGGTCAAATGGAGTTAGATTAAATGATAATAAGCAGGCCTGGTAAGATTTTCTCAATTTAAAATCTGATATCAACTGACTGACTGGATAGAGGAGTAGTAAGCTTTTATCAACCTGTTAGACAAGACGTCACTTGAGAAAAGCTGTATGTTCTGGAATGTGTCTGCAGTGCACAGGTTCCCTTTCCACATGTATGCAGACACATACTCGCAGATAATAAATTCAGATACATAAGACTCAATGAAACTAACAGAAAATCCTGCACCAGTGGTGGCAGTGTTTTCATGGCTGAAACTGTTACCTATGGGAAGGTTTCAAAGATGTGAATGGTTTCTCTAATCGCATAAACCAGAGACAATCTGATATCTGAGTATCACCTGTCAAACACACTGAACCTGCTCCAGTGATCTACATTACCTACAGTCATGACTCACATGTCATACAACACCAAAGACTGTTTCAACGGATTAGGACAGAACAGAAGTCTTTGGGACGGAGGATTTTATGCTTTCCTTTTTCTTTTTGAGATCCTGTTTGTTACAGTAGAGTTTCCCAACCCATTTCATCCATTATAGGACTAGAGTTATAATCAATCTTAAGAAAATCCCAGCAAAAGCTAAAAAAATAAGTTACACTACAGTTCAAAAGTTGGACTCAGTAAGAGATTTATGCCTGGTTTCACAGACAGGGTTTAGATTAAGCCAGGAATAGGCCTTAGTTTAATTAGGAGATTGAAGTAGCTTTTATAAACGTGCCTTAGAAAAAAAAAAAACAGCTCAAACATGCATTTAGTCTGGGACTAGGCTTAAGATTTGTCTGTGAAAACCAGGCCGGTTGCATAAATTGCAAAGACTAGCCTTACATCAATTTTTAAATTAGTCATCAAGACTTGTTTAAGTCAGTTACATAGAAATGTAGATTGGACTAATTTGATACCTAAAAGTAAGACTGATTAACCCCAAATAACTGCTAGTTGTTCATACTAGTTCTTAAGACATAGTCTTAACATAATGGCTATGTTTATGCAACTGGCCCAATGTTTTTCAAAGTGTCATTTTCACCAAGGTTGCATTTGTTTATTCCTGTGATGGCAAAGTTGAATATTCAGCAGCCATTACTTCAGTCTTCAGTGTCACATGATCCTTCAAAACCATTCCAATATGATGATTTGATGCTCAAGTAACATTTCTTATTATTATCAATGATAAAAAAGAGTTGCATTTTTTTTCAGGATGCTTTGATGAATAAAAAGTTTATAAGAATAAATGGCGTTCATTTGAGTTTTTTTTTTTCAATCTTATCATATTATTAAATTACTTGCCAATTTCAATGCATTACCACAAGGATTATGGTAAGCAATAAACAATGAGGATAAAGAGAGAATATATTGCGAATATATTGTTGCGTTCTTGGTGGCACGCAAGAAAGAGCAGCCTAATGACTATTAGGGCTGTCACTTTTTATTCGATATTCGAATATGCATTCGAACATGACGTGAAATATCCGTAATCGAACTATAAATAAACTAACCGGTTTTTAAAGTGCCATGTTTAGCGCATTTTTTTACAGTCTATGATTAGACCGTTTGTTTTTCATTTTATTGTTTGCCATCTCATCCAGTAGCGGGCACTCTAAACGTATTGTAGCGTAAACTCATGACCAAATCAAGCGAATAATAGCCAATAGCCACCCTGTTTTTAAAATGGAAGATAACGCACAGAACGGCCAGCCTGAGCGGAGAATTTCTACCCCAACTCATCTAAAAAGTAGTGTCTGGAAATGGACAATCCGATTGATGAATCCGAACATGAACATGTTTACATTAACGATACATAAAGTAATGTGCGCGTTATATGTCACAAGATTCAAATCCGAATTGATTTTTTGACATGCGCACACTGCACGAATATGCAGCTGTTCGCGCATAACTATTCTCCTCTATTGGTTCTTTATTTGTTTTAAACAGCAGACTTGATATTTATCCGTCTCTGGTCATGATTTGGAGACGATGAGCATGATTTGCCGTGCTGCTTGCCTGCTTATATTGATCACGCAGTAAAACCCTGCGCCCAAAACCAGTCGTCCGTGGATGATAATCTGAAACAAGCGCTGGTGGGACGTTGTCCTGCTTCACTTCACAGACGCTGAGTGAAATAAGATTTTTTTAATAACGGAACACTCATTTATGACACTCTATTCAACAGGAAGAACAGCTCGCTCCGTGCGTAATACGTCATTGCACATGCGCAGTCCTTTTAGTTTCGTAGATATTCGAATATATTCGAATACATTGCTTGATATTTGATATCCGTTCGAATTTGATTTTTCTCAAAAGTGACAGCCCTAATGACTATATTTATGTAAAGGTGCATTGACATGGAACTTGCAGTTCAGTGAGTGAGTCATACATTGTGTTGATTCAGAAGCCAATGAAAGATATGTCAGAAGGATTTGTGAAGGATTCGTAACTGTTGCGGTTGTGAGTCTTTCTGAATGATTCATTAAAAAGAATCAACACACAAGTCACGTGTTCATGAATCGGACTACAAGGGAGGAGGAAAAACAGCTGTTATCTGCAACAAACTTGTGTGTCATGTCAGCAATATGTAAATACAAGTTATGCCTATCAATATCAAAATCAAGAACATTTGCATTGATCTGACAATAAAGGAACAGAAAAACACATTTTGCACGACTGACTCGCTTACTTCCACTGTTATTAATGTTTTTATCCAAAGCACAAATGTAGGCTAGTAACTGTGGGGACAGTTATCCTGGAGCAACCGGGAGTGTTTTATATAAGGACTCAATGATAATGAGGAATCACAGTTACTCATGGGTTGCCCCTATCTTGAGATTTAACCTACAACCACTATCTCTGACCACTAGACTGTCTCTACCCCCACTGATGAGCAGATTCTGATCACACACACTGTGCATATGTGAATGTGTGTAAGAGGTAGCTGTTTGTTGACCAGACAATATGTGGGCTGTGAACTCAATTTACAGCCAAAGTGAAGAGTAGAGCATGAAAGCAAGCAAAGTTATTTTATTTTAGACACACGGCTGTCACGCGTGTTTCCCATCATACCCTCACAAGTACACCTACACAGTGTCTCTTTATCATTCACTCTTTCTTCATTCTGGATTCAAGTCTGAAGTACCAGAGATGGCACAGTACCCTCCTTGCACCTCAATTAAAACATCAAAGATTCATTTTCGAAAGTATGCAGTTTCCTTGGCCCAGTGATCCCACTCTCAATGCTGATATATCAACACTTATAACACTACATGTCTATCTTAAGAGGTTTCCAGATTTCTAAAATGGAAACCAGGGGCAGTTCAATAGTAAACATCATTAAAATGTCGCTTGTTATTATCCATGAATTAAAAAAAAAGGGGACACTATGACCTGGTTTCACAGACATGGCTTAGAATAAACCAGGATTAGGCCTAACACCGCCTTCACACTGGCAGTTGAAATCAGCTCCCAGCGGACCTCGTACTACACCGTTGAAAAGCGTTGGAAACGAGTAGAACAAAAATGGCGGAGAGATTAGATCTCTTCTTTTTCTGCTTGCGTCTCTCCAGTATAGGAGAGCAACAGCAAGAGCATTGACCAGCCTACGATTTGCCATTATGGAACTTTCTGGCTGTATGTGAATGAGCGGGGTGAGGGAAAATGGCCACAATATTTAATTATACATTTTAATTGTATTAAAGCTCCAGTAGGTAACTTTTGAAAATATGTATTTGCTAAAACTGTCATTATGTCCTGACAGTAGAATATGAGACAGATAATCTGTGTAAAAATCAAGCTTCTCTGGCTCCTCCCAGTGGTCCTATTGCCATTTGCAAGAAATACACGCTCCCGGTCAGAAACAACCAATGAGAGCCAGGAGGCATGTCTTAGCAGTGTCAATCACGCTCGTGTACGCGCTGATCACACCCCTCTCTTGCACAGCGCGAGCGCCGGAGCGCGAGCCGTCGTTCAAACTCAAGATTGCCGGCGTGCTGCAGCTGTGCTTATGACGGAGAAACAACCTAAACTGCCAATTCTCGAGTGACACCTGCTCATAAAACAAAGAGGTAAAAGGAAAAAGACTGATGACGATAAACAACCGAAAAAGAAAGAATTACACAGAGCCCATTGACTCGGTGTCAAAACTCTAGCCGCATAACATGTAGATAAAATGTCACGCACTCTGCTAAGCAACAATTGAAACCTGCTAATTCACTGGCTTGTCATGTTGCTGAAATAATGTACTAGCACACCTTATCTAGCATTATATATCGCTAGAATAATTACTTACATGCTGTAACGTTAGTTACCGTTATATTAACGTTATCTTACTAGCTATTTATAACTTATAGAAAGAGTGCAACGTTATAAAGTTACATGTAGGCTATTGGAAAATACATAATGATTTGAGGACCAAGTTTGTAGTCAAAGTATGGGCAGGCCATAGTCAATGTAAAGCATATTATTGACGTTTAGTCCCTATTAGTGAATGTGCCATATAACTTTTTATCCGCCGTCATCGGTGGCCCTGTTTAATAGCCTGCGCGTTCACGACAGGCTCCGCTGTGGAGGACGAGCTGTGGAGGGAGGGCTGTAGCGCAGCAGAGAGCAAGGGGGTGGGACCTGGAAGTTGTGCTTGTTCAAATTTTCAGGCTAAGTCAACGTTTTCTCAAGACTCCCTACTGCAGCTTTAACTGCCCTAATAACGTTAGAAAATCATGAAAAAAAAAAATGACATGACTAATATCATTATAAAATCATTATTTATTTTATTAAAAGTTAAAGCAACACTATGGAACTTTTCAACCTTCATAATATATTTCCAAGACCCTTGTGATGGTACATCGACTTAGAATAGGTTAAATGACACGTCTGCCATAGCCTGACGTGGTCTGAATCGCTTTTACTCGCACTATGTAACTTCGGGTTTCGGGTAGTAACCCGAGCACAAAAAGGACTACAAAACTCGACTGCTTTACGGCATACGTCACTTCCCCCACCACTTCCTCAAATTGTCTATGGCCATTGCAGACATCCCAAGTCTATAGCGTCTCCCTGATGCCCGCAAATTAGTTCAAATCTGCCGGAATCTAGAGCGGGCATGCGAGACAGAACATACTGCGCGCATAACATACATAGCGCGAGCACGGCAGAGAGGTAGAGCGTGAGAGACCTTGCGAGTGTGCCTCACGAAAGCTAGTCAACCACTTTTTAATTGCTGTAGGTTCCATAAAGGCCTACTATTAATTATTACTATGGTTACTGACCTTTCACCAAATATCACACTATGAAAAATAGTAAATAGTAAATATTAACCAAGGCAAATAGCAAACAGATCAAAACAGTAATAATATGTTTTACAGTATTATATTATGACATAATTATGACTACAAAAAAACGGTATTTATAAAATTTTTACATTTTTATTTAACATCTGTATTACATATTTTTGCATTTAATAATAATTGTATTTATTTATTTTTTTAAATTGAATGTAATAATGGTATTTATTTTCATTTTCTATGGAAGTAAAATAATGTCAAATGTTTTTGAAACAAAAAGCATGTTGAATTGCACCAATTGAAAAAAAAAAATATGCATTGCGTTAACCATGCTTGTATTTTAATCCATTGTATTTTTAAGGCTTGCATTTTTATGGGCTGAAATTCAACATGGTTGAATATTTAAGCTGTGAATATTTCAATTAAAAACATTTCAAACACATTTTCAATATTAAAAATTCAATAATCCATATTCACCTTTCATATTTCACTTCCAACATTTTCAAACTGTTTAAAAATACAACCTATAATATTCAACAGGCAATTTTCGGTCCATTTTATTTCGCCTTGAAAATTCACTTCCACAAATTCAGTGGTTCAAATTCGACAGTAAATTCAACGTCGATATCCAGGAACTGCAGGAAAAGCAGTAGATTACCGATCATAATCTCCATCTGCTGTAGTCGGCTTTACCAGCAGGGGGTGCACGCGCGTGTTGACAAGCAAAAAAGCAACAGGAGAGGCCTTCACAAAACGTCATTTGCTGAAATGGACAGAGCGATGAGTACGAGTTATAATTTATGTGTGTGGAAAAGGTTGATTAAGACACAAAACACACGAGCGTTTACTCAAGTGTCTTATGAGACTTATTTTTACCCCCGTGCAAAGTAAGGTGATTTGTCCACTGCAAAACTAAATTCTCTCGCCGTTGGCATTGATATTAAGTTTTAGTAAAACAACTGTAATACACTGAGACAGAGTGAATTGTTTGTTTTAGTCACTATGACGGAATACTAAATTGATGGCCGGGTTTTACTCCAACTTAATGTCTCGGAAAGGAAATACACTTTCAAGTGTTCTCCTGAGGAGGAATACTACTTCCAACTAGGGCACGCAAAGTATACCTGCAAGCAAGTTCCTTTGTTCCTTTGAATGTTGTCATTCAAATGTTGTCATTTAAATGTTGTCAATACGACTGTATCATACTTTCGACGAAAACCAAAGAAATCTAAAAGTTACTAAGTTTTTAGTAACTTTAGTTACTAAAACAGTAACATTACTAAGTTTCCTTACTAATTACTTTCCTTACTAAGTTCTGTTCCTCCCCCACAACCTCTATTGGCTTCACAAGATGCAGACCCTAGCCATACAGAGGATCAAGTCTTAACTGACCGTGCACTGAAAGAAGCGACTTTACCTCACAATGAAGAAGTCAAATTATGTCACATCTTGCAGACACATCAGGTTGTGTGTACTCGCTGACCAGGATGTACAAATGTTCTTAAGCACTGCCTGTACACTCGTCATCAGGTACCTGTTAAACAACGCCCTTATCGGCTCACACCCTCAAAGCAAACTATAGTAAGAGAACAGATTGAAGACATGTTAAAGGCTGGCATCATTGAACCATCTTCAGCATGGGCATCACCAGTTGTTTTGGTTTCCAAAAAAGATGGTAGTCTCAGGTTCTGTGTTGACTATAGAAAGGTCAATGCCCTCACTGAAAGTGATGCATATCCAATTCCCAACATCACAGAGATCCTGGAGTCACTCTCTGGTGCAGCCATTTTTACAACTTTGGATTTTAATAGCGGTTATTAGCAGGTACCCATGGAACCTGAGAACAAGTCAAAGACCGCCTTCATCACGTCTGGGGGGCTGTACCATTTCAGTGTCATGCCTTTTGGTCTAAAAATGCACCAGCAACCTTTCAAAGGCTGATGGAGATCGTTCAGGGAGGATTGCTTGGAACCATTTGTTTCGTTTATATCGACGACATCATTGTTAAAATTCAGTAAATATGTTTAAAAAATATTGCACTAAGCATAATTAAATCAACTTTGACTGCCCTAAAAACACATTTATTACAATTCTAAAATTTACCACAGATCCCCAATTACCATCTTGCAGACCCAATCAACTGCAAGATGCTATCCTATCAATTTGGCCAACATTTCTAAAGAATGCTTTCAGCACCTTGTTGAATCAATGCCACGTAGAATTGAGGCAGTTCTGAAGGCGAAAGGGGGTCAAACACAGTATTAGTATGGTGTTCCTAATAATCCTTTAGGTGAGTGTATTTTTCTATGTACATTTCTGAAATGCAATTTCTGTAAAGCTGCTTTGAAACAATATGTATTGTGAAAAGCGCTATACAAATAAACTTGAATTGAATTGAATTGAATATGCCCATGTATAAAAAGAGGTCCAAAAAGTAAACCTTTATCTGGTCAAAATTGATTGGCCTGGACAAAGACCAGACCAGAACCCCTCTGAACACCTTTTAAGATGAGTTGGAATGCTGACATTGACCCAGGCCCCACTGCAAGCATGCCTTACATTACTAGCATAGCAGTTCTGTGAATCCATGTTCTAGAAGAAAGCCCTTCCAGAAAAGTAGAATTGGTTATTAAGAGAGAACCAACTTCCTTCTCCTCAGGAGACAAAGCATGCCCTTGCTTCTTGACAATCGCTTTATACAGGCATCTGAACTGGATGTTACCACATTCTACACTTTCACGCTTCAGAGAGTACTACTGAACTGATATTTCTAGCAACTATCTATTTTTTTTGTTCAAACACTCCAGGATTTTTTTTTCACACTTTGCAAGTGGGAGATTCCACTTATTATGACAGTCTTTTTTAAAGAAGCAAAGTTTCAGGGAAAGAGTGGGCTGTGAAGAAAGACTAGAGCGAGGGAGAGACACGGAAAGTACACTGAAAATAGAATGTGAAAGAGATATTGGACAATCACTCGCTGCATGCGTCTGAAAACAGAAACAAGGCCACATGTAGAGATATTTGGCAAACTTTTATCACTGAATGTCGCAGAAACACAAAGAGCTCAGGGACGCACACAATGTATTTGATTGTTATGTGTTAATTGCCCACTGGGACACATAGGGTTGCGCATATCCAAATGGTCCCCTTCACTGTCAGACTCTCTTCTCAGCTTGTAGAATGAGAGATAAGGAGCAGGTGGTGAGCACCAGAACAATAATGTGCCGCCTCTTCAAAACAATACCAGAGAAAGAAGACTGACTATACATTTGATGTTATTTTAGATGTCCCTAGTGAAAAAGAAGTACCCTTTAGCATACCTTAAAAAAGGGTACTTATTACAGAAATAAAAGATGTTAAAACATTTAAAACCTTAAAAGAAAATACTTAAGTGCGAAATGAATGGAATGTAATGCGAAATGAATGTAATGGACTCTTAACCGAATGTTAACTGCATATCAATTCTGTATTATATTTTAAATGTATATTAAATTCAGTTAGTTCAATGTGAGTAAGTAAAAGTAAGACTTAAGTGCATATTTATGTAAAAATGACATCTTTTGTTTTGGAAATATGGTTAAAGTGTACTGCCGACTGTACAGAGAAGTACCTATGGTAAACTAAAATATACTTTACAATTTCTATTTAAACTTGTATGTCATGTTTAAACTATTTTTGTAATTACACATTTGTAATGATGCAGTTACAATTTAGTACATTTAAAATATATAAACTTTAAATGTAATATTAAATAAAGTTCAATATTACATTTCAAGTTACAATCAGGCACTAAATATGTGCTTTAGTATGTTAGTCAAGACAAAAATACAAGGTGATCTGATGAGTATTCATTTGTATTTTTATTTAAAGTGTGGTTCTACCACACGTACATTTACTTAAGTTTTCATACACATTGAAACGTACAATATTGACATTGAAAGCACTAAAACGTAAATTATTTACGTATGAACAACTTTTAGACGTACAAATGTGTATGAATCCTTATTTATCAACATTAATTGTGGCATTAATATTTTGATTCTATTGTTCATTTGTCATATCAATGACATTATGACATTTATTAAAGAGAGTTTACTCATCTACTTTATATGAAACGATAACATTTTGCTCTGTTCTGTGACTTCTGCTGCTCTTCGAAAGATTACATAATGTTAAACAAGACTACAGTTCAAACCCTTAAAATTAATAGTTTTCTTAGTATAGTCCTATGCTGTGACTGACAATAGAACTAAAAAATACGTAAAAAACGGAACATAAATTCACAAAAGTAATCAATTTTATTTGTGCGCTGTAATCCACATGTTTAGAATCCATACTTTTGTAAGGAACAGACCCAAATTCAAGACTTTATTTTGCGATCTTCATTAAACGTCAAATCCTGTGCTCATAACAAATCGTAATTTAAACCACTTTTGGTATCGCTTTGACATTTTTGCAGTAAATACATTATTGTGATTCCACTTGTCTGTCTGTTATGTTTTTCTTTTTAAATAAATATTTCAAAGAAATACTTATCAGTAGGTTTAGAGAAGTGAGATTAGCGGCTCAAAAATTGGTCCATTATGTTTTATATGTTCTTTTTATATTCTCTATAAAATGGTTAAGTTTGGGTTTGGGGGTGGGGTAGGGGATCTAAAATTTATCTATAAAATGGCAAAAGGGCAATTATACAAATATCTTTATGATATAAAGGATTCATAAATATTTCACGTTTTTTTTAGCTGTAAATATGTAATAATGTTTACGTTTAAATGTTGTCAATACGTCCGTATCCTACTTTCAACATCTATCCAAACATACAAAAATGTAAGTTTTACACCTGAAAATGTTGTATTGATACCTATATATTAACAAAGAGACCAGGATGAAAAATAAGTGTACTTCTTTAAAGCATAACAAAATTTATATTTAATTTGAAATTATTATAGTGCAATTTTTAAGTGTATTAAAGTGTTTTAGTCAAGTCAAGTCAAGTCATCTTCATTTATATAGTGCTTTTAACAATGTAGATCGTTCCAAAGCGGCTTCACAGTTATAATAGGTAAATAATAAATTAAAGTAACAGATTGTTTTGGCTTTATGGCAGCTCTAGAATAAAGTTATTTTCCAGGTAAAGTTAGTTTTGATTTATTCTCTTCCGTCGCAACGATCATTAGTTGTTAACTTAGGGGCCGCTAACACAACACCGTTTTAACAGAAAAACTCTTAAGTTCGCTCTACGCAAACTTTAAAAACGCGAACCTGTGAGAACGCTGATAGCATGCACATGTGCATTAAGAGTTTAAGAGCACATTTTAGTAACAATCAAGTGTACTCTCTTTAAGTACATTTAAGTGGCCTTTTATTTTATCAATATTATATTATCTGCAACTTTCTTCAAGATGTTTTTTAAAGTACACTGCAAGTACACACTCAATACAATTAAATGCACTTCCTTTTAACAGTGGGTTATAAGGATTCTGTACCCCAAATTCAACATCATCAGCAGAAATGAAGTGAATTTGCTTTTGATTTATAGGGCTCATTTGGACATTGTAAAGCTAAATATCTGTAGACTGTAGCTATGTGTTGGGTTTATGTTTGGGGTATTACAGGCAAGAAACCACTGAAACTAGTAGTATGAATTATATCCCCAGTATTAATTCTAAAGCTAAATATCAGAATGTAGCTATGTGTTGGGTTAATGTTTGGGGTATTACAGGCAAAAAAACACTGAAACTAGTAGTATAAATTCTATCCCCAGTATTAATTCTAAGACCCTCATAAGCAGCAACAAATCCAACCAGTGAAATAAATTATAGCACAAAGGTCATGTCTGAAACCAGGTTTATGTTGAATAGTAGCAGAACTGCAACACACTGTTAAACCGCAACGGCATCTCAATTCAAATACATTCCACAACAAATAACAACCTCTAGTAATCAATTGAGGATTCAGTTAGTTACAGTTCTTGAATTTTATTGGCTGGGCAAGGACTTTCAATGTTTATATCCCACTGCTTGTCTTTGCAATGTTCCAAACAGGCTGTCAGTCAGGTTAGTGGTGGGGATTTTCAGTGACTTATTCAGCAGGTAACATTGTTTACACCAATTGGTCACAAGTCTGTCTTTTGTGCATTATGAGTTAGTCATTGAATCCTTTACTCAACGGATTTGTTCAAAAACACAAACTCTTCCAGGAACAAAACACCACCTACTGTGTGTTGTTCAGAGACACACTAGTTGATCCTGCTTTGGACTTGTATGCAACCATTTTCGTTGGCAGAGTGAAAAGAGACAAAGCAACTGGCAAAATGTAAGTCAATATTAATCGTGTCTCATTCAATTACATGGAGAGGGCAGGGTTTTAGACAACGCATTCTCATCCTTTGGCGTCATATAGGTGACGCCATATGACATTTCGTCGAAATCTTACGCACATGGCATCCTTTAGCGTCAATATAACACGCACTGTTTGGGTAGGTTTAGGTCTGGGGTAGGGTTACGGTTATGACGCCTTGGGATCTGCGTCTCATATTGACGCTAAACGATACCATGTGCGTCGGATTTAGACGAGCGTCACCTGTATGACGCCTTGGGTTCTGCGTCTCATATTGATGCTAAAGGATGCCATGTGCGTAAGTTTTCGACGAAATGTCCAAAGCGTCACATGTATGACGCCAAAGGATGAGAACGGGCTGTTTTAGACCTATACTGCAGCCAGCCACGAGGGAGGGAGATTGAAATGCTTTGGCTTCACTTTTCAGGACGCATGCAGCACACTTGATTGAGCCAGGCAAAATTACAAAAGAACTCCTGCTGATAACTGGAGTAGCAAGGTGAGTAAGGTGGGTGGTGCTCGCTTTAGAAACGACCAACCCAAACTCGAATCCGTCTTTTTCCTAACTCATTCTTCTCCCTTTTCCCATAGCATTTCATCTTGGAGAGGCATTTATTTTAAATAAAAATTGAGGAAAATATTTGAAAAGTGTAAATAAATTGCCCAAAAATTATTTAATTATAGGAATAAAGTGTAAAAATGGGTAGTGTTAGGAATAAGTGGAGGGCTTTAGGGATAGGGACAAAAGAGATAGCATCCATTTATGATTTTATTAAATATAAGTAAATGCACTCAATATGTTATTACCGCATACTGTTTTATAATATACTACAATACACTGAGGATTCAAATAGTATCTGCCACTATTTAGTATAAATAGCATCTAACAACTATTTACACTTAGTGCAAATAGCATCTAACACTATAGTGCAAAAAAAATACTGCTACTTTCACTTAGTGTAAATAGTGTCTATCACTATTTGCACTTTTAGTGCAAATAGCCCACTGCCTTCTTTTATACAGTATATTAAAAAAAACATTATGCAGTGTGTGAAATTTAATTTATGGTTCTAATTTAGTTCCTAATTTATGGAAAACAGGGATAAAATAATTAGTATTGTAACTAAGTTGATAAACTAAATATGTCAGTGAACTGAAATGTTTACTGCTTTGCAGTCATGGAACTGAATTAATCTGGGGACATAAACTAACATTCTGTGTTATTAAAAGAGAGTTCTAATTGATCCGCAATGAGTCTTTTAACATCTTTCCATGTTTATGGATTCGTTTTTTGGATGCAGTGAGTTAATAAGTTGTCAGAAATAAACAAGACATTTGCTGTCACTGGTAGCCTTTCTAAGAATGCAATCATCTGATGCTGACAGCTTTTCATCATCCGTCAGGTTTGAGCATATGAATATTTATGTGTGAATTATAAATGGTTTGTACTCTAACATTGTGTCATATAACAGCCCAGCTCCTCCTCCTCTTTTTCATTAGTTTGTTACATCTGCGATCAGTGAAGTGTGTTCTTGGCCTTTAGATCCCACAATGCCTCCAATTTACAGCCTTGCAGGGCAGTGACCCCAAAACTGGACGAAACCCCAGAAGGCAGGCCACTTAAGGGACTCAGAGTGTTGTCTGCTAAATAAAGGCAGCGGAGTGAGAGGCCCACTTGTAAGGGAGCCCCCTCCCTCCCCTATCCAGCAGAGATGGAGAGGGTCAGCCACGAGCCTTCTGCACCCTTACAGCTCTCATTCTCTGTTCACGTCTGCCACCCTCTTAACCCTAAAATCTCCCTTTCCGTTCATATTGATATCTGTCTCTCTCTTCTCCTGAATTTGGGCCCCCTTCATCCTTCATGTCGCCGTCTTTATCCCAGGGGAGTATGTGGGGGGTCAGGGTTAGGCAGGTGCAGAGCCAGTGAGAGAGACTGAAAGCAAGAGAAAGAAGGGGCAGACGGTGGACCGCTCTCCGTCTGTCACCCAGCTCTGTTTCAATAACTACCCCCCCCCCCCCCCCCATCCCCCCCTCCCAATGCAAGATTCAGAGTGGACTAGACTACATAACTCTAACCAGGATAGGCCTACTGAATATGTAGCCTGGAAATGATCGCAGACCGATATTTTGAGTTTATCCACATCAACCAATATCCGTGTTATCAAAACGTTATTTTCTATTTAGTTTCACTTTCATAGTTTGTTTCTCTTCAGTTACTAGATTCCTTTGTTCTAGTTTCCTGACAGTCATTAGTTGTCATTGACATTCATTAATGAGCACACCTGTCTGTATTTAGTTCATCACCTTGTCTATTCAAGTTGCTCTTTTTTTTTCTTACGGTGTCCGGTATTGTTTGTGTCATTGCAATCTGACTCGTGTTTGCTCTTTCTAAATAAACCTTGTTGTTATTTTTAACCACTTAATCGACCTTTCTCATCATTGGACTTGATTCATGACACATGTCCACTTGGTCAATTAACAGAAATGATTATTTCCACACTTTGTCAGATCCAAATTTGCATTTTCTGGTTTTTTTTTTCTGTTTTGTTTTTGTTTTGTTTTTAGCAACTTAATTTACCAGGGGTTGTGAACCTTTTAAATTCCGTTTCAATAAAATTCTTCAGTTGAATTGAGATAAAAAGAAAAAGAAATAGGATACAGATCTGTGCACGATAAAGCCTTATTTAAAAGTTTAAAATATGTTGATGATTCACATTCTAGGCCTTACACAGACATATGTTATAACTCGTGAATTGAAAGAGAACCAATTCTTACATTGAATTTCATCCAATTATGCTGTGTACATTTAATTTACTATCACTGAATTGTATTACAGTAGCACTGTATGCATTGGCGCTTTATTGTCAATTTATTGCAAATATTGGCCAGCCCCCCCCCCCCCCATTATGCTTCTACTACTTTACTTTTGATCATTTTATTAAACAATTATTGTCATATTAGTAAACAGGACAAGGCCTGCGCTGCACATGAACAGAGTTACACCTAACCAAACTGACAAATACAGACAAGAAACTGTCAGGCAACAAGAGCAGAAATCCTACCTTGTCAAAAAGAGACTTCCATTGCTGAGAGAAGCATTTGTGTAAGACAAAGAAAGAGGGAGGAGAAAGGAATGAATGCAGAGATATAACTGAGAAAAAGATGACCCAACTTAAAATTAACCTCTGTTCTTTGCTGTTTTTCAACAACATACATCATACATCTGCACATTGTCACTTACGTCCTCTGGAGATACAGGAAGGACATCAGTGCTCTCCAGCACCTCGATCTCTTCTCCCTCTGCGTGAGCAGCGACGGCTGGGGATGAGTTCACCATAGCCCCTCTGCTCCTCTCAATCCACTCAAAAAACGATTATCTCCTCTCATAAAGTTCTGTCATGATGTCTTCCACATATATATTCATATGGTTTTGACAACTCAGAACTTCCAGCAGAAATTGGCACTATACCAGATCTGTCATACTAATATCCTATGGCAAGCGAGTTTATCCCAAACTAAGTAGGTAGAGTTCCTCCTCGCTTCCATATTTTATTTCAGGATGTTTTAGACACTTTAAATCCACAGGACGTCACACATAAGTTCGCGTTAGATTTTTAAACACGTCTGTCTTTCCCAGTAACGTCGGGCTTCATCCTTAAACAGTCACCTGCAAGAGAAACAGCAATTCGTTCTCAAATACCTTCATGGCACCTTGTGTGTTAGATTATTACCATCCAGTGTCGTACCTGGCGTGATTTTGCTCAAGCAGAAGGTATTGGCACCAAACAGAAGGAATGCGATAAACGAAACGATCAGGTCAGCAGCGGCTTGTGTTTATCGTAGCTACCAACGTTAAACCACGCAAGACTAAAAACAAGACAGTGTGAAATGTGTACGTGTTAATTTATGGTGCGTCATTGTACCTTGCTGTTCTTTCGCATCCTCAACGCGTGCGAACAGTGCCCGAGAGGATCGAGCGACTCCTGCCAGCATCCACAGAGCGCTTTGCCAAAGTTCACTGTGATCGAGATGAGCACAGACAGCATGGGGAGGTAGCCTAAGTGAAAGGCACCCGCCTCCTTTTAATGATCTCGTCATGTTGGCGATTTTACAATTGCTTGTCTCAAATGATGGGAGGTGAACATGAATGCGCGGGAATGATTTCTTCCATCATGTTCGTTTGTGTAGTTTGTCTTTTGCGGTTATTGCACTTGGATTTACTGGATGAATAAATTACATCTATTTTGACCAGGTTCATTTAAAACAAACGGACTAGTCATGTGGTTCTGAATATAAGCAGGCTCACGCAGAAGTCAATTTCAAACCAAGCAGCTTTCTGTTGGCCAACGTGGCGAATTTGCGTGACCAGAATGAACCCGTTGCGAAATCTGCGTGTGAAAATGTCACCACATCTTTATTAAACAGTAAATTAAAGATAAACGTGCTGTCACTCAGCTTTGGTTGGTGAATTTTGCAGTAAAAATTTAGTCATTGGGAATCCGCGAAAATTAACATGTTAATTAAGAGATTTTCACGCAGATTTAGCATTGGGTTGCCCAAAAGAAAGCTTGTTTTAAAGTGAATTATGTGTGAAATATATTCATTGCTACACTATTAATAATGGACCTTTTGCGGACTAGGCTACTTCTGGTGAGATTCTGAAGTGTGCACGAATCCTCATTCATAATACACAAAAAGTCACTTGTTGCCATAGGCCTACATGGTTTAATAAGTGAACCTGCAAAAAATGTCACGTAAAAAATACCCACCAATACACAGACTGACAACAACTTGGAACTTCATAAACTTCAGACCAGCAGAGTGATATAGTGAAATGTTCCAGTGCTTCTCAGTAGGCTACTAGAATTTAAGGAGAAGTGTTGGATTTTTTTTATACCACACTCACCATCATAATGTTGTTCTGACTATCTGCAGGGATGGAATTAGGCCTACCTGTGGCCTTGTGCCTGTCAGTTTAAATCTTATCTAGGATTATATAATTTTCTCTAATTAACCACTTTTAAAATGCAGTGTCAGACAACTTAACATGCTTTTTCCCACAGTATCTCTTGGCACTGGTCCTGAGGATGTATTTCCATGGTAACGTATAGACTGTAGTTATTTATAACATATAACACCTACACACACATTTTTAGACTTTTGACTTACTCTATACAATTGCCAAGCATATTCCCAAAAAAAAAAAGAAAAGAAAAGGGATAGCTGATAGAAGAGAGTGAAAATTGCACCATTACATTATTAGACCAACATAATTATTCACACTCATGTATGTGCCTATGATTTATGTATGTTGCTGTAATGAAGTATAACGATTATTGACAAACACCGGAATGTTTATGCAATAAAGATTAGACAAATGAGTCTCAAGGACCTTATGGGTACTACTTTTAAATACTTGATGCTGTCTGTGGTGAGGAGAGAGTATAGAAATTCATGTAGCTCAATACTGCCTCCTTGTGTACAATTTGTATAAGTGCAACAGAAGAACCAGAAAATCTCTCCTATATCATTTGGGAAATGCTTAATTTAAAGCTGCAGTCCATAGTTTTTCCTCTTTGTCGCCATCTCTGTTCAAAATCTGCAATTGCAGTTATTCGCGGAATTATCAACTGTACGTGGGTTGTGCCTCGGCACAGCACAGCGCCGCGGATGAATCCAATGTTTTGAGGAGAATGTGTGGCTGTCAGTCACCGCGCCAGTGTGGATACTGTCATTCGGAATCACAGATTCTACTTTTTGGAAGTATGACCAACATAAGAATTTTCACCGGAAAATGTCATCTGAACAAGTTAGAAACATCCACTATTGTTCTGACCAACTAAGGGGAAAAAAGCATTGCAGTAAATCACGCTGATTAAATCTAATGACCGCTTATCATATCACGTCAAAGCGTGCAAATTATACTTTGTTCTCAAATTGTTAATGTTAACAACATTTATCCTTTTTTATTTATCCTTGTTTTCGCATGGTCCCGGTTGCAGTCTCTTTTTTTCTGTAGCCACTCTGAAGTCTTTTGCATTTTACAACGGGTGAATCTCCAGTTGTCACTGGTGATTGTCATTTGAACCTTTCTGGATCCGCCACCAAATTGATAAGTTTAATTATATCAAGTGCTGTGAGAAAAGGCTACACATCTCCACCTCCAACATCCTCACATGCAACATAGCCTACTAACCGAGACACCTTCTTTATGTGCACAGACGTGACCTAATGACGCAAAGACATGCTTGAATTTCATCCACCAGTACTATTGGAATGAAAAACATTATTACATGTTTTTGCATATTACATGTGCTTACCGTTTTGAATCGAGCTAAGGCAAGCAGATAGTTTTGAACACTGGCTGCATGTACTTGCTCAAAAGAATATTTTGGATAATTTTTGACACAAAAAAGTTACGGAGTGCAGCTTTAAATCAATTTACACCAATATATTTTAAATTGTTATTAAGAGATTGTAGAAATGCAATACTAGAGTTTCATTATTTAGTCTGTATTCCTGTCCCTTAGCAGTAGGTTCAGGTAGAGTTAACATGATACTAATTTTGCAAAAGTTCTACGCCTAAGGCAATGCAAAACCGAACCACAATAATCAAAGGCTGAAGCAAATGTTAGGTTTTGCATGTGCCTTTCAGCTACATAATTTATCCTCAGTATTTGCCCTTAGTAATATTTTCCCCATTACATTTTTTTTTACACAAAAACATGACAAGAATTTTTAGAAAAAGTCTTAAAAACGGCATGCTTTATCTCAGTACCCTTTTCCCAGAGAATAGATTAATCATATCTGACTAACAAAGTCCCAGTCAAGGCAAGTCAAAAAGGCAACTATTTTTTGGTCATTCAAGTACAGCATCTAATTTAAATAATAAAATATATAAAAACCTGCTTGCCAATCTCACATTTCAAACCAGCAATAAAATTGGACATACCGCTAGATGTCGGTATAAGTTTGACTGAGTTTGAGTCAGCATAACTGCCATTGTGGAGTTCCTTATAAGCCTGTAAGAGGTTTATATGCTGGTCGATGAGTTCCAAGAAAATTCTACTCAAATGTTGACTAAATGGAGTGTAAATGAAATAGTAGCCCACAGCATAAATAAAACATGAACACAGTTTAAGAGAAAAAAATGCTGTTTATTAATATAGGCTGAAATAATCTCCATACCACATGGAAAGACTTTTTCGGTGCAAGTCCTCAACGATCACATTCTATTAAGGGTAAGGAAAACACATTTAAAAGCCAGCAACATTGTTAAATCTCAGTACAGTCATGTTCTTAATATCTGAACAATAAAGAGAAACAATTAAATTCCCTCTCACAAAACCCTGCACAAACCATCATTCCTTTTAAACACTAGAATGTCCAAGATTGGCATAAACCCACAGTGCTTGGTTGATGATGCTCCTTGGTTGAGAGACACGGAGCATGGTAATGACACAATAAAATCTGCTCATTCAAATCAGAACTCGTACAAAGAAAACTTGTAACAAGCGTATGAACCACCCACCCCACCAAAAAGATCCTTGTGAGAATAGCATGACCGGACATACTATCCCCTCAAACTTTTGTGCATAGATTCTTAATCCTTTCACAACATTTTAATTCCTCATCATTTAGTCCTAAACCTAGATGGAGTATTTTCAACCCACACTCTAAAAACTAGTAAGAAAATGGTAGGAGTTCAAGTTCTATGTGTTGATCTACAATTATCAGGCCTTTGCATACAGGCCTCTACTTAATTTCTAAAACAAGAAAAGACAAGAGGATGGAATATCAATATCTTTTACTGGACCTCGTTGAGAAACATCAAGCAAGGTAAAATCAAACAGTGCTAGGTCTTTCCACAACCTAACCAATAAACAAAACTGTATTGGTACGTAAAGCGATACAAACATTTTAAATGGAAAGCACTCCACTTCAAGAAATATAACGCATAGGTTCATTACAAATCTATTATTTGGTAAATGTGTGTCTGCTACGAATTAAAATTAAAAAACCTTCAGTGCTTCGAGCTGGATCTCTAGCAACACCTTTTGTCCTCTTTTCATAAATTGATTAGTTAAATTCTCATGATAATCAACAACATAACAGTGGAACTGGAACTCTGGACCTCTAATCTTCCTGAGAAAATATCCAAGTCCATTGTCAGTGTGCAAGACAATGACAGAATTATGTTGCTTTTACAGAAACGCAAATTTAAAGACATTTTGGCATAAGTTCAACCAACAAGAACAATAATGTAATTCATAAGAAAAATTCAACGCAACACTGAAACAATCCCAGAGTTCAGCAAGTAGCATACGTCTTCATTTAAAAAGTTATTTTTCAGATTTTTCTATTTTATTTATTTGATGAAAGATGTGATTGTAATCGTTGTCTTTTTTCTTGCATTCTTGTAGTAAATTCCCTTTTTGTAGGAACGGCAGGTAGATTTGAAAAGAAAAAAGAATTTCTTTTTTCTTGAATGGAAGAGATATAGGCACCTTTTGAAATGAGTCAGAATGTCACTAACTCAAATCTGTTTATCTTTACTGTTCATGAATGTTACTGCTTCTCTACTAACTTTCTCATTATGGCCAAAGTTTAGTTTTATTATCTTCTTTTTTTCATTATTATTTTGAAGTATTCTTTTCAAATAATGCAACTGAAATGATGCAAACCGCTTAACTCCAAAATCATAACTCTTGTGGGAAATATTCCACAATAAAAGCCACTATGAGGATACAATTTTACAGGTTTTTAATATTTTAAGATGAAAATAAATCCATAAAGTCCTTGAGTAAACATTAACACATGAATTGTCCTCATCTCCCCTGCGGTGTTTTCTTTTCTTTTTTTGTATAGTTGAGCAAGGAAAAAAAAAGACAATCAGTGCAACGCTAGATAGTAACCATGTTGGAACATTTTTTTAAACACGCGCACACACAAATAACGGAGACGGTACAACACTAAATGGATAATAATTGAAGGCAGTCGTTACGTGACGAGAAGCAGTGATTAGAGATTTCACATACAGAACCATTCAAACACACTCATTCATACTAAAATCAACATTTTTCAACAGCTTTTTTTCTTTCTCATGAAGAATGTTCAACCTTTTGAGCATGTTATCAAATACCTTAAAAGTGTCAGTCCCAAACAAAAATTTAAGAAAAAATAAATTCACATTTTGCAATTGGCGCGCTTTAATTCAAGTATTGGTGAAGATATTTCTTTTGATATGTTTATGATTATTCATTCTTTGCCTAGAGACATAAACATTGTTTAGAATCATGGGTTTCAACACAACGATTAAAGGTATACACAAATACTGCATGTACGTCATGTGTCATTTCATTTAAACCAACATGCAACTTCAGTAAGACTGTTTGGTTCAGATCATTGATCACCCTTTTTTTTCTTTCTTTCAGATGACTCACCATAAGGATCAAGGTCTATTGCTTATTTCAAATTGTATTTTACCCAGTAGTTTTAAAAGAGAAGGATTCAGAGATCTGATAGCATTTTTCTTTATAATGAACATGATAATGTTTAACTGTAGTCATAGTCTCCCTATGCTGGTGTCACCAGAGACTTCCTGTGATTTTTGACTGTTTGGAATTACAGCCACATTTGTGGTTCACTGTCAGTCAGCTGCGACTGAGTTTGGAACAAGGCAGTTACACACAGGCAACAGTGATCCCCCCCCCCCCCCCCCCCCCCCCCCAATCTCCCAGAAATAGAAAAAAAGTCAATGATCAACTTTAGCATCTTAAGACATCTGTTGAAATGTCTTTCCCCCCCCCAAAAAAGAAGATAAAAGAAGGTTTATACAGCATAAAGGCCCGAAATGAACTGAGACTGAGATGGAAATGTACAGTCCAGGGCACAATTTTACAAACAAACAGTTAATACAGCATACACAAAAGGCACTCCAGCTTGCCGCCAACCTTCAGAACCTGACCAGCAAACAGGAGATAATATCAGCAAGAAGTGCATTTTTAAATGTTATAGATCTTTTTTTTCTTCCTTCATTGTTTATGTGTTTCTGTCAAACTTTCTTTTTTTTTTTCTTTTTTTTTTTTTTTAAGATACTAAAATGCTATTTCATTTTTGGTATTCAAAAAAAGTACCAGGGATTACTCATTATCTGTACGCCATTGGCACACCATAATCCCCAATGCTGTTAAAGTTCTTGCTTGTTATAAAGGTTTCTTCCAATGACAGCAACAAGATTATCACAAATAATCAGCATGAGGTGACAAATATATCTGACGCATATCCTCAACCCCTTTTAAACCCAATCCCACCTCAAACACACAAGAATCGTCAAAGTGCCTCCAAACAGAAGTGCTTTACAACAAAACAACATTGGAATTTCAAATGTAAAGTCAGAGATGCCACAGTGTACTGTACATATTTATGTATACATTGGCACATGAGACCATGAGGGGAATTCAACAACCAGCAGCAGAGAGGCAAGATACACAGGTCCCATTAACTGTATAAACGAACTGATGGCTCTGCAGCAGTCCCTGTTCAGAAGGATTGAGAAGACCCAAACTAGCCAGCCTCCTAATTTTATTGCCCCACTGATAAATATCCTCTTGCGTTTCTTTTAATGTACACTTCGTAAGCTTTTACAGTGTGTAAAACCACTTACAGACGATAAATCTTCAAAACTATCAACTTTCACTAAACATAAATTTAGTTCTTCTTGTCATGCCCTGAGATTGTACTTAAATGAGATTGATCAAATTCAGCAGAATTAGGCTTAGTGTCAGACAACATCCTAAATTTACTAGGATGGCCTACAATTACAATGGCCTTGAGTGTGTAAGAAAGTATTACGGGAGGACTGCAAGATATTTTCAACTTCCTTTCAAAGCCACAGATTGGCACAGGGCGGACATTACGTGCCCATCTTCTCTAACTTTGCATAGTGACAGCATCCCGTGTGCTGTAGTTATAGAGCCAGTGGCAGAAAGAGTCTGTCCATAGAAACACTGCTCGGACAGGGCTTTTCAAGTACGGGCGGCTTGTCTCGATAACATGGTTGGCTTAACCGAGGCCACACAGGAAAGAGAGGATGTTAGCAGCTGAGTTAGAGGTGGGACACCCAGGGTGAGGTCAAGCACACACACATACACAATTCTAAATGACCTAAGAACACTGTTAACAACAAAAACAAATGACTTTTGACATGAAATAAACAAATATGGCCCACATCACTTTTTTTTGCATTCGTTACACAGGACAGGTATCTGCATATGAGCACTGCAGGCAGTTAAAGATCACTGCATGAAAGTGAAAAAACATATTACACAGCACTGGCAATTCCATTCAGTCTCAAATTGCAGCGAAAAAAAAAAAAAATAGATCATGCAAGACGACGTGAGGGACAGTGTGGGGAAGAATGCATGAGAGGTGTGATGTCATCCAGAGAAGGAACGGGTGGACATTTGAAGATCCGTACCTAAGTACTACTACAAGTACGCCAATGATGAATGATGCCGCCAACATCCATATCATGACATCATTACTATCCTGCATTCCATTGTACGAAGTGCACAAAGAGAGTTGCTATGGAGAATTGAAGGTCCTCCGATCAGTTTCCACGTCGAGGCACTAGCACACCACCTCCTTTTCAAATCCAATCGAGGTACCTTCTCCAGACAGGGTAAAGACTTTTGACTATTTCTGAGTAACAATGACATTCACTTTGATAGAGAGGAGGGGGGAAAAAAAGTAAAGACAAAAAAACATACATTGCAAGTTTCGTTTGATTGTAGAGTTTGTTCGTAGAGTTTGTTCTTTCCTTCATTCTGAAATGTTTTTTTTTTCTGGACTCAAGCTTCTGGGCCAGAGATGGACGACAAACAAGCGTTTTTGAATACCATTGGTACCAAAAAAAGAAAAGAAAAAAAAAAAGCCAAAAGTTGCCATAAGAAGTTTTTTTTTTTTTTAATGTTTTTTTTACTATATGCTCCATTATCTGATTTATTGGCTTCACAGAAGGAGCATCACTCTTGTAATAAGTGCTATAATACCCCTTTGAGAAGAGACTTAGATGTCTTTTTATGTTTGTACCAAATGCAAGGATCTCTTATTCTGTACTGCATTAAGAGAAACACATTGTATTTGGTATTGTGCCTGACTCCTGTGCCACGTGTCTCCGCTCTGGATTCCGTTTCTGTTTGGTGAAGAAGTGGCCGGGAGACTGTGAGATCCCACACATGCAGTTTTAAACCGCATGGAGTGACGTCAAACACAATTAACAGTTTCTCCCTTCCACACAAATACCAA
Organism: Tiaroga cobitis; assembly: GCA_030578255.1. NCBI lineage: Eukaryota > Metazoa > Chordata > Actinopteri > Cypriniformes > Leuciscidae > Tiaroga > Tiaroga cobitis. The sequence continues at coordinate 27,712,148 of CM060596.1, read as the reverse complement.
ACAGCCAGCATGCCAGACAAACAGACAGAGGCGGTGGGAAAATTAGTCCAAAGGTTAAATTCTTCAGAAGTCTTCAAGAAAAAAAAAAAAAAAAAGCAGTCTTAAGTTTCAGTAAGCTTCAGTGTGGACGGAAGAAAGGGTCTCTGGCTTTTATTGCACGATGCATCAGAATTGAGTTTCTTCTCTCTGTTGTATCTCAATAAAAATGACGACCACACAGTAACTGAATACCTTTTGATTGATTCAGCACTGATGTCCATTAGGTATAATTAAAAAGCCTCCACTGAGAGTGTTTTTAACAGTGGTTATGTACTCGCACACAGATGCTTGGTCAAGTTCCAGCAGACACTCTGACATTCATTGATCTAAATCAAAGCTTAACATTACGCAAATTATTTTTAACCATACAAAAAAAACTGGCATGAGTAAATAGAAATCATAGAGCAGTGCAGCTCCCTTTTGTAAAACTAAAAGAATTAAAGAAAAAATATCATTGGTGATTAGTCATGATGACAGGCCACTGCTAAGAGTGTTCTTCTCATTTGCTCTGGCCTATTCGCTGGCTCAGAAACAGAACTGTGCAAGTTACAAAGTTTTTTGTTTTTTTTGTTGGTTTTATAAAATAAAAGTTTTTAAGGAGGACCTGGAGAGAGAGCACTTACGGCTAATATAAGAAGATCTGAAGAAAAGATGCAAAGTTTAAAACCAAAAAAGTACCAGGATCATTCCAATCATCAGAACAGTGCCGTTATAGGGAAATGTATCATGAGGTCTCACTGTGCCTGGGTCACTTTCAGATGGCTGCCTCGTTGATGGCTTCTCCTGAAAAACACTTTTGAGCAAAAACAACCTTTGGAAATAAAAAAAGCATCAAAAGGCTTCTTGCTTCTATTGATTCTGGCTTCTCAAGGTCTTTGCACACCAAGAACAAGATGCACGAATACAACAAACAGTATGACGTAAAAACCAGAGGACAAATAAACAGCAGTTGGAGGTTTGCAGCTTCGTCTCACACTAAACCTCCATTACAGCTCCACAAAAAGTGATTATCGCCACATTGATTTGCTTGGGTTTTGATCCAGTACTTCTTTTGACTGTCGGTTTATGATGTCCGATACATCCTACATGCTCTCTCCACTCAGCAGGTCTCCCGGGAGCAAGGTGTTAATTGGGATGGGGCTGCCGATTACCCTGGCATCGTCTCCGTTTGGGGGAGCCCATAAACTGGAGTACTGCGGCACACCGCCCCAAAGCATGTCGCCACCGTTTCTGCTGCTACTGTTCCCGGTACTGCAGACCGTCTTGGTACCTCCTCCACCCCCGCTCCAGAGGCCTGTGGGGTGGCTGGCTGCAGTGTTGCCCAGCCGGGATTGATTGGAGCCTGGTGCTTTGCTGGCCTGCCAGCTATTGGTGGGGGTAAGGGACTGGCCCTGTGCAAAGAAGCGGTTCACATCGTCCTCACCGGCAAACTCTGCCAGGATGGTAGTGTTACCCAGCACACACCTTGGCAGAAAAATAGTTGGAATGGATTCAAGTATTAAATAGATTTCGTGATGGATAAAACATAAAATCAGTTTGAAGAGAGAAAGACGTAGTTATACACACTTATCTAGTTGGTAGATGTAGGAAAAATTTTGTATTTGAATTTAGGAAGAAATGTACGGCTAACACTATTAATCCTAAATGAAAGCTGTTCTGGAGCATTCTATGAAGTATGAAGTAGTAGAGCCTTAAGTCTTACATGTGCAGGGATTTCTGGGCTTTGGCAGTCTCCTCCTTGGAGTTGTAACGAACGACAGCATTGCCCTGCGTCAGGTTCAGATGGAAGGTAATGAGAGGGCCGTGCTGCATGCACAGAGTCCGTAGGGTGGAGCCGTCAATCTGATGCACACACATAGATATGTTATTACATTTGGTGTTATTCATATGCAAGTGCAATTTAAATGGCATGTCAGACAGAATGTGTACTTGCATTTAAAAACAAATTAAATGTGCAGCACAGAATGCATTTTTTTTTTGCTTTTATAAAGAATTTCTTGGCAAAAATAAGCACAACGCCTGGAATACGCTACACAACTTTTAAAATATGATCAGGTCATACACTAAGCAACTGAGGATTACACACTACCACAACAAACCGAACACAACAAACTCGCGGAGAAACCATGAGCCTCGAATGACAAATAAAAACAATATGTGTTCTAAAATCAGCTCAAAATATGTGTGATATTCTCAGGCTGGATGGATTCATAGTCGAAGCTGTTTTCATAGTCTCTGTCCATCATACATAATGCGATTTTACAGAGTTGAAATTTGTCAACTCTGACTTCCCAATATCAGCAGACTGGTTCTGACCTCCAGACTGCAAATCGGGCCAAAAATCCTGACAAAACTTATGTAGTGTATTACAACCTTTAATAACAGAAATAGCCAAAGAGCAGATTTGGAAAAGTGTCCTGATTAGAGCTAAGCAACTCTTTTTACATATTGCAGACAAATGACAACTGTAAACACAAGCCCATGATATGCCTGCCCACAGCTACTTCTAATTGGCCCAATGTTTCGATACTCGCATTAATGAGGTGCACTGCAAGTCAAAGCTTCTGTTAACTTAAAACATTATCTTAAAATGTGGTACATATGTGAGAGATAATAAAAATACCAGCTAGACATATTCCGGTGGTCAAAAATATCTGTCTAGTGCATCTTTACATAGAAGTATTATAAACTAGTGCAGTGCAACATGAAGCTTAAAATAAACATAAAATAGAATAAATAATACATTTAGATATGTATAATGGGAGTGGTTTTTAAATGTTAATGCTAATTTTTTTTTTTAAATCAGCAAATGAATAAAAAAATGTGTTACATAAAAAGTGGCAGTTCTGAAATTTCATGTAATATGATAAAAACGAGTATGATGTACTATAAAAACTAGTATGATATCTGAATGAATCTACTAGTTTTTACAGTATTAAAAAGTGTTTGGTTTATGCACCTGAGGAGTGAGGTTTCTGAGCACCAACCAGCTGCTTCCTCTGTTGGGACTGTCAGTGCTCCAAGTTCCCCCTTCTAAAAAAAAAAAAAAAAGATTAGTCTGGAAAACACGTTGCAGCTGAGCATATTTTCCACTAAATTCTTGATTTCTGCCCATCTGCAACTCTAAACACACAACTTCATACAGAGGGGGGTGACTGTTCAGACCACACTACAGAAGCACCTCATAAGTAACTGATTTTTCTACTTTGTCCCACACTGGTGGACTGAGGATTTACCCGAGGAGTAAGAGCTGGTCCAACCCTGGCTGAGACCAAGGGAGTTTCCTCCCCAGGTGGAGGAGGTTCTGGTGTTCTGGGATTCAGGCCTGGTGTTCGTCAGGCCTGGAGGGGGGCGAGAGGGAGCACTGGTGTTACGTGTCCCTGGGGAAACCTTCCATAACTCATGAGATAAAGACGCCTGTGTGTGGGAGATGGGTCCAGGGGACCAGGTAGACTTCATTTCCAAGAGTTTACCTGGAAAACGGAGGAGAGGAAGAAAGAGAGAGACAAATTAATAACAGCAGCATCCATCACTGCCTTTAACTCTCCCCACCAGCGTTTTGTTTTTGCAAAACCTTCATGGCCCCCAGAATATTTTGTTGTATGAATATCTGAACAATATATGCTGTACGCAATATATCAAAAGAAAGAACAGAGCCTCTGCTTAAAAACAAAAGTTATTCTAGCTTCAAAGTCTATCCATGTTGTTCGTCGTTCTCTATTTACCCCTAGAATAGGGGAGGATATAACAATTTAACTATATTTTAACATGTAATATATTACTGTGATCACAAAGCTCAATTTTCAGCAGTCATGATTCTTTGATCCTTCAGAAGTCAGCACAACTGTTTTCAACATTGATAATAATAAGAATTGTTTCTTGAACACCAAATATTATCACATTATTCGAAAGATTTTTAAAGGATCATTTGACACTGAATACTGAGTAATGGTTGCTGAAAATTCAGCTTTGCCATCACAGGAATAAATAACATTTTAAATATTTTAATTTTTATTTGCACTATTATTTTACAATAGTACAGTTTCCTATATTTTTGATTACATAAAAATGCAGTCCTGGTGAGCAGAAGACACTTCTTTAGTGTCTCTGGCCATTAACAACATTTAAAACAGTAAAAGTATAATAGAACAAGGGAGAATGTGGGTTTTAGGAGAACACATTTGATGAGGGACCTCTCCAGGTGTAAGACGGGGTTCAAAAAAAGGTAAGCAGGTCTAGGATTTGGGGGGTGTGCCGTTTAGGGTTTAGGGCTGTACCTGGGTTGTCAGCATCCCTCTCGTTCTGAGAGGACGGACCAAATGAATTATAGGGGCTGACCGACCACTCACTCGAGGATGACAGAGTCCCACTCTGAGATGGGGACAAGGCTATTATGGGCGTTTGTCCCAAGTGGACAGCAAAAGGGGGCAGAAACAGTGAAATTCATTTACTATGTAATGCTCCTTAATATAATGAATTTTGTTATAACTTTAATTAAAAAGCAAAAGAGTTCAACATTGATTTACCATTTAACATTCTCTGTCATATCTTACGTCATATGCTATCAATCATCCCTCACCTCCAGTCCTGTCCCGTAACAGGTAGCGATTCACATCTTGTATGTTGGTGTTGATGGTGGGGCCATTTGGAACACTTCCTGGGGTCATGTTGGGGTCATTCTCAGGGTCAATGTTCTGCAGACCTTTCCATGGCACTCCAGGGCAGAATTCTGAGAGAAAGCAAGGACAAATAGGTTTTCACTGAATCTGGTAAATACAGTCCGGCTGCATATTGATGATAATTACAATATTCTATAACAATTTACTCAAGACTCAGTGCCTATAATCTCTGTGATCAATAGCAATAACATTGTTTTTAAATTATAATATGCCACTGAAGCTCACCTGGAGGCCAGTTGATATTGGAGCCACTAGAGATGTTCTCATTGGGACTTTTGCCCTGTGTCCAGCTATCAGGAGACACCAAGGTGCTGGTGGGGGATTCAGATCTTGACATCAGATTGTATGGGCTGAAAGAATCTTCCATGGCGCTCTTTCCGACAGGCATATGGGACTGAGCAGCAGAGATTGGACCTGAAACAAAAGAACAGTCTCTTTAATCACAAAAAGTTCCAACCAAAACCCTCAAGTAATAAAATATTCAGAGACTAAGCAACCCATAATCAGATATATACTTTGATGCCCAATATTTGAACTGCTATTTTGCCTCTCTAAACATATTCCATCTTCAAAAGACACGATCTGAAAAATAAGATTCAAGATTACAGGCTTGAGCTTTTGTCCTCGGCTGAACTCACTCCAGTAAACTCCTGCGGTTTGGCTGGACTTACAGTTCAGGCAAGTTTTACTGAGAATCAATGCCAAGGAAGGATATTTTAAAAGGCCTTGCTGACTCAGAGCAAAAATAACTCTGGAATGTCTGCAAGCATTTAACTTGACAGGCAGTTTGGTCTGTCCTTTTGAAATGCGCAAATCTCAGGGACAGAAGTGTGACTCAGTGTCTGGAGTTTGATGTTTGATTATGTTGATTATGCTGTGTTTTCATTGGGTGGAATGTTGTTTGTGGAAGTAAATGTCTTTAAAAGGATGTTAGACCTAGAGGTTAGCAAATGATTGTCTTGACATTTTAGATTAGATTAAAAAACTAACAAAATCAAGCCCATAATATGTTTGGAGTAGTGAAACAACTAATACCATGTTTATTGAGGTTTGCCTCCATGTGCTGAGCGCTAGCCGTCATGGAATCTATGGAGTTTGAATGAGTCCATTGTGAGAGTCGGGATTGAGGTTGAGGAGGGTCTTTCAGAGATAGACCTCCCCCCTCCATACAGTTTACATTCATGTTCGGGGTCAAACCAGCTACAGGGGGTGACAGAGAGACAACAGATTAATGCACTTTTTTTTCACACACAAGCACACACGCACATATACACACAAACACACACAAAGAAAAAAAAAGATAAAAAAATAAAATAAAATTGATGAATACAAAAATTAAATTAAACGAAAAAAAAAAGAAAGAATAAAAAACAATTACAAACAATGCTGTTATTATGACAAAGAACTATCGACTATCAGAAGCTACTATTCAAAAAGAGTATTCAATTTAAATTTTAGGAGTCCTTGTTACAGTGTAATTATACAATAATTTACTAAGAAATATTAATTGACAACATATCATGGTTTGGTTCAGTGTTAGTTGTTTGTAATTTTGCATAATTTATTGTTATTACTTTACTAAGTATATGTAACATGTATACCATGGACACTGTAAAATAGTGTTAAAAACACACAGCAAGCATAAGCATGCAGGCATGTCCATATGTGGCTTATTCTCTTACAGAGTGTATAAGGGCTGAAGGAGTTTGGAGAAGACTGCTGATCTTTGGTCTGCAGGTCTGACACGGAGAGGCCTGGATTCTGAGGGTGACCCATGAAGGTGTCCAGGCTTGCCTTGCCAAGGTTTGGGTGCAGGCCGATGTGAGAGGAAGGAGGAGGCTGCTGCTGTTTCATAAGCAGAGTCTGGGCCAGCTGACGCTGGTGCTGCTGGATCTGCTGCTGCATGTTTGTGATTGTACGTGCAACCTGCGTGAGAGAACGACAGAGATAATCATTTCCACTGTATATGGAAATTAATAATTACTTGTCATAGTCATCAAAAGATAAGCACTAACTAATATTTCAGGACTATAATCATGGTAACTGTAAAAAATATCCCCCATTTTTTTTTTGTAAAATTAGTGTGATTGTGTCATACTTGCTGCTCTTGTTGTTTGATGGGACCAGAGACATTACGCTGAGCCTGCATCATTTGCTGCTGAATCTGCAAACGCTGATATGCCTGACAGAGAGAGAAAAAGACAAAAGGTGAGAAAGAGGAACATACAGAGAAATAGAGAAAAAGAAAGAAAAAGAAAGATAAATAGTGTACAGAAGGCAGATGTGGTTATTATTTACACAGAAAGCAGTATAATCTCACTCCCTGCAGACAGGCCAGTGGGTAGATGAGAAATAGCTGGTATTCATTGGAAACAGCAGAGCAAGAGAGTGAATTGTGTGACTCACCACCTGCAGTTGTTGAAGTTGGTACAGCAGGGTCATTTGTTGAGGATTTATTGGTGAGGTTAAAAGTGCAGGATTCAGTCCAATGTTTTTTGCCGCAAACTGTAAGAGCTGTGCTTGAACCTATTGAAACAATAAAAAATAAACAAAACCCACATTTGAAATTAAACTAAAATATATCATAATAATAATAATAATGAAAGAAACACAGGTGTGTGCACAACCTGACGATCTTTGTTATCCAGCGTGTTTTGAGAATGTAACAGTACAATCTTGCATGTTTCAGTGGAAGGAAATCTGACCTTTTGGTCAATGTCACAAATTTGCTTTTATTAGAGACCTCCACAATCTTAAATATTGCTAATTCACTTTACATCAATGATACCTCCAAGAGTAACCAATAGAGTGACATTCAATTTAAAAATTGCCTTGTACCATGAACATTCATAATGCATAATAGAAATTTTAAATAGCTTTTTTTTGCATAATAATAATATTAATAATAATAAATAGACATGTAGGCCAGGGTCGGAAATTAACGGGGTTTGGGCAAAAATGCTAATCCCAACTCTTACCCTAAAATCCAAAATTAATAAAAATGCCCCCAAAATTCAAGACATGGAGACCAACAATTCCCCTGTATGAGCTCTTGTTATATTTATAACTTAAGAAACCGTGATATCAAACATGCTAAAGAGTAGGGGTGGGAATCACCAGAGGCACCACAATACGATATTATCCAGATACTTAGGTCACGATACGATATTATTGCGATTTTAAACATATTGCGATATTCTGCAATATATTGCAATTTATTACCTTTTTCCAACTTCAAATTATGTCCGCAAAGGAAAACTTTGTCAACATCTGTTTGTTCATGTCACATCAATTTTATTGCCACAAAATGTGATTGTCAAGCCAACTAACCAACAAACACATGAAACTGTGATAAATGTTGCATACACCTGGCAAACTGAACTGTTTGCATTTAAGGTGGACTAGACTGTAATACAATCAGGTATGCACTGCTGTGTTACTACAGGTATTTTTAACAATGCAACTTGTACAAAAAAAGGTGTGCAGACCCTTCAGCCACTAGGGAATTAGTAAAGCAATAACTTGAGTTTAAATAAAAAACACGTAGTCTTACATTAAAATAAAATATTAAATTTAAATTAAATAAATCATGTACTCTTTAAGTAGACAAAATGTGCTACAGTTTGCTGCCAATCTTGGTCCTAAAAAGAGTTCAAAAACATTTGGACAGTGAAATGTCAGCATTTTTGCTCAGAAAGAGGAGCTGATCCACATGCTCTGAGCTTAGAGTGCTCCTTTGTGCTGTGACGATGTCTCCAGCCGTCGAGAAGACTCTTTCAGCTGAGACGCTAGTCCCTGGGATACAAAGGTATCTTTTTGCCAGCTTGGCCAGGAAAGGATAGACTCGCTCATGTGATTTCCACCAGCTTAGTGGATCTTCTGTGAGGGCCAGTGGTGTGACCTCCTGGTATCTTTTCACTTCCTCCTCGGCTATGGCAGATAATGATTTTTGTGGGGCTCCAACATCACCATAAGTCTAACCAAGTAAGTCTGTTAGCCCACATGACTTCCTCATCTTGGCTGGAATGACAGGGGGTCCGGGATCCTTTTTAGTGTAGCCAGGTTCCTCCTGATGCTCCTGGACTTCTGGCTCAGAGATAGTCTGATGCCTAATTTCTTCCTGTAGAATACACACACACACACACAATGAGTGTGAATAAATATGTATTGTATGTTTAGATACATATGCAGTAAATGTTATTTATCGTTAGTAATTTAGAGTTAATTTGTCTTTATTTTGTATCTTTACTAATATGACTACAATATAAGCAGAGCAATGACATGTGGGTTAAAATGTATGTAATGCTTCTATTATTTAAATGTTTGATTACCTGAAGTGTTACAGCCTCTGCAACCACTCTGGCAAAGGTTTCCTGTCTCTCCTCCTTCGCTGTTTAGAGGGTGTTCTTCTCTGCTGCACTGGCATATCTCTTTTTAAGATCTTGACTGATGCTTTGTTTGACGTCTCTGATCAGCGCTGTGTCACCAATGGTGTCCTGTGTGTCATGCAACAACTGTGCGAGCAGCGGTGCTACGAGTGAGAGAGTAGGATTCTTTTCCTCAGACATCAAAGTGGCCGCCACTTGCATCGACTTCAATGCACGCACAATTTCTTCAGCGCTCCCAATATCAGCCTCATTCAATGTGAAGACATCTGTGCTACTCTTTCTTACTTCAGGAGACAACAAGCGCGGCACAAATAGCATGTTGCTGTTCAAGAAACCACAGTTGCATTTCATAAGCACTGTTCCATCTCGTGCTGACATCAGTCTTCAGTTTATGGGTTGGGAGCTGTAACATTTTCTGTTTTTTCTCCAAAGCGTGGTTTGCCACTGTGCTTCTGTTGAAAAACCCGGTTATTCGCCGTACTCACCCCATGAGCCTGGTCACTGTTGGCAGATTTAACGCCCCCTGCGACGCCAGATTTAGTGTGGGCACGAAACACTTCACGTGGAGGTGTCCCGCAAACTGAACGGCGACGGTCATATTAGAAGCATTGTCGGTGACAACCACCAGGTTTTTGTCTGAAATCCCCCATTCCAGTCCTGCATTTTGCAGGAGGTGAGCAATGTTAGCCCTGGTGTCACTTTCGTGTACTGCTCTAGTTTAGAGAACGTAAGACCGCAGTTGCCAGTCTTCTGTGAGATAAGGAGCTGTAATAGTCACATCGGAATCCACTGCCCGTGAGGTCCATGCATCACAAGTCATTGCAACACGTTCTGCCGTTTTTAAACTTTCTTGAACTTGAAGTTTTCCTTCTTTGTAGAGCTTGGGTACTGCTGTATCCGTGTCTGTACCAGTGTCTTAAGCAAGTGACAAAAGCCTTCATTTTCCACAACGTTTTATGGGCGCAGGTCTTTGAACATGAAGTAGGCGATGGCTTGAGTTATTTTCTTTGCTCACTCTGAATTGGGAGGTAGCTTTGTCAAGCTAAGTGTGTCCAGCGTTGGTTGATTTTTTGGCGGAGCTGGTTTAGCATTAGCGTCCTCGGCTAACGTTAACTCTGGATGGTGGCGTGTGAGATGAGCCCTCATGTTGGCCGTATTCCCAGAGTATTTTATTTTCATTCGACACTCCTTGCAAATGTTTCATATCCATCTCAGTTGTCCCCTCCTTGTTAAAAAATCCGAAGAAACTTCATACACTTGATTTAAACGCAGACGGTGCATTTCTGATTTCTTTCTCTGATGCTGCCATGTTTATTTTATCTACGTCCTCCTGCACGCAGACAGTCAACCCGACAGTCACCCCGCTGACCTCACCAGAAAACAAACAGCACCATCTAGTGGACTGAATGAGCAATGGATTTTTAGCATTCTACTACCAAAGTTAAATTCTCATGTGTAATTTAAATAATAAAAGATCGACACTTGGCGCCCGTGTATCGATACAGTATTGCCACAGAAAATATCGCGATACTATGCTGTATCGATTTTTTCACCCACCCCTACTAAAGAGTGCTGTTCTCCTTCATAGGTTCACTCAACGCTGCATAGCGATGATACAATGGGAAATGCCCTTGGGCGGTGCTAATTGTTTGAACCCATATAGAATCATGCCAATTTATTGGCTGATGGCGCGGTTGCGTCCTCAGCGGCGCTACAGTACGTCATTCACTCTTAATACAGTGAACGCACCATCTGTTCCTCAGATTTTCTTCTTCAGAAGAAGCGGTTTATCTGGCCATTGCTAGATAGGCATTGTTTGATTGGATATTCTCTTTATGTGCTTCAGTGACAGCATATAGTGGAACTTGCTTCGTTCTCCTCTCTGTGAAGCACAATGGATCTGCATCGTTGCAAGCCACCGTGCTCTCGCTTCATTGCAAGTGACAACCCGCACGTTAAGTGAGTGAAATGCCTCGGCCTGTCACATGCACGCAAGGCTATTTATGGCGCTTCAAGTTTTGAGAGAATTTTAAGCTTAAAACTCTGCGCAGGAGGCTTGCTTGCTTTGAAAAGGATTCGTCTGCTCTCCCCCGTCGTTCTGTGACCAATGAAGCGGCTGAGGCTCTTCAAGAATACGTGGCCTGGGGATCGGATGTTGAGCTTAAGGCTATAAAGAGTGAGCAAGTCGGTTTCTCCCTCTCTCGCCCCAGCGCTCCTGTCCTCTGTGGTTCTCCCTGTCTTATCCGATACCTCTGGGGATAGATGGCTTTGCTCATCCATGGCCGGATTTGAGACTATATGCATCCTCTCCGGTCAAGTTGATCCCTGCAGTCCTTTGCAGGGTGAGGGAGTGCAGAATTTGTCTCCTATTGGTAGCCCCATTCTGGCCATCCCAGACGAGGTTTTCGGAGCTGAGCTCCCTGGTGGAGGGGTCCCTGTGGGAAATTCCAAACAGGAAAGATGTTCTCAGCTACAGAGCAGGATTTGACATCCTCGACCCGAGATATGGAGGCTGTGGGTGTGGCCAATAAGGGGCAAGTCGCTAATGGCTTCTAGTCTTCCTGCTAATGTTCAGGAGACCATTGATAAAGCTTGTGCTCCTTCTACTAGACGGCTGTATTTGGAAGGTCTTTGAGTCGACTCGTGCAGTGAATCTAGTCAGCTGCCTGGTTGGTTCAGTGCTGTAATTAAAGATGAGTTAATTACAGGATAAGTTTGTGGCCGGAGAAGCTGCAACTACTTTGAGGGTTTACGTCGTCGCTATCACCGCCCGTCGAGAGTCAGACGAGGTCCCCCTTAGGTTGACACCATCTGGTGTCTTCGTTTTTGCGTGGAGTTAGACACTTGAGGCCTGCACATCCTGTAAGTGTCCCCACCTGGGATTTATCGGTTGTTTTGAAAGGGGGTTATTGGAACACCCTTTCGAACCTTTAGTCAGCTCCTGACCGGATTCTGACGCTCAAGGTGGCACTCAGTAATACTTGTTAGCATTAGCCTCTCTCAAGTGTGTGTGGGATCTGCAGGCTCTTTCTGAAGCCTTGCATGGAGTTTGCTCCAACCTTGCATGGAGTTTGCTCCGAGTTTCTGTGACCCAGGCCTGTTTGTGTCCCCGAAGTTTTGTCTACGTCCTTTCGCTCTCAAATGGTTGTGCTTCATTCTTTCTGTCCTCTCCAGGCTTTAAACGTGTATGTGGACCACTCTGGCCAGTGGAGCAATTCGTCTCAGTTGTTTGTATGCTTTGGGGCCAGCCGCAGAGGGCTCGCCGCATCTAAGCACAGAATCTCTCATTGGGTGAGAGGCACAATTTCTTTGGCTTATGAGGTGCGGAAGCTCCCTTCACCTCTGGGTGTTAGGGCTCAGGAGTATCGTGTCTTCCCAGGCTCTTTTTGGAGTTCCTTTGGAGGATATTTGTGTGGCGGCAGGTTGGTCCACTCTGTACACTTTTATCAAGTTTTAAAACCTAGATTTGGATGCGGCCCCTGGTTCTTTCCGAATGAGCTGGTCGCTTTTGTCCTGGTTGAGTTTGGCGTGTTCACTGTATTAAGAGTGAAAGACGTAGCTCCACTGAGGAGGTGCCCACGCCATCAGCCAATGAATTGGTGTGATTCTATATGGGTTCAGACAATCAGCACTGCCCTAGGGCATTTCCCATTGCGCCATTGCTACACAGCGTCTCGTTCCCTATTCAGAGTTACACAGGTAACCAGAGACGTTTTCCTAGAACATCAGTAAGATAGCAAGTGGGATTTAGATTTTACACAACAGTTCAATAAACATGAAGTTAATATTAAGTGACTTTTTAGACTTAATATTATGAATATTTTGTCATGAAAGAAAATCCAAACAAAGTCATAGCAGGACAGTAGTACATCTTAGAGCCAGATGGAATTTCGAAAGAATCTGTAGAGTGAATGAAATAATGACCTGCTCACTGATCCTGAAGGAATTAGCTGTTTTGAACAAATTGGTTGAATTAATGATTCAATGACTCACTCAATAAGCAGCAATCAATTCAAATTTGTATATTCTATATTTTTTTTAAATATTTGAATATGTTTATTTATATTAAATGGAGTTCACTGGAATTTGAAATGACAAGTGTAATTTGTACCACCTGAGGGGAGAGAAGCTGAGGCACTTGAGCACGTAGAGTAGGCTGGGCGGAGCTAAGAGGTGGCACTGGTGGCTGAGGGGGCGGGGCCTGCTGCTGCATGACCCGAGTTTGTGCTGCTCCGTTAGTGCCGAACATTCCATTCTGCATCTAGGAAACAGAGAGTAAAGGGAGGGTTGGGTAGCTCAACATTTTTTTGCCTGCTCAAATTTTTATACAAAAAATAATGTGCTTTTAACATAGACCTGAACACAATGTCATATTGTCCTACCGTTTTCAGATTCAAAGTAAATAATTACAAATAAATAAATAAATACATTTTCAAAAAATAAAAAAATGAAAAATAAGTAAATATCATGCAAACATTAGAGATGCACCGATTGATCGGCTGGTGACCGGAATCGGCCGGTTTTCACGTGATCGGCCATGATCGGCGACCGGCCGGTCAGTCTGACATAATCCGATTTTATGCCGGTCAAATGCACTTGGGCGCCGCATGATTAACATCGCGCAACATCAGCATCACACGTGCACACGGAACGTGCACATGTAGGAAACCTCGTGAATTACGGCCGTTTCACACCACAAGGTGCAGCGCGTTTTTTTTTTTTGTTCGGCGTGCATGTTAATCAATGAGTGCATTCACACCGCGAGCCGGAGCAGCGCGTGAGCGTCGAGCAGGAGCGTCGCGGGAGCAACAGTGAAGCGCGGGTTTCGGCGCCGAATCTATTTTTGCTGCGCTCAATTTAAGTGAAAGCACACTTTTGATGGACAAAATAAATATGATTTCATCCAAAAAGTGCCCAAAATGCAAAGAATTTGCATGTCTGGTGTGTTTTAACAAAAACTGAAGTAGGCTAGGCTATGTCAGAAAGAAAATGTAGACTCAAAAATATTTATAGAAAATTTACCCATTTAAACTTGTTTTTATTATTATTTAATTGTTTCCCTGCACATGCTCCACTTGTCCTGTTTAGCTTGGCTGGACATGTGTCAGATGAGAGAAGAACTGCTTGAGAAATATAACTTGCCATTGATATACAACAAGGGATTGCAATAGGCCTGTGTGTGTGTGAGAGAGAGAGAGATAAATATCTTTATACTGCAAGGCTATATTTATTGAATTTTTATTTGTTATTTATATATTATTTTATTGCCATTACCTGTTTTCATACAGAAGTTTAGTTTGCTAAATATATCAAATTTTTTTTTATTGGATATTGGATGTGAAAAGGAAATGGTTCTTCCATAACACTGCACTTTAGATGTGTGAGAATTTTTCACACTAGGAGTCATTTATATAGTTCTATTTTATAGCGATTATCTGTTAAAAAAATGTTCTATGCAAAATGTTCTATTAAAGAGAAGATAGAAAATAAATATTTGTGTGTGCTGTAAAGTGGTTTGAAAAAATAAAATCGGAATCGGCTAAAATCGGTATCGGCAGGTCAAACTCAAGGAAAAATCGGAATCGGGATCGGCCTAGAAAATTGTAATCGGTGCATCTCTAGCAAACATCACATCAAACGGTAGGGCATGATATCAGACAATGCAGATGAATAGACTAGGTTAAATGCATGCATCTAAACCTAAAACTACTCTGTGCGATGCCCTATGCAGATATTTCAAAACACTCACCTGTCTGTTGTTCAAGTTTTGCATGGACAGGCCAGAAGAGACAGCACCCAATCCGTGGCTAGGGAGGCTGCTATTGGCCAATGGGTGCTTGAGGCCAGGAGAAGGCATAAATGGTGAGGTTGAAGCATCATCTGACAGCCTGCCATCCTGAGAGACCAGAACATATGTTGAAAAATTTACCCAGCAAAAATGTTTTGCCACTTCAGTCCAGAAAAATGTATTGGAATTTTTTCTCCAATTTATTCAATCAAATAAAATCTCAAAAAATTTTTTAAGACAAGGCTATACCTTGTCCAGGAAGGGGGCACGATCCAGTGAGGGGTCTTTTGAGAGGTTTGTGGGTCGGCACACCATGGGCCTATTCATTCCATTACTGTAGTCTGACATGCACATCCCCCGTTTGTCCAGTTCAGTTTTTTTCTCCAACAAAGCGCCTAGGGAAAGGCAAGTACAAAATTAGTGTTCCAGACCAAGATCATGACTCACTGCATGTCTGTCTGCTGTTATGGGTTAAATTCAAAAGGAACTACATACTCATGGCCTGATCTAGATTCATATTGTTGCTCTTTAGGGCTTCTTCTGCAGGATCCTTCTGTACCAGGTAAAATAAAACAAACTGTGATGCTAAAAAATATATATTTGACATGTCTTGTTAATTATGGAATCAACATATCTTTTCAAAATAAATAAGTTTTAACATACTGGAAAACCCATGTCTGTAAGCTGCTTGATAAGTCTGGTCATGATCCAAATGTCATCCGGCTGGTTGGAAACCTTGCCCTATAATGAACAAAAAGCACTCCATAAGGCAAAAACATACCACATAAAGCAAATAATATATACATACAGTATGGGTCAAAGACAAAAAAAAAGGGGTTTTCAAGGATCAAACAGTACGGAACACAACGGAACACTGGCACAGAGGAACTTTCAGAAAGTTTTTTCTTCCAGCTGATGACTGATAAAAACATTGACAGCCAATCAGAGTCCATTCCACTTCAAAGAGCTAGAGCATTTAAAGCAGCAGAGACAACAAAACTGCAGTGCATGCTTAGAATAAACAGAGCATTATTGTTCACTGGTGTGGACGCTAATCTAGTCATCGTTTATATTTATCATTCTTGGTGTGAACAGGCCTTAAGAGTGTCACCAGCAACTCTCTCTGTTCATGGGCATCTAAAATAAATCAACGACACAAATAAAACTACAGTATACCAAAATGCATTAAAATAGTACTATTTATTAAGTTTAACACATTTGTCAGTGCTAAACATTCCTCATTTATCTTTAATATAAATAAGATGCTAAAATTGTTATCTATACTGTGATACTGTCATTCAGTGTAATGGATAATACTGTGGTGTAACAGAGAATTTGCATTACACTGAATGACAAAAACATTACTCTTTCTGAATGACGGTACTTCTTCTTCAGCTTATTGCAGGCTATCAACTAGACACCTATATCTAACAGTAAGCTTGACCAGTAAAGTTAATCACAATTATTAACAACATTTACTTATTTTTCCAATGACGTGGGTTTTTGTAACTTAGGATTACTACACCATTAAAAGGTTAAATTATATTAAATATTTAAGAGCAATGAACTCATTTTGATGCAGCACCACTTGGTCTTTAGGATGCCTTTTCATAATGTCACAGACTGTCGAATGACTATCAGTTTTTTATATGATTTCAGACTGGCTTCTTTTCCTTTTACACTAAATGACCTCTAACAAACTGCATATTTGAGACAAAAAAGTCCCCTGGTTAATTCAATACTTGGACCATTAGGGTGAATAACAATTTTACACTTTGGAACATTATTTCACCCATATTTCGACATTTAATTTTCATAAAAGTTATCTGAAACATGAAAAGTAGACACTTTACTTGCATTTAATGTTTTTTTTTTTTTTTTTTTTTTTTTATGTATATAAAATCACTTTAGTAAATGGTGAAGTGTCGTCTTTGACCCATAGTAATTATTAATAAAAAATTATTAGTCCGAAAAAAAAGTTTACATAAACCATTTCTTAACCACACAATGAATATATGTGACACTGAGTATGCATTACAGGACAGTGTACTGGTGGGTTTGAATGGCCTCAATTACCCTTTGTGGGCCCTTCTTGGATTGACCCCATGAGTTACAAGAGGAGTCTTGGGATGTGGGACTGTTCCATATGTCACCATCATCAGCATCCCACTGGCTGGTGTTCATGCTAGTCTCTTCCCCTCCAGATCCCCAGCCATCTTGCATAGGTTTGGGACCTGGAAAAATACAATTGGTCAAGAATGCTCATAATCAGAGCCATATAACACTATATATTTTTATCTATGCGTAGTTATGTGGATGGTTGACTAAATTATTCAATTTCATCTGCCCAATACTAAAAATATGGTTACATGTTGCCCATATACCAGGATCCAGAGAAAAACCTTTAAGGTGAAGTGTGTAATATCTGCTACACCAGGGTCACTAAACAGAATTGCAAACATAATTGCTGCATCCTAACTATATAATATGGAAAAAACAGTACGCAAACAGTAGTATGTCCGAATACATTACAGTATTCGAAAAACAGTAGGTGAAAAGCATCCAGATGACCTATTACGTCCACCAAAATTCTGAAGGGCACATTCAACGGACACTTTACTGCACCATGAGGCCACGGGAGAGGAGTTGTGAATGGCAGTGAAACGACACAACTGATGCCGTAGGTCACATGACAATGACAACATGGCGGATATAGTATGTTCGAATTTTATTAATACTTCCAGTGTTTCCCACACATAGATTAATTTGTGGCGGAGCGCCACAGAATCAACACTGGCCGCCATATATTGCGTTTGGTTATTCTTTTTTTTTACGCTATTTAAAACACGCAGCGTATTTGTTCAGCTGCATTTCTCCGTCTCTCTCGGCCGCCAAAGCGAATTTTTGTCCAGCCAAAGCCTTATTTGATCGGTGAGTGATGAAAATGATTGCTGCGCTTGTGACATGTTACTGAATGAACGAGCAGAGAGAGAGCACCGGCCGCGCACGCGCACTCTCACCGTCTTCAAACTGTCTTGCTCTCTCTCGCTCCCTCACGCATATTAATCAAAATCAATTGAGAACTGACACGATGGTAAAAGATAGGAAGACCGAAGTTCACGTGGAGCATTCGGATATTTTTTCCCCGAATTACCGCTGGGTGTGAATTGTGCTAAAAACTGGTTGCCTTATCTTCTCTGAAAAGTGTATTTGCTTGTCTCAGCATGTTAAGCTGGGATAGTATAAACTATTTAAAACTAACACACAAAAATAAAAAAACAAGCTTCAACTTTAAAGTATAGTAATGCAATCAGTGCAGGAGTTTTATTCAACCACCAGAGGTCAGTGTAGTTTAACTTTATCATCATATTTATAATAAAAAAAAAACAACATTTAAGAATCAGCAATGACTTAAGATTTCCCACTTTTGTTACAGCAAGTGCTTTAATGTAAAGAGTTTTATTTTGTTTAATTACCTTCCTGACAGGGGCCTGATCCAGCAGGTGCATTTCCTCTGCCATAAGGTCCACTGGAGTCATAAGCACTTTCACCCCATCCTCCACAGCTCTTAGTGGGTTTGCCTTGGCCCCAAGCTGAAGTGCCATTGTCCACAGAAGGGTTGGAATTGGCTGGCTCGCCCCATGTAGAGGGTTCTGTATTTGACTGGACATTAGGGAGCTCTCCCCATCCTTAATCAAACATTATCAGTATAACTTAAGATGAAGTACTTAAAATACAGAAAATAATATTTTTCAATTGATTAATCAAATAAATAATCAATAGACCGATTATGAAAATAACTGTTAGTTGTTGTCTTATTAACTTGTACATATAATACAAAAAAGTAAGTGCACTGCATCAGATAAAGTCAAATTATTGACTGAAAACTGAAATTTAATAAAAACAGACAGTCTGAACCAATATATAGAGAAAATACAGAAAAAGCTCTCAGAAATATGGAAAAGGCAGATTACAAATATATATCCTAAATTATCCCTCAGCACTAACACTGGAAAAAAAAAAAAAAACATTTGTGGGGATGATAACAGCACATCTAGGCCAAGTACGCAACAGTCATGGGCATGTCATTCCTGGTTCAAATCTAAACCATTTGGGGCAGCAGAATGCACACGGAGGAATCTTAACTGGAGTATGTTATTTTTTTTCGACAACAGTCAACAGATGGAGCTAACCACGACTTTAATCATTTAAGCAATTCTATTAATGTTTGTCACATGTACAGAGGACTAGAATAGGCATTAGAAAGGGAAAAATATATGCATTCTCTCACCTGGATTTCTCATGGGCATCCTGTTAAGAGGAGATTCACCTTGACTGGGTGAGCCATTGTTGATGTTGCCATTGACATGGTTCTGAGTGGGGCCTTGGCTGTGGTGTTGGTGATGGTTGCTGTTATTGTTGTTGTTTGGCCCAGTGATGCTATGACTCCTGCCATTCTTGCTGGTTCCTGTATGGTTTTGGGAGTTATTCCTGTCCCACATGTTCACACTCTTGCAGTAAGTACTGGGGTCACCCCAGGAGGAAGTCCCATCATCAATTTCCATTTTGCGACGAATAGAAGATGGAGATGGTTCATCCCAGCCTGTGGCCTCATCTCCTGGATCCTGGTGGCCACCTGATGCCCAGCCAGAGTTGCTCTGTTTCACAGAATTTGGGCCACACCATGATCCTATGCCTCCAGCTCCACTGTTGCCACATGTGGATTCCTGAAGTTTTCCACCCCAACCTTGGGCTGAACCATTGGAATGTTGAGAATCACCCCAACCACCACCCTGTGTTGGAGCGGATTTACCCCAGCCTCTCTGGGTTTCCTTCCAGTTTCTGTTTTCAGGGTCCCTAGAGGAACTTCCAGAGCCACTTTTCCGTATTTCTGAAGAGTCACCCCACTCTCCACTATTACCACTGCCACTACTTCCCCAGCCTGAGGAGGTTTTGGGTCCATCACCCCAACCTTGTGTTTTCTTCTGAGAAGTACCATCATCCCAGCTAGGAGACTTTTCTTCAGAAGCCCAAGATTGGCCATTACAGCCATTGGTGTTGAGACCCTCAGCAATGGGATCGCGCCAGCCACATACTGATCCATTGGGAACCTTTTTATTTGCAGGAGGTTCGCCCCATCCACCATTAGGTTGAGCAGAGGCTGGGGTTGACCCTCCCCAGCCTGTGTTTGGCGTGGCTCTGCGAGGTTCCTCGCTCTTGCTTGTGTCCATTCTAAGGGGTGCATTGTGGTTGGGATTGGCGCATCCAGGAGGAGATGGTGCAGGTCCAGTTAAAGGTGTGTTGGACGAAGACCCCCAGACCTCGCCGCCTGCATCATTCTTTTTGTCTGGACTTTGCTCCATTTCCCAAACAGTGTGTTGACGAACTGGAGTCTGTCCCCAGCCTGAGTTACATAGGACACGTGGGTCCAAGTCCTGCCTTGGCAGCAAAGGGGTCAAATCATCACTTAAGGACCTCTCTCTTCTTCCTGGGTGGCCCTCACTACTATCCCTGCTGCCCTCACTTGCTGGAGTATCAGGGCCCCAGGAACTCATATGTTCTTGGGATGGACCATCATTAGCATCCCATCCTGTACCGTCAGTGCTTGGCTGTTTGCCCCATCCTGTACCGTCAGTGCTTGGCTGTTTGCCCCAGCCGCCACCACTGCTAGCTCCTCCATGCCCCCAAGAGGAGACGCTTGCAGAATCACAGCCTGAGTCCTTTGATTCTCCATTTTTGGCATCTCCGTTGCCCCAGAAAGCAGTTCCAGCTTCGATGGCAGGCTCAGTAGGTGACTGACTGAGGTTTCCTCTCCAGCTGTTCACTGGACTCATTGGCTCTGGTTTAGTATTATTTGGTCCATCAGTTTTAAGGTTAGGAGGTTTCATGTTGAAAGATACATTTGTGGGTGACTGGTGCTGTTCTGGGATATCCGGGTTTCCCCATGCACAGTCCCCTACAAGGTTTCCATTGACACAACCAATGCTACCATTTCCAATGGTGCAGTGAGGGTGTGCCACTCCTCCTTGGCCACACCTACTAAGTGAAAGTGAATTTGAGTAAACTATGCTACTAGGGCCTGACCCTGCCCCAGGCCCCTCATGTCCAAGAGCTGGCCAAGCAGCAGGGTTGGCACTGGGGTTTAGGTTCAGATTAGAAGCACCCCAGCTGGACTGCCCTCTACTGCCCATGGGCAAGTCAACCTTTCCTTCTGAGACCCACCCCCTGTTAGGGCCACCTTGACTAGAGACCATACTAGAAGTGAGATTAACGCTGGCTTTGCTGGTTGGGTAATGACCCTGCTGGCTAGCTCCTGTAGCCATAATAGTGCTACTACTGTTGCTGATGACCTCTGATGTGCGTTCAGCGTCCAAGGTGCATTCTGGTGTCTGCTGGCTCTTGCCGTATGTAATGGAAGGCCAAGTGTCTGTGTCGTTACGGGTAATAATCACTTTATCCTGGTTGCCGCTGCTGCTTTTGGTAACTGGGATATTCCAATGACAATTCTCATGCTGGGGTCCCAGGCCACTTTGAGGGGGAAGTCCTGTAAAACAAATACACAGGATAGATTTTTTTTATAGCAAAAATGTAAAAAAAAAAAGAAAGAAAAAAAAAGTGCAAGACATCATGTATCTTAAAAGAAAACTATTACCAAGGGATATTTATTTTAGATTTTATTTTCATTTTAGTGTGGTCTGCAAGGTCCCCACAAAAATCAAGCTTCATCAACATGCTCTGCAGATACTCAGAAGATGCATAAACCTAGATGTATTCTCTCTCTCTATCCCACACGCACGCACCCACATGTATTACCCATACCCTTAAAGGGTCATGCGGCAACTATATGATTCACTAAAAAAATCAAATATAGCACCCATGACTAACCTAAGGTTTAGTTAAAGGGGTCATGACATGAGAAATACAATTTTCCTTGATCTTTTGACATATAAGAGGTCTTTGTACCACTAAAACATACTGTAAGTTTCAAAGTTTGAAACACTGTCCTCATTATAAAAAAGTATTAAATCAACCAAGCTCTAAAAACATCTTGTTTTAATATTGTGGGATCTGTGACGCAACAGGTAAATACATTTAGATATGACTGCCTCAAGAGCAAAACATAGACAAAAAAGTTATACACTGACAAAAAGTTATACATCATCGCACCACGGACCCCGCCCACTGGCGCTCAGTTGCTTAATAGTTGATGTGAGCACCACATCAAAAGCAAATAGAACCCATTATAATCATTGTCTACCCTGGATACAGTGTACAGATACCCGTGACGCGTCCCGTTTAAACACCTCACTTGCGTCTCTGTACAGACTTCAGAAGGACCCCATACAGTGTCAGGAACAAGTAGATCAGGGTTTCTCAAATCCAGCCCTGGAGGCCACTCTCCTGCTAAGTTTAGCTCAAACCATGATTGAACTCCCTTACCTGCAATTTTCTAGTAACTTTGAAGACATTGACTAGCTTGTTGAGGTGTGTTTGATTAGAGTTGGAACTAAACTCTGCAGGGGAGTGTCCCTCCAGGACCAGATTTGAGGAACCCTGAAGTATAAGGTTTATTAAATTTATTTTTAATAGTGCCCCTGATCGCGTCGGAGGATTATGTTTGTTTTGGAGCATTTGACTGCAGATTGTTTTGTAAACAAAGCACAGTGTAATGGAGATTTTGCAAAAATAAATGTGGTTGAAAAATAAAGCAACCAACTATATTGTATCTGACGACAGCTACATCGCAAACCACAAGTAAACAATTTCATAACACTTTGTCTGTAAATGACGGTTTTATATAAATAGAGAAGGGGCGTTAATAATTTTCCTATGGAATGACGTTAGCCAGGGGTGGGAGATATGGCAAAAATATCATATCACAATTTTTTTCAGGACAATCACGAATCACGATTTTATCACAATTCTTTTTCGAGTTGGTTTTACTATTTTGCAAGTGATTGAGCATTACAGCCAAACCAATGTCCCTATTTTAAAAACAAAGCCTTACAAGGAAACAAAATATAAAATACAAAAGAATAGCATACATTTAGGCCAAAGTGGCCAAACCTTTGTCATTAATTTCCTTGTTATTAAAAAATAAGAACAAAGATACACATTACATATACATAACATACTATACAAATATAATACACAGTGCTTTTGAGCTACAGTAGGTGTATTTAATAGTAACATTCAAGAAAGAAATTAAATGAACAAATATAAAAATAAAACACTACATAGACTTCACTGTATATTATACATTGATTCTTATTAAAGCTACTATTAAAGTTCTCAGAACAGTGAGGGATTTTCTCTTTGTTTTTTTGTTGTTTTATTAACATTAAATGGATAGTTTAACATTTACTCTCTCAAGTTGCTTTAAACCTGAATAAGTTTCTTTCTTCTGTTGAAAATAAAAGTTATTTTGAAGAATGTGGTTAACCGAACGAACAGTTGCTGGTCCCCAGTGACTTCCATAGTATATTTTTTCCTACTATGCAAGTCAATGGGGACCAGCTGATTACCCACATCCTTCAAAATATATTATTTTGTGCTCAGCACAAGAAAGAAATTAATACAGGTTTGGAACAACATGAGAGCAAATAATGACAGATTTTTATTTTATTTTTGGGTGAACTATCCCTTTAAGGACAAGTGGCAGCATGTTTATTACAGGTTACTGTCACTTTAAGACCGGCATGCATCTCATAAACAACACACATATGACACACACTCGATTTTCTCGCGCAATAAGACTCGAAAGATAACTTAGTCCAGTAACCAAGAGCTGTTTGACAGGCTTTTAGTGCCTGTGCGCTAGGGTTGGGCCGATCGTGATGGCTGACAGACATCACGATGTTTAGACTGCTTCGGCTAAACATCGTGATGCCCCCCCCCCCATCAGAGATTTCTGTCTGTTGGATTTATTACAGCGCGTGAATTCATCAGTTTCTCCCGAAATACATGAAAGTAAGTGGCCGGTGAACTGGGAGAAAAATAGAGTTGACTTTATAGTTATTTACACTGTCTCTCTGATATGAATAAAAACCGTCGCCACATATATTTGAATGGGTTGTTGCTGCTTCCATAGACACCATTGTGTATTTTACAAACTATAAATGTATTGTTTTGCTATAAATTATATGTATTTAAATGTCTGAAACCTAAAATAAAATAAAAACTCTCCCGATGTCATCGTCCATCGCGATGTTTCACTGAAGACATAGTCTGATGCCAAATTGGTAGACATCGCCCAACCCTACTGTGCGCTTAGGGGGTATGCGCTCGGAAAAGTACATGTTAGAACACCACATCAGTACCTGAATGAAATGTTAAACCGACAAGGCTTTTTAAATCACATGCAAAAAATGAACTTTTGTGAATTGTCCCATGAGTGTAACTCTACTCTACGTTAACATAACTTGAGATGTGAATGTACGTCGAGTTGTTGAGACGGAGGCACCAGAACTGCAACTGATAGAAAACATTGTAGGGCGATACTACGATATTTCTTCAAAAGCAGTATCTCTGTATCCCTGACTCATGACTAAGATTAAGATCACCAAAATGACATTTAAAGGTTTGTTACAAAAAAAAAATTCTTCATGCCTAAAAATAGCTTAAATGTAACTCTACAACTGTGCCTCATTTAATATGTAGTTCTATGAATATGCAAATTAGACATGCCTCCACTCACTCACGCCAGCTCAGAGATCCACTCGTTGATGATCACATATTGAAGTGATTGGTTACAAGGTAGTTTGTGTGTGACGTCAGAAACACCGGCGATTTCAAACCGCGTTTTTGAGACTGTCTTTGGTTCACTGCAGTTTCCAGGAGAAAATACTCAGCAATGGTCGGTGTTGACTTGTGAATTTGACTTAAAGCATATTAAAAACACCACATAGACGTATAAACAACATTAAAATATTAATTTTCACCACAAGGGGACTATTATAAGTGAACCTCAAGGAAAATATTAAAATAATAAAAAAAGCAATAGTGTATTCTTTTGCAAATTTTGCATCATTGTACAAGTCTTTTCACTTTCCTTTAGTGTTTGACTGCACTGGGTCACTTAATTTAGACAATGAACTAATCAGTTGCTGATTCAATGCGAGGAAGATTGTCTGTCAAACAGAAGGAATCAATTTGTGTCAGCTCAAATTAATGTGCGGCTTATGATACCGCCTGGCCACAAAAGTGCCCAGTCCCTCAGAACACGGTTCTTCCATCTATACACTTATCTCCCCTTTCCAGGCAGCCTTATCACACAGGGCTATCAGACTACAGTGAATTTCTGCACCATGCATCAAAGTCCCTTTCAAGGAAAGTCTGTTCAATCTGAGGCTATATTGGACATTCAAGACCAAGTCCTATTTACTATAATGGGGAAATCCTAAAATCTCAAAAACTACTTAAAGCCTTACAAAGCCATCTGCAGTTCTTGCGTCTCAGGACAGTGAATGTTTCTATGGCAACTGGAGTTTCTAACAGCAGCTGCAGTGACGCGAAGACTTTACCAATTGGCGATTGGCTCTTATTTAGAAGGCGTGACTTATTCCGCCATATTACTCGTTGCTCCAATTCATGTTAATATGAGTGCACAGTCATGGTACATATACATTATCTCACAAAAGTGAGTACACCCCTTACATTTCAGCAAACATTTATCTTCTCAAGGGACAATACTATAGAAATGAAACTTGGCTAGATTAGAGTAGTCAATGTGTATATATGTCCTGTCCTCTGAAAATAACTCAACATACAGCCATTATTGTCAAAATAGCTGGCAACAAAAGTGAGTACACCCTAAGTGAACATGTCAAAACTGTGTCCAAAGTGTCAATATTTTGTGTGAGCACCAGTGTTATCTAGCACTGCCTTAATCCTCCTGCCCATGAAGTTCACCAGAGCTGCACAGGTTGTTGCTGGGTTCCTCTTCCACTCCTCCATAATGACATCACGGAGCTTCGCCACCTTCCGCTTGAGGATGCCCCACAGGTGCTCAATAGGGTTCAGGTCTGGAGACATACTTGGCCACTCCATCACCTTCACCTTCAGCTTCCTCAGCAAGGCAGTTGTCATCTTGGCGGTGTGTTTGGGGTCGTTATCATGCCGTACAGCGCAGTTTCTGAAGGGAGGGCATCATGTTCTGCTTCAGAATTTCACAGTACATATTGGAAACCATGTTTCCCTCAATGAAGCGCAGCTCCCCAGTACCAGCAGCACTCATGCAGTCCCAGACCATGATGCTACCACCAACATGCTCGACTGAAGGCAAGACAAATTTTCTTGATACTCCTTACCAGGGCTTCGCCACACCTGCTGGACACCATCTGAGCCACACAAGTTTATCTTAGCCTCATCAGACCACAGGACATCGTTCCAGTATTTCATGCTCTTGGACAGGTTGCTTTCAGCAAACTGTTTGCAGGCTTTCTTGTGAGCCAGCTTCAGAAGAGGCTTCCTTCTGGGATGACGGCCATGCAAACCGACATGTTCTAGTGTGTGGCGTATGGTCTGAGCACTGACAAGCTGACCTTCCGCTTATGCAACCTCTAAAGAAATGCTGGCAGCACTCATGAGTGACGCGTCTGTTTTTTGAAGCCAGCTTCTGCACCTGACGCACAGCACAAGGACTCGACTTCTTTGATTGACCCTTGCGAGGCCGGTTCTGAGTGGAACCCATCTTGGAAAACCTCTGTATGACCCTGGCCTCTACTGTAACTCAGTTTCAGGGTGTTACCAATCTTCTTATAGCCTAGGCCATCTTTGTGGAGAGGAACAATATCAAACCCTTAAAGAGTTATTTGCCATGGGATGCCATGTTGAACATCCAGTGGTCAGTATGAGAGAATTGTACTCAAAGCACAAATTTTAACTGCTCTAATACAAGATAGATACACAAATTTGTATGGTCCTGTCAAGCAGACAAAAACATGAAAATGGTGAATGGGACATGTGGCTTTGCATGGTTAAACGACATACAGCTATTATCACTTAGGGTGCACTCACTCTTGTTGCCAGCTATTTTGACAATAATGGCTGTATGTTGAGTTATTTTCAGAGGACAGTAAATATATACTGCTATACAAGCAGCACATTGACTACTCTAAAATATAATCAAGTTTCATTTCTATAGTATTGTCCCTTGAGAAGATATACAAAAAATGTTTCTGAAATGTGAGGGGTGTACTCACTTTCATGAGATACTATATATATATATATATATATATATATATATATATATATATATATATATATATATATATATATATATATATATATATATATATATATATTATAGTATATTATATTACATATTAAATTATATTATACTATATTAGTGCTGTCAAATGATAAAAATATTTAATCGCGATTAATCGCATTATTGGCATAGTTAACTCAAGATTAATCGCAATTAATCACACATTTTTATCTATTCTAAATGTCTCTTGATTTCTTTTTGTCCCATTCTTTTTTTCTAATTTTAATGCTCTTATCAACATGGAAAAGTGGATCGGCTTGCTTTGTGCAAATGTTTTTTTTTTATTGAAAACAACATTGACAATACTGTGTTCAATTTCACACTAACATTCTCACTTGGAGCAAATAATCTCTCACACAATGTAACACTGTCCATCAATAAAAGGGTGAAAGAAATACTGACAAGGCCCTGATATTGACGAGGGGGCAGAGAATTCGCATCAGCTGTGTGTGTGTGCTTGGCCATCAAGTGGTATTTCAGACTGGACGTCCTGCGATGATGATAGCTAAATTCACAACGACAATACACACAGATCACTTTGGTCTCGTCAATGGAACCATTTGGAAACTTTTTAAAAGTAAACTTTCCATTCAGAATCTTATTGGCATCCATTTCGGCGTCTCGCGTTCGCCATCCACACAAAACGTAATGTTAACCAACTATTTTACCGGCTCGCAAGCCCAAACAAGTCTGTGTGTCGTTGTGCCTATTGTTTTGTTTCCGGTCTAGCTAGATCCGCTTGCTCTTTCAAAACAGCCATTGAAATGAATTGGTTTCATAGCGCCACGCATGTCGCATCCTGTTGCAAAAGCATGTGAAAACAACGACAAAGTTTGCTAGGCAAAAAGGCCATTAATCGCGCGATTAACTGACAGCCCTAATATATATATATATATATATATATATATATATATATATATATATATATATATATATATATATATATATATATATATATATATATATATATATATATATATATATATATATATATATATATATATATATATATATATATATATATATATGTGTATGTGTGTATGTGTGTATGTGTGTATGTATGTATGTATGTATGTATATATATATATATACATATACACACACACACACACTATGTATATATAGCAAAACATTACATACAAAGCCTAATATACAAGGACTATTTGAAAATTAAGATGTGTTTGTTACATTACATGTAAACAAATGTGCCGTTATCTGTATCATAAATTAACAAGGCATACCATCACTGAGTTTAAAAGACTGCTTGATTTAGTATTATCAAAGAAGAAACAATTGAGTTGAAACGTATGAATAACCTGATATCTTAGATAGTTGACAAATACAGATTAACAGGGACTTTAAGTCACATAAATAAACGTTAGAGACCATAACAGATTTAATAAGAAATTATAACACAAATTCTGTAATGATACCAGTAAGTTCCTACTGTTACTACTGCACAACTTCTAATGTTTGCTGCACAAAATGTAAAAAATAGAGAAAAAAAAAAAAAAAGCATGTCAAAGAAAAGAAAAAGACACTAAAAAAGAAGTTCAGGCAATCCAGTATGAAGGTAAAAGAGTAGCAAAACTCGAGCACGTAGATGTGAATTTCAGAACTTGTACAATAAATATTCATACTTGTATGTGAACATTTACACTCACAGCTCCAATGTGAAAACATGTAAAATAAAAATCTGAAGTTGAATGTTGAAATTTGCACTCACAGACAATAGTCACAAACCTGTATTCTGAATCTGAAGCTGCAGACAAGTAGTCACAAATGTGTAAAATGCCATTCACAAAAATACAATGACAGTCACAAACATGTAAAAAATTTTTGCACTTCTTCTAACATTCAAATTCGCAGTACAACCTCAAATTGGCACTTGCAACTTCTCAAATATGTCACTGCAAGTTCAAATTTCGCGCCTTGACTTTTGCTACTCTTTTCGCGATCTATGAGGTGCAAAACTGATTTGTGCACTTGTAACTCAGCGCGTCGAGAGAGAGAGGGGGGCGGGAGCGGGGGTGTTCAAAGGAGCCGTTTTATTGGTTGGTGCCTAGCCAATGAAATAGGACTTCAATTGTACGCGATGATCTCACGAAACCCGCCTCCTCGTGGATGTTCTGAAACGCTAACATGGCTTAATGCATTAGACTGATATTAAAAGACATAAATGATATTATCAAATGATATTATCAAATGATATTATCAAACTTAGTAAACACAATAATGCATACTACAGAAAAGCAGATGAGCACAGAATATGAACGCAACACGTTAAATTAAGACAGTGGTATTAAAAGACCAAACTCAGGAAACACCATAAATAAAGCATACAGAAAAGCAATTGAGCAGAATATGAACGCAACTCATTTAATTGTACGTTAAGCATTTTCCTCATAGAAAACCAAGAAAACGCTTAATGAGGCTTAAATGGACCAACAGTTAAAAAAAAAAAAAAAAACACAATTCGTTATACATTATTAATAAAACAAAGGCAGCTGGTCTATTTGCTCTGAACACAAATTTGCTTTCTTTCGTCATATTCTGTGCTCATCTGCTTTTCTGTAGTATACATTATTAGTATGGTGTTTACTAAGTTTGATAATATCATTTATGTCTTTTCAAGCAGTCTAATGCATTAAGCCATGTTAGCGTTTCAGAACATCCACGAGGAGGCAGGTTTCGTGACACCATCACGTACAATAGAAGTCCCATTTCATTGGCTAGGCGCCAACCAATAACACGGCTCCTGAACATCCCCGCTCCCGCCCCCCTCTCTCTCTCGATGCCACTGAGTTGCAAGTGCACAAATCAGTTTTGCACCTCATAGATCGCGAAAAGAGTAGTAAAAGTCAAGGCGCGAAATTTTAACTTGCAGTGACAGATTTGAGAAGTTGCAAGTGCCAATTTGAGGTTGTACTGCAAATTTGAATGTTAGAAGAAGTGCAAATATATTTTACATGTTTGTGACTGTCATTGTATTTCTGTGAATGGCATTTTACACATTTGTGACTACTTGTCTGCAGCTTCAGATTCAGAATACAGGTTTGTGACTATTGTCTGCGAGTGCAAATCTCAACATTCAAGTTCAGATTTTTATTTGACAGGTTTTCACATCGGAGCTGTGAGTGTAAATGTTCACATACAAGTACAAATATTTATTGTACAAGTTCTCAAATTCACATCTACGTGCTCTCGAGTTTTGCTACTAATTTACCTTCATAATCCAGCAACCCATTCTCCTGCAGACAGGCACTCTCAGGGACGCCATTTTATCAGAGCTGAAATGCAGCCAAGAGAACAAGGCTGCTGTCTACAATTATGTCTCTCTTGCTTTTATTCCCTTTTTCACTTCTCACACACCCTCCTCTGCTTGCTCTCACTATTAGTCACATTCACTCTCCCCACGGAGAGAAAAGAGAGAAAAAAAAAGACTGCATGATAAATTCATAACACATAAGGCGGTGGCTTTTTCCCTTTACCTTGTTACTCAAACATCCTGGACTGAACAAAACAAAGCAGAAAAGGCAGGAAATGGGAGTTTGTACACCTAAAGAGTGGCTCCACATAACTAGTCTCAAAAAGCCAGCGAGATAAATGCTGTGACCATTCGTTATTCAGTATTATTTGGCTCTGATGCCAACAAATGTCTGCAACTGCTGTGTCTGAGAGTCTTTCATCCTGGTGAATACCCAGAAAGGAGAATTTCCAGACTTTGGAAAATTACACCAGTACAAGGATAAAAAACAAGTTTACCTACAAACTTAGATTTTCTTACATTTGCTTTAATACAGTCAACAATTACAGCTTTCCAGTGCCATACTTTCTCTAGGCAGTCTCAGTGACGTATAAGACTGTGATTTTGTCTGAAAATAACTTTCTTCTGTTCTCCGGATCAAAGGCCTCACTTCTTCCCAAGAGTAAAATGGCAAACATGTTTAAAATGCTCATCAGTCATGTTTTCCACTTGATCAGATCAAAGTGTATCTTAGAAGAGTGCTGAGAGAAAGGAGAAAGAAATAGACAGTGACAGAAAAGAAAAAGAGAGAGAGAGAGAGAGAGAGAGAGAGAGAGAGAGAGAGAGAGAGAGAGAGAGAGAGAGAGAGAGAGAGAGAGAGAGAGAGAGAGAGAGAGAGAGAGAGAGAGAGAGAGAGAGAGAGAGAGAGAGAGAGAGAGAGAGAGAGACCCAGACGGGTATCAGCTGGGGAGACACTGTGCTAATGAGGGGGCTGGCATGTGAGACGAGACCACCTCTAGTTTTGACATGGATGAGATCATATCTGTAACATAACTTAAGCATCAATTTCAGCATATTATATACAGCATATTACTGTCAAAGATGTCCCGCTGAATGTCATTAGCTGTAATAGTGTGTTTTAAAAGGGATGGATTTAAAATCTTACAGAGAGGTTTTTACTGTGCAAACATACTAACAACTGAAACAGCACCTTAATTAAAGCACCACCACCACCACCACCAAAAAAAAAATCTAGATTAACTACTTGAGATTAGTTTAAGTTTAAGAATAAAATACAATATTGTATACTTGGAAATACTGACACACTATTACAACTAAAGATAACACAAAAGATATATATATATATGGATATATCGATTCCCAAGGAATCGAACCCAAAATCTTTGCATTGCCAGCACTATGCTCCACTGTTTAAGCTACAGGAAGGTGGCATTGCTCAATTAAGATGACGTGAAAAATAAAAAAATAACTTCTAAGAACCTGTTGCAAGATATTTTCTTGTAAATGCTCCAAAGCAATGTGTCCGATCAGAGTAAGGTAAAGCCGAAACCATACAGGCCAATTTCTAGTTGTTCAAGTGAAACCATTCAAGACGTAAATTATGAAAATAAACTAGATTAAACTAGATTTTTAATGGCATTTGAATCCCAGAAACACATATTTAAAATATTTATAAGCAGACAATCAAATGTATATGAAACAGTGAAGACAATAATGATCCACGAATTGACAAAGCCATTAGGAGCCATGAAACAGCTGGTGAGCCCATGTTCCCAGGGATGTCCCTTCTGCTCAAGCACTGCTCTTCCACCTGCCGTTAAACCAGATTGGAGTGAATCGCAAACACTCTCAGGCATCAACCAGAGGGGTGTAGAGGAGGGGGTCAGTAAACAATAATTGGAAAAAAACACTAGAGACAGAGTCCCACAACCTTGCCGCTCCCATGACCTCAGGCTTAGAATGACACTTAAGAGGTCAATGCCAGGCTTTGTTAAGGCATAGCAGGGTGGGAGACACAATCCTCTGCCATTTAAATCATTGTCCCTGTGGACTTCTACGTTCCAGCTGGGCCATGAGGAGGAAGAAAATTTCTATCTAGTAAGACAACCAATGACAAAAAAAACACCACAATGTATATCTAATCATACCTGATATTGGTCAAGTGAAAAGCCTGTCAAAATAAATATCTTAGTCTCTCCATCAAAAACAAAACATGATTCTCACCCGTGTGCCGTTTGCTGGTGGGCGTCCCAGGAGGGGAGATGACCCCGGTCTGAGTGCAAGCAGAGGTCGGGTTCAGAGCGGCTGTAGGTAAAGGTTGACCCCTCTTCAATAGCTGCCTCTGCTCCTGCTGTCGGAAGCGTGGAGGAACCTCTTTGTGCACATATCGGGAACTGGACTGCTGCAATGGAGGTAACTGTTGTAGGGCATTACTAGGGTTACGCTTGCCATTGCTGGTGGTGGAGGCAGAGGGTACAGGCAGGTTCAGGGTCAGAATGGGACTTGAAGGGATGCTGGGATTGGGTTTAACTGAGTCTGGCACTGCAAGAGATGGGGAAATATAAAGACGAAGTTTAAATTGAGATAAATGAAGTGATAAAATAAGTGGTAATGTATTAACCTGTTAACTGTCTCCCCCTTTTTGAGCATAGATCAATGGTTGTAATTAAATGGTTGTAATTCATGAACGCTTTGGAATATAGGCCTGAGGTTGGTCTTTTTAAAGACACTCAGGAGATTATTGCAGAAAAAGCACTTCAAAAATGAAACAAAACAAAAGTTCAAGTTTAAGTTTACTGTAAAGCAATTGTAAAGAACTTAACATCTTTATTTTATACAAAAAAATATTTTACAAAATAATTTGGACTCTAAAATTGCTATAAAATCAAATACGTGTGTGTGCGCGTGCGACGTCCGTGCATGTTTTTTTTTTTTGCTGAGTTTGACCATATAGTAAATCAATGTGGTTTTGTGAGATAATTTTCATTTTTAGGTGAAATATGAATGTACTGGAAGGGTGAATAACTGCTTAAATTTCTGTTTGTTTGTCACACAGATCTATCAATGGCTTCTGAAGTCTTGAGATCTACTGCTGAAATCACATGAACATTTATTGCACTTTTGTTTCCTTTTGAAGCTTGAAAACTTAGTACATGAGTACTTTTTCTTTTACTGCTCCACAGAATACAGAAAGTCATACAGGTTTGTAGTGACATGAGGGAGAGTGAATTATGGTACGTTTTATTTTAGGATGAGACACTGATCTATATAAATGACTGGGTTTCTAATGACATCTAAAAAAAATTAAGCCATTGCGCCGCTATATTGGTATTCCCTATAATTCTCTCACATTCTATTGAATTAATAAGAGATCATCTGATTTTAATGAGAAAACATTACCTAACAAGTCTCTCTATACACTCTTAAAACACAAACGTCCTAAACATTGATTGGTTATTTGTTTAAAGACGGAATTGTTGACAATTCCGTTCATCTGTAATAAAGATGAAGTTACGTTCATCTTTATTACAATATCAAATATCAGATCAGCTGATGGACGAGAGACACCTGAGTCAGCATTACAAATGTCACAATGATTCTTATGAAATTTTACTGATTTATGCTTTGCAAGTAGAGATGCACCGATTACAATTTTCTAGGCCGATCCTGATTCCGATTTTTCCTTGAGTTTGACCTGCCGATACCGATTTTAGCCGATTGCGATTTTATATTTTCAAACCACATTACAGGACACACAAATATTTATTTTCTATCTTCTTTTTAATAGAACATTTTGCATAGAACATTTTTTGAACAGATAATTGCTATAAAATAGAACTATATAAATGACTCCTAGTGTGGAAAATTCTCACACATCTAAAGTGCAGTGTTATGGAAGAACCATTTCCTTTTCACATCCAATATCCAATAAAAAAAAAGTGATATATTTAGCAAACTAAACTTCTGTATGAAAACAGGTAATGGCAATAAAATAATATATAAATAACAAATAAAAATTCAATAAATATAGCCTTGCAGTATAAAGATATTTATCTCTCTCTCTCTCACACACACACAGGCCTATTGCAATCACTTGTTGTATATCAATGGCAAGTTATATTTCTCAAACAGTTCTTCTCTCATCTGACACATGTCCAGCCAAGCTAAACAGGACAAGTGGAGCATGTGCAGGGAAACAATTAAATAATAATAAAAACAAGTTTAAATGGGTACATTTTCTATAAATATTTTTGAGTCTTCATTTTCTTTCTGACATAGCCTAGCCTACTTCAGTTTTTGTTAAAACACACCAGACATGCAAATTCTTTGCATTTTGGGCACTTTTTGGATGAAACCATATTTATGTTGTCCATCAAAAGTGTGCTTTCACTTAAATTGAGCGCAGCAAAAATAGATTCGGCGCCGAAACCCACACTTCACTGTTGCTCCCGCGACGCTCCTGCTCGACGCTCACGCGCTGCTCCGGCTCCCGGTGTGAATGCACTCATGATTAACATGCACGCCGAACAAAAAAAAAAAAAAAAACGCGCTGCACCTTGCGGTGTGAAACGGCCGTAATTCACGAGGTTTCCTACATGTGCGCGTTCCGTGTGCACGTGTGATGCTGATGTTGCACGATGTTAATCATGGGGCGCCCGAGTGCATTTGACCGGCATAAAATCGGATTATGTCAGACTGACCGGCCGATCATGGCCGATCACGTGAAAACCGGCCGATTCCGGTCACCAGCCGATCAATCGGAGCATCTCTATTTGCAAGAGATGGGCATGTGCATAACTTAATACGCCATGTACAGTTATTCACTGGTTATGTAATTATGTAAACAGTATAATACTGCTTTATTCGGACAGTCAGTGTGAATGATTTAACAGTGTTTTCGTTAACTGCATGCATTTCGAAGCAGTAAAAATAATGACTTAAATGTTGGTTAAATGAATACTTAGTTCAACAGTATATACAAATATCACTCAGTTCATGCAGTCTGAATTGGATGTTATTCAACACAAAGACATCAGGAAATATACACGCTTCACAACTTATAAAAATTACACTGACTGCGTATGGATTTAAAGACATGGAGCTTTATTTCCAAGCATTTTGTCGCTCTTAGCAAGATGATGAATGGTTAACCTTTTTAATATAATATAGTGCAATTTAGTTATTGGGAATTATTTGTAATGTTATATTTAATGTATATTCAAATCAATTTCTGCTAATAATCCTAGATATATGTTCATTCTTAATATTTCCTGCATATTTACGTGCAAGAAGAAATCTAATAGAATATATATTAATAATAGAAAGAATATATATTTTTAAGACTAAATAACAAAAATCTACACACTATATAAAATATACATATAAAAAACACTAAATAAATAAATAAACAAAATGCCACCGGATTGCACACATTCGGACAGATAATCTCCTCAATACTGTTCACAATGAATGCTGACGAGGAAGCAGGGAAGTGTAATTATTGACCTCTGACCACAAATCACTAAAGGTCATTGAACCTTAAAGATGTGGCAAAATTATAGACTGTAAAAAAAATGATAGGTTTCTGAAGAGCATTTTTGAAGCCCAAAGTGGGCGGAGCCGGCCGTCGCCATCTTGGTAGCCCGTCACTCCCAGATAAACGAAAATGGGCAAAGAGGGGATTAGCTGAAGTGACGTGACGGCTAACAGACAGCAGACAAATGGCTAGTGTTGACAGCAGCGGCAATCCACCACTCAAGTGGCCAGGCCACACCCTTAATTATGCAGAACTTTAAGGCTTAATATAATTATACAAAAATTCGACCCCCTCACAGTTGTCATGTAGGGCAAATTTAGCTATATAGACCAAATCCACGTTTTGCACCAGGCTGTACTTTTTTTTTTTTTGCTGTAAAGTTGGGCATTTTAACATAGTATATGGGATTGACTCTCTTTTGCATCCAGTCTCTAGTGGCCAGTAAATGAATTGCAGTAAGTCATTTCCGTGTTGATTTCAAGAGAGAGACAGGAAGATTGCTGCTTGGGCAAAATGCAAAAAAGGAATATCTAAGACTGTAAAAGACATCCAGAGTAGCTCTGTGGTGCTGTGCATCATATCACTGCACAAAAACACTTGGAAAAGCTATATGCTGCAGTGACTAAAGACTACCAACAATATCAAGTCTTTTTTGTCAGCCTAAGCCTCAGAACGGAAACTCTTCACAGGAGGGCCATCTGGGTCAGGCTCTTTGAGAAGTTTACACACAATGCTGAGGAGAAAAGAACAGGATTAACATCAGGCTCAAACACTGAGCAGCTCTAGGCAGAGTTACTGTAACTCACACAAGGATTTGGGTTAAAGATAGACACAGTTCGAAGAAAAGCTTCATGCTGAGATGAGCCATTTATAACAGCCTGAACGGCAGATTTGCCTTAAGAAATTAAATGGACTGGAATTTCACACAATGGGAAAAATGAAACCTGATCAAATTGCCTTGTGCAGATCTCTGCACATTTATAAAACAAAATCCTCGAGCATAATTCGCAGTTATCATGTGGGATCAAGAGAGGCGCACTAATTGAGCAAAGAACTCAATGTTTTCCAGTTGTAAATTGAATACAGAGATCCCCTGGAGTAATTTGAAAACAGAGCTGCTGGCTGCTGCCTGAAGCTGGTGACGCACATCTATGATTACATTCTGGTCAGCGTGCCTATCCATCGACCACGCTTCCAGCCAATCAGGATGCAGTCTCTGCCGGCTTCTTTCTCTCCTGTGCCCTTCTCCTTCGTACATTTCCCCTCCTCCTCTACCCTTTCCCTCTCTCCATTCTCTCCTCCATCCCCCACAGCCCGTTCGGCTCGTTTATTGTCCCTATTGTTTCGAAGTGCTTGTGAATTCATTACAGGAAGCAGATGGACACTGGGACCACAAGCTTTTCACACTGGCAATCTCAGACAGGCAATTTGCTATGGGGCCTTTTTCATTCCATCTCTTCCTGCCTGTGTCAATCTTCGGTTCTTCGTGATTCTATATCTACTTGCACAACACAATCTCTCTCACTTAAAAATGTACATACGTATGCACACATGCACTACTACGGTTCTTAATCCCAGAACAAATCTGGCACCCCTGACATCTTCTCTTTAAAATGCAGCTGAAGAAAAAAACTCAACCCTCAATAAATCTGAAAAAATAATAATAATAATAATAATTACTGTATATGTTAAGGGTGGAAATCATCCAGGACAATATAATATATCGTTTTTTAAATGTTAATAAACAGAAAAATAAGGGCAATCAAAATAAATGTGACATATATATATATATTATTCTTAGAATAACATTCTTAGAATAGCTTAACTTAAAAGAGTACAATTAAATTAAAAACACTGATTCTTGGCATGCAGTAGTAAGAATAGTATTGTGAACTAAAATATGACAATATTTTGAAATATATATTTTTTTTCTTGCATGCATCTTTGCATGTTTATTTGATTGACAAAACAGTAATGAACCAATTCCGCTTCCCTTTTCCCATCTGTCATTTTAACAAATATGAAAAGATCCTAGACCCATGTTAATAAATGGTAAATGTACTGCATTTATATAGCGCTTTCACAGACCCAATGGCCACCTCACATTCACCCATTCACTCACTCATTCATACACCGACGGCGGTGTCAGCCATGCAAGGCGCCATCCAGCTCGTCGGGAGCAGCTGGGGTTAGGTGTCTTGCTCATGGACACCTCGACACTTGGTCAGGTGGAACCGGGGATTGAACCACCAACCTTCTGGTTTGTAGACAACCTACATGAACCACTGAGCCACTGCCGCCCCCAATAACTCTTCCCCTATATGTACATGTGATATACCCCCTATCTAAATACAAATTTCAATTGCATTTGTCTTAGGATGATACTCATTTATTGATGCAAAGAGAAAATTAGAAATTCTCGAAGACGCACAGGCAGGTTCTGTATAATGAAACATTTGTCAAAAATACACTTTGGCAACATTTGAGTTGTTCTGCTTAGTTAAGCTTAGTCAAGCCTGAAATAATTAGAATATCTGAAAACTGCAAGTTTTGAAAAGCAAGATAATGTCAAAAAGTTAATTTGTACCTGAAGACCAGGATTCAAACACTGATACAACTTTTCCACCGAAATTGTGCTGTATGCAATATTGGACGTTCCCAGTGCAGAAAGATTTGTCGATAACAATTAAAGCTACCTTTCTTTTTTTTTTTCATATTATCTAACGGTTTCTAGTTCTGGGCCAAATCATCTTGTATAAACTAAGATACGATCGGATGAAGAACAGAACCAAACTCAGGACTTAAAGTCTGTGTAAAGCGATATTAAATATGTGTTCTGAGTTTGTCACACCACAGAAAAATGTGTTAACCAACCACACAGCCAAATTTGAATGATAAATAAAAAAACGGCAAGTAAATAA
Organism: Tiaroga cobitis; assembly: GCA_030578255.1. Taxonomy (NCBI): domain Eukaryota; kingdom Metazoa; phylum Chordata; class Actinopteri; order Cypriniformes; family Leuciscidae; genus Tiaroga; species Tiaroga cobitis. The sequence continues at coordinate 27,673,258 of CM060596.1, read as the reverse complement.
AATAAGCTATCAAAATCTTTAAAAAAACAAAAAAACAAAACAGTATTCTGCTCCCAAACGCTAGGGGCGTGTCCGCTGTCGGCGCTGAAACCTAACCTAACAAACCTGAAGCTAACAAACTGTAGGCTGTAGTAACTAACGGAGCAGGCAAACCACTGATGCTAATGCGCTCTAGTTATTATAGTGTTAGGGGAGGGGCCATGCTCAATAGCTTCAGTGCGTCATCGAGCCATGTTTTCAGGCCCGCCCAAAACATCCTGAACGCAAAAAAAACAGTTTAACGGTTTAACTCCACAATTCAGATTCAAAATTTCCTATTTCAGAGTCTTTGTACAGAAACACTGAAATCAAAAGTTTTAATTTTGCCAGTCACTGAAATCAAAAATAAAGTTTGTGCAATTAAATTTGGGTAATTGAACTTGGTATGCAGGTGATAAATTAAACCAGTCGTAGTTAAGTTCTTCAGTACCAAGCTGCCTCTTGATATTTCAGCTGAATAAAGCAGTTCACACAGTTGAAACGTGTCATCTAATTAAGCGTTAATTTAACATGACTGTTTCTGTAAATGGCTTCGGCTCTTCAAAATAATTTCATCCGAAACGAAAAATCTTTTTTTTTCTGTTTCTTCCAATTATTTTTGGTTGAAATTTCAGTGCGTCACTACTTAAGACCACTGACAAGATCTACCGTATCACATCTTAAATATCACAAAAGCTTTAATTTCACTCATCCAGGGCAAGATAGCTACCATTTATATTCTTTGAACCATGATCACAATTATATGGTCAATTCCACTTGCAAAGGCTTCAACATTAAGACAATGGAGGAAGTTCCTTTCTTTTACTCTTTTCTGAAAGTAGGGATGCACCAAAATGAAAATTCTGGGCCGAAATTCTGGATGCATTTGGCCGCAAACCAAAACCGAAAATTACTTATTTTTTTAAAATTATTATTAAACGTTTTAATTAAATTCAATAATTTAATGAATCTGAATAAAAAATTAAAATAAAAAAAGCCAATAAAATAAAATAAAATAAATAACCACACTTTTCTTTAAAGTAACACAAAAATTTTATAGAAAATAGGCCTATATTAAAATAATATTAAATATCAATATATTATGCTTCATTCACAATCAGATTTGACGGATTTATTTTTTGACCTATTATCAAAAAAAAGTAGTCCTACAAAACTATTATTTTCAGAGCATGTGTGAGCAGATAGCAGGGAGTGGATCAGTGAACGAGAGGGTAACGTAATTTTTTACTAGCATTGCCAAGCACGGCTATACATACCATGTTACAGCACAGTAGGGCTATTGCAAACAGAAACAAGTCCAGAGAAATTTCATATCGGCTCGTTTTTTAGCGGACTTTGCCTTTGAGCGTGAACTGTACATGCGTTTGGGCCGTGAGCGACTGAGCAGAGCACAACACACACGGAGAGGAACATTGAGCAGAACGCGCTGCGCACACACGAAGCGGAGAGCCCAGCGCGCACACACAGAGGAACACTGGGCAGTCGCTTCGAAGTTGTGCATCTTCAGAAGCAGAGCAGCTCGCAGTCACAAAACATGCTGAGCCAGAGTGAAACCTGATCGCTGAACACAGAGGGACAGGGCAGCATATTTCCGGCTTATATTTTCAGCCTTTTTTGTCTCTATTTTACGCAGCCGAAATTTCGGTGCATCCCTAACTGTTCTATGGCAAGTCAATCAGGTCTGTTGAAGCTCTACCCTGTTAAGTAGAAGAAAGGAATGTATTAGACATTTCTGCATTTTAGGGCCAGATTACTAACAGCTTGTGTCAGTGCAAACCTTTGTTTATCGAGAGAAAAAAAACAAAAAACTACTGTCAGGATTTACTAAAGACACGCAGTTAAAAAATTAGAGCTGAGAAGGCGTGGACGTTTTTTTTGCGGATGACTTTATTGGATATGCATTTGTAGGAGTTTCCCTTCAGATGCAAAACTTATGGGAGGAGAGTATTTAAATGAATCATACAAGGAGATTTACTAAGGTTTGCGCTAGTCGATTTACTGATATTTGCCAAGCGGCAACCTTCCAGTCTCTCTATTGAATCTAACACGGAAGTGACTTAAACTGCAATTCATCGACTGGCAGCTAAAGACAGGCTCCAAAAGAGAGTCAATCCCATATACCCCCCATGTTAATATGCCCAACTTTATTGCAGGAAAAAATATGTTTACAGCCTGGTACAGAAAGTGGATTTGGTCTATATAGCTAATTTTGCCCTTCATGACAACTGTGAGGGGGGTGAATTTTTTTTATAACTCATCCGTTTAAATTATATTAAGCCTTAAAGTTCTGCATAATTAAGGGCGTGGCCACTTGAGTGACATGTGGATTGCCGCTGCTGTCAACACTGTAGTCGCTTGTCTGCTGTCTGTTAGCGGTCACGTCACCTCAGCTAATCCCGCCTCTGCCCATTTCGGTTATCTGGGAGTAACGGGCTGTCAAGATGGCGATGGCCGGCTCTGTTCACTTTGGGCTTCAAAAAGGCTCTTCACAAACCTAGGGGTGACTCACGGACACTACGTCCATATTTTTTTTTACAGTCTATGATATTTGCGCCATTATTTACCGTCCAAAAAAAAGTATGTCTTAAACCAGATAATTGGCCAATTGGTTTGCGTTTTTTTGGAATTGGGCTCTTATTGCTATATATTACTAATTTGCAATATTAAAGGGTCACTCCACCCATTTCAACATTAATCTTTATTGAAAGTGGGTTATATATGTAGTCGAAATGTAAAAGAAATTTTGAATTTGGTGCCCTCTTGACCGAGAAAAGACAGAAAATAACTTTAGGGCGCATTTGTATGTAAGACAACAACTCCCACAATGCACCACATTGCACAGCTCCGCAAGCCACTCCCACTAATCCAGAACAGCGCGCAAACATCAGAGAAATCCCTCTTCCGTCTACAAGGCTAGCTGCCAAAAGAGTTTGAAATTAATTTCACACAAAATGTCTAGTTAGTTGGCTGTGGCGATACTTTTGTTTTGTATTTGTTTATTTTACTATTAAAATGTTTAAATGTTCGCCGGTTCCCGCCTCCTTCTTCCCACAACAACGAACTCCGTTACATTGGCAAACTCATTAGCGAATTACTCCTCGTTTGTATTTCGTTTCTATGGTGAATTATTGCATGATACCTGGATGTTCAGTCAGAACATATGCGGTGCGACACTAGGATGGTTCACATCACAACACAAACGTCCGTGTGCTCGTCTGATTCAGAGATTTCGTCCAGGAGAAATTGCTATCGTTGAAATTCTCTGCAGCAGACGGACTCTATCTGTGTCCGTAGCGCACAGCGAGAGCACAGGCACCAGCAGTCCGCCCAGCTCGAACCCGTCCGGGCTCCTCGTCCGCGACAGGCAGCCGCCTCCTGTTCCTCCAGCAGCCTCAGCTGCTCTTCACTATATTGCGGCTCGTAAAGATACCCACGACCAGCGGATTCGAGCAGCTGAATTTCAGAATCCTCTACTTCCATATCAAGTTTAGTTTCTTCCATATCGTGTTTAGTTTCTTCCGTCATTGTCATAACTTCCTATCTTCAAAGCGCTTGTTAGCTTAGCTTATAAACAAGATGGCTGATATTGATTTCAGTATCTACAAGTGAAGTCCCACCCACTGATCTGTGATAGCTCTGTTAGCGCATTAGGTCCAACCTATGGGCGGGTTTGAAAGGGTGGGATCTAGTGCTTGTAGTCTTTAGAGAAATCCCCCCTTCTTACACTTCCTCCTACAATGACGTAAAATGACGATTTTTGCGTCATTGTAGGAGGAAGTGAAAAAGGTAAATAGCAGATTTCTCTCGTCTCAGGGGAAAATGAGAGTGTTGCACGACCATTCAATAGTATGACTAGGTTTCTAACAATGGAAAGCTTAATGCAAATGGGTGGAGTGTCCCTTTAAGAGAACCAGGGGAAGGTTTACGGTTTAAAAAAAAAAAAAAAACTTACAAAATCCTTTCACCACACTGCACAGTGAAACCTAACACCTCAGAGCATTAAAAGATATAAAGGCGGGTAATATGAAGAAGCCTCGTTCTCCTCTAAAGACATTTCCCTATTTTACTGGGGTTGAAAAAGACGTTGAGTGGTAGTGTTGTGGGACTGCCACTAGCCCACCCGTAAAAGGGTATGTGGGGGGTTGGGCAGGCCCTGTTCTACTGGGGAGAAGCACCCTCAAAAGCGAGAGTGCACCCTCAAGAGAACTCTCCATTTATACTGTAATAATATATTGGCAAAAAAGCTTTGGCAAATGCTCCAGTGCATATTTGTGATTGCACTCTGGAGAATGTCAAATGTATCCATTTACAATGTGTTTTTATATATACCTCGAGACAGGGTTTACCTCTTAAAAGTATGGACCATTCTTATATTTTGCACAAAGTAATAAACTACTAAAAACTAAAAATTTACATAATCTAATAATCAAAACTCTCATCATGAGCATAAAACAAAGTTAACTAGTAATTTCAAAGTTTTTTTTCTTCACTTGACATCTCTAAATAATTTTCCAAATTATCATAATAACATTGTTTATTATGAAATGCTCTTAATATGCTGATTAATAATGCTAAATGTATGGGGAAAAAAACAAAACGCCTAAAGGCGTTGTGTTTTAACTTGTCACAAACCTGGTTTAGATAAACAGATAGATTGGAGTCATCTGTATGACAGATAAGAATAATTGAAGGCCTATTTGCTGCACTATCATTTTCTGCAGTGTTTAGCAAAAGTATCTATTTTTCTGCTTACCGTGTCCCTGCTAGGCTGCTACTGTTATTAAAATAACTGCGTCATCTGCAGATCTTAATGTGGCGCTTTATGTCTTTAGCAGGAGAGAGAAGCATCGTGCATGGAGCGAAAAGAGCTTGAATGAAGCACTTTTGGCTCCAGATAAAAATATTAGAGAATGTAGCGTGAAATATCATTACCACGATGGCCCTGAGCACCTTTGGAATGAACCGCTCCATTGTTTTGACTTGCTACTCACTTTATACTGTAGAAACGGTAAAATGGTGCAATTATGTCCCGCAGTCCGGATGGAGCCAAACCGTGGTCCAGCATTTGAATGCCACTGCTCTAAATCTAAAAGAGCATTTCTGACACTTTCCTTTTAAATGTACATTTTTCACATTACATATTTATTATATATTACTATACATTTTAATCTTCTAAATATATAATGATTAAGCTGACATGGACTCTTGAGGGAGATTTCAAATGAGCATGGCCTTTGTTAATTTGCATAATCATATAGTCATTTCTGGATCAGGAGTTTGAATTCATTCATTACCAGTTGCAATGTTGATATGCATGACAGTACAATTAAATATGATAAATAAAGTCCTCTAAACTGATTAATGTGCAGCAGAATAAATCAACATTATAGTCTAAACTTTCATGATTAATGAGTATTTATGAATATCACATTTAAAGACTGTCCTTCCTTTCTGCTTAGGCAAATTAGCCGCTAATTACTGTAGATCGCAATTCATAAAAATCAGCCTTATGGTTGAGTGTTGATGCAATTAATTGGATGTGAAATTGTAAATTAATTGCAACAAGAATTACAGTTTATCAGGCACAGAATTGATGCTGCTATCATTTGTGACACTGATATTCACTGTTTTGATACTAAGAGAAATCACTATGAACTTCAGGGGGGGGAAAAGACGGTCATGCATTTAATTTTGCCACCATTACCCATTAAAAAGTCAACTGGCTGCAGGAAATTTCCACCCCAGCTGCGTATAATTGGGGCAGAAAATGCCTCAGTCTGAACTCTGTATTATTTTGGCCTTGCTGTGCTGCACTAAGAAATTTGTGACCTTTGCAAAAAGCCACTTTTAATTACACAGTAAATGAATTTCCATGTTATGATGAGATGCGCCTTTTTAAATCGGTCTGAATGTTTAAAAGCACAGGCATAGCTCAAACGTGCACTCTAAAAAACGTTGGGTTGTTTTGTGTACCCAATAGCTGGGTAAAAAATATTGGGTCGTTCTGTTGGGTTATTCGGAACATTTATTGGGTTGTTTCTATAACAACGCAGCCGTTGGGTTAAAGTTCAAATTTCAACGGTTGACCGCAGCTGACAGAAGATGCACGGGTGAGTTATTACATTAGCCATACATATTGTAAACGTTATTTTTTTCGTTGTACGTGACTTTAAGCTCTTACAAAGTATTATTTGCTCTTTTCCTTAAATCTTCAGCCAATTATTTCCATGTTTATATCTCCTGTTGACTGGTTTTTGTCCGCTATCTGCGACTAACGACATAAATTAAGCAATATAGCCAGCCAATTTCTTAATACTCGGTTGTGATATACTCTTCCTAACTTTCTATGTTCTTTATACTTTTTGGTAAAGTTATATTTTCAGATACTAATCGACGCGCTCGGCTTCAAGACCCAGCTGAAGCCCGTTCCATCCATCCAAATATTAACCGACGCGCTCGGCTTCAGGACCCAGTTGAAGCCTGGTCCATCCATTCAGTGTCGCAGTCACTGACAGGAAGAAGGTAACGTAATGCTGTGTTATAAATGCCTACATTAAAGCGCAAATGTTTACTTGGGCTATCCCGGCTACGGTGTGAATTTAAAATACTATAAAGTGTTAAACTAAGGTAACCATACGTCCTCTTTTTCCCGGACATGTCATCTTTTTGGACCTAAAATAAACGAGTCCGGCCGGGACGCCTTCTCGCACCATTTAATTGGTCGTCGGTCATGTAGGCCTACGTAACGCAAAATATTGGTCAAACTGCAGCACGTCTTGTCAACTGTGGTACATGGCTCCTGAACTGCGTTAAAAAAGAGTCCAAATGTAAATTCATGAACGATTTTGTGATGATCGGTAGCTGTAGTGCCCTCGTGAGCCTCTGGAGGGCACTCTCTTCCCGTGCTATGTTTCCCCATGGACTCTTTATGTTTTATTATGTTCAGCTGTTTGTCATTACCTGTGATTGAGTTCCTTATTTAAGCCTGAGTTTTGCCTGTGTCCTTTGCGAAGTCTTGTTACACTCTAAGTGTACATCTCTGAGCATTTTTTCTCCGTTTCATTATTCAGTGTTTCCCTGGACGTTTGACCCTTGCCTGCCTTCTGGACTGTTTATGAACCTGTGCTGCCTGCCTCGACCATAGCCTGTTTTTCACCACGATTTACTGGATTGCCCCTTGTTTAACTGTTTGCCTGGGTTTATGTCTGCTTGTGTTTTAAGTTATAATAAAGTTATGCTTATGGATACGACCGTCTCTGTCCGAACGTTACAGATTTACAGAGAAAATTCCCGTGTTCCCTTTTAAAAGCTAAACTATGGTTTTATTTGGTTGTTATTGTTCTATTGTTGCGGCCCAAAAGTTGAATGAATATTAAAGTTCAATAAAATAGTTGCATGATTACGAATGCATTTGTAAAATTGGGTTTTAATGCAAGGTCATGTACCACAATACATAGCCATTGCAGGAGCTCATATTGTAAAATTACAGCTCCTGTGATTTACCAGTGAATATATAGTAGGTTAGTGACTCTTTATTTTTGTTAATTCACTTTATACTAACTAATTCACATTTTTTTACACAGGATGCTATGGATTCATATGTAAGGGAAACACTTCAGAAGTGGAACATTGAAACATTAATCGACAGATTTGCAGGTGAGAGATAATGTAGCAAGTTTGAAAAAGGAAGCCCTGTCTCAGTTGCTTACCCTCTTCACAATTAAAGAATGTCATCACTAATATAGTGTAACCTTTTTAATTTGACTTCTTGAAAAGCAGAACTTAGGCCTATTTATACTAATCTATTGTTCTTTCTATTTTATGTAAAGACACTCTTGGACCCTGCAAGCTATCCTTCCTCCATTGCCATTCAAAAAGGGCTACAAGATGGTTCGGCCTTCTTACCAGGAGGCAAAACAAGCATTTGTTGATTTACAGCTTGTAGGTACATCATTTATGGGTTATATTGGGTAACACATTTTTCGGTAATATTGGATCCATGTGTGCATATTTACTATTTAAAAATTCTATTTAAAGGTTGGAACAAACATCATTCAATATTTGGAGGAGGAGGAGCAACGGAGGCAATTCCCTCATGTCCTGCAGCTTGGAGATAAATTCAACTGCTCACAAGCATTCGTCATTGTGGGAGGAGCGGCACGAGAGCAAGACAGCCTTTTACAAGCTGTCGATACATGCTTTAAAATATTTTATGTTTTAGACATAGACTATCCAAAGCCTGCGGCATCTGTTTGGCAGTTTCTACAACACACAATATATTCTGTGCCATTCTGTCCATCAACTCACTGTCGCCTACTTAGGCAGTTTATAATTGGATAAGCTGGACAAGCTTTGGTTTGTTTTGTGTATTTGTGTTTTTGTTTTCCATGTTTCTTAGAACTTAAAACATATATGTAAATAAATTCATTTTAGCATTAATATTCTGTGCCTGTTTATAATTGCATTACTTTTATTTATTTGTTTATTTATTGAAAGAATTTCTTACCTTAAGGAAGTAAATTAAAGCAATTGCAAACAATAACTTAATGAAGCAATAACTGAATAAAAATGTTACAAAAAAAAAAATGAAATGAAAATGTTTACAATTTGTGAATGCAATATCTAATTGAATGTAAATAAAGCATTGTTAATATACTTAAGTTGTGAGTTATTTATTTACATGTCAATAATAGTACCGGTAATTATAATAATTTAGTTTGATTAAATCATTTTTGCCAAATAACCCAACAGATTAGTTATTTGTAACCCAATTTATTGGGTAAAACTAGTTACCTAATTTATTGGGTTAAAATAACCCAACAATAGGTCGGTGCTATATCAACCCACCATTGGGTTAGCCGTTGGGTCGTTTTTAACCCAACTTTTTTAAGTGAGTGAGAACTGGTGCCAACAGATGTCATTGAGGTGAGTTAAAGGTGGCTTCTGTTTCTCATCTCAATATCCTGATCTCAGGCGAATCTTCCTTCACCTCCTCAACATGTAAAACAATAGCAACCCCTGATGACAATTTATTGTTAGTCTGTTAACCCATCTCTAACAGAGTTAATCAAGCATCCTCAACATTCATGTAAATATGCATGAAGCAAACAGATCAATGTTTCAAGATAGAGGAGAACAATGCAGACAAGGTTGAATTTTCATATCAGCACTGTGAAAGGCACACCAAATAACCAAAATCTGTAAATGCGAACACACGAAACATTCAAACACTACAAAGGGATGATGTTTATCCATCCCTAGACACAATGAGTAACACTTCATGAATGCCCATCATTGGTTACATCTGTAGTGCACCTATATTTAAAACAGCAATAGTCACAAAACAGTTTTAAGTGGTTAATAATATACTTCTAATGTCAAGACAGCATTACCATCCAATGCCATAGATTACCATACAGTATTACCATCCAATACCACCTCAGAACTTTGGGACTATCAAAGTAAAGATGCGGTCAAGTGGAGACAATGGACCATTTTGCCTGCAAAAATATTACTAATGCAAACACACCTGAAATTGGCACTAAGCAAGAAACAATTACAAAAGCAAAAAACAATTAAAAAAGCAAGAAAGACTGCACAGAAAAACAAACTAATAACCAGTCCAAAAATTTAATTCTGCAAGCCGTTGATGCTGAGGAATATCTCCCATCCCGGTATTACCCGTCTGAGTTTCCTCACACCCCAGTGAACATATGCTAATGAAATAATGCATGCGTCACCAAGCATTAGACCGCACAGGCATGAAATCAGAGCGACAAAAGCTATCTTCAGACTAATGAGGAAGATCTCAATATTTGCTGACCTTACTACACACGAGTCGCATTAAATATTAGCTGAATTACATTACTATTCTGTTGAATTATTACATTTTATTTTCAAAGACTAAAACCTTTGTCTTACCTTTGGTTTTCTGTTCAGTAACCTGTAAATGAAAGCAAGAGAAGCATTTTCAGCAAAAGCCATGATATATTTCTCTGCAAATACAACTACTACACTGAACAAGTACATAGTATAATGAATATTCATAATTTTGTAGCATGCTGACCTGACATTTCCAGTAGTAATACATTATATATTCCAATAGTGCAATTAATTTAAGTCTTGTACATATTTTCTTTGCCGTCAAAAAAATGTGTTTATGCATGAAAGCATACATAAATATCAGCAAAGTATCACTACAGTTATAAATGGTTGGACTAAAATGGATGCATTATTTTAAAACATTTTAAATTAGAACAAAATTAGCACTACCACACATTCTGGTGTATCCGTAGTACTGTATCCAGACTCGATTTGCTTTCTAAGTGCTGTCTAACTGACAGGTCATGTTAAAAATTGGAATCAGTTCTGAATAAGAACTGGCTTTCGATTCCCAACCCTAGTCAAAAATAACAAATAATAGAAAAAAGACTTGAAGGGTACATGCAAAATTTAAATTGAATATGTATATTTTTATGTAACTTTTTAAATAACCCATTCAACAGCATATTTGTGGTATCAAACTTGGTAGAGATATAACACCTATTACCTTGCTAAAATACATAACTAATCAAATGTTTTAAGACTTCATCTCTTTGAGTAGAGTGATCTCTAATTCAGTCTTGAGGGAGGTTCAAAATTATACCTAGCGCAGAATAACAGAATGACTTAAGCACAAACCAAAAAAAAACTCAACTTCCAGTCTTAAAACCCACCTCATACTGCCTCATAATCTTGACAAGAGGCCCAGAAGGGGCCTGGAGCGAATCATATTGGCACAAACAGTGGCCTGCTAATCGAGTGGAAACAGACTACAAACAGCCCTCTGTCAGAGAGGAGGCTGAGGGGAAGAGGAGTAAGAGAAGGAACCAAGGCCAGAGTGCTAGTTTACATTCCCTGGTGCCATTCCAGAACTGTTATAAAGACTGTTCTTTTCTTTCTGCCCTTTTAAGTACAGAACACAAACTCCAGAACACTCATCTGAAAGGTTCTGAATGAAGATGCTGAAGTATATAATATGCATTTGCTGAATCTCAGAGCATCTAACTACTGATTAAGACACTGATTACAGAATCTTGATATGAAAAGAAAAAGAAAAAAAAACATTGAGAGATAACCAAAAATGTAATCTGCTGTAACTAGGCATGTGCCGGTATCAAATTTTCGTGCTGCGATTAATTGAATGAGCTTTTATCACGGTATACGGTATTATCACGATATTTTAATTGCTCAAGAGAAACAGATGGATTGCGGGTATCTAAAAAAACAACTTGCATCACAATGTGTAATTGTGATTTTCAAAACATGGTAACTAAACAGAATTTTATTAAGTTTAGTGACAACGTGTTACAATGTTTACATGGTACAATGACTGGTAGGTTACTGTTTGTATTATTCAAATAAATTATTGTATTTGATTTTAATCTTAATTCAATATTGACTCATTTGGATAAATATTAGGTAGGCTACAGTCTGCATGTTAATTTTTCTCAAGAAAAAAATATATCTCACATAATGCTGTAAACAGAGAGAAATTAAATATAATGCGGTTTTCATTATAATAACAATTATGTAATGACAAGTAAACATATAATTAATATGTAATAAAGTGCACATATTTAGCAAAATGACCATTTTTTCTAGTCAACTAAAGTGCTGGTCATTAAATGGCTTTCCTGAGGTAAATGTAACGTTCTGTGACATAACTGTTCTCCTGCAGTTTTATTGACCTCTTTCCGTGAAAAACACTGATTGATCGACATTTTGTATGAGGCATAAACCTTAAGGTAAGTTGTACTGTATCTTTAAATAAAAAGTAACAGATGATCGGTTTTCTTGAACTGAGGCGCAGCGATCTGTCACAATGGACAGAACCTTTTTTTTTTTTCATATCAAAAGTAACCTGCTCTGTCTAGTCTGTCGGTGTCAGTGTCCTCTTTGCTCCGCGATTTTTCTCTGCGTGAGAGCGTGTGAAAAGTGTCAATTCCGTAAAGCGGCTTTCAGACAGAACGCGATTTGCTATTTTGCAAATAAAAAGTTGAACTATTTTTAACTTTGACCCCGGCGTGCTTTGGTCGACGCAGCAACAAAATGTCCCCGCGAGTATTCTGCGTCCTGTCTGAAAGGCGCTTGAGTCTCAAGTTGAATGCGTGAGAGTTGGCAGCCCTGCGGGGGGTAAATCGTCGGCAGCGTTCCTCCTTCCGCCATGCTTCTACTCCATGTGATGATTGTTTACATTAGACTAGAGTGCGCTCTGCGCCGCGTGCACACAGTGCTTATACATGTGGGGATTGTTTACATCAGAGTGCGCACGTGTTTTGCGGAGCATATACGCAGTGTTTAAGCGGTTGATAGAAAATTAGCTAATGCGTGTTCTAAAAGTCTAAATTCAAATCTATTATTTTTCACGGTATTTTGAAGTGGCCGCGATAACAATATCGTGCATATTCATTACCGCGATTTATCGCATTACCGAATACCGGCACATGTCTAGCTGTAACTGATATTAAAATCTGTAGGAATGCACAATATATCTGTAGTATATTCGGTTAACAGATTATCAGGTATTTTAATCAGAAGTCGGTATTTGATAATTGTGTACTCATCCATGCCGCCATCTAACAATCTCATTGCAAATAATTAACTGTTGTATGTTAAATGTAATTGTAACGCGTATGTTGTGTTTTGGTTTAGGGTATGTTTACACAACACCGTTTGCAACTGAAAACTTTGGTTACACTTTAGATTAGGGTCCAATTACGATTAACTAACAATTAACAATAAACTCTTAATTACTGCTTCTTAGTAGTTTGTAAGGTCGTGGTTTAGTTATTGGGTTGGATTAACCCTTTCACAAGTAAGTTTAAAATATTCTAACTGACCCCCAAGCGTGAGTTTTTCAAGGCGACCGTTATTTAGAACTTGTCACTTTAATGTTTCCATGGTGACGCGTCATTGCTTGTCACGTGACACAGCGCAACCACAACACAGCGCTGAATGAATGATGATCTGCTTTTATGTCATTTTTCCTTTTTTATTAAAAATATTCACAAATGTATTAGCTATAGCATGAAACACTGATATTCCGATTGTCAAATATGTGCAAGTGGATGGGTTTTGTTGTTTAAACAGCTTTATAACTATCGCGTTAGTTGAGCTGTATTCACAATGGGCGGCGCCATTTTAGTTTGTTGTACAGTTCAGAGAATCGGATCTGTTGGATTTACAACACGTCAATTCCTCCACTTCTCACGAAATACATGAAAGTAAGTGGCCGGTGAACTGGGAGAAGAATAGGGTCAAATGTAAAGCTACTTACACAATGTGTATCTGATATGAATAAAACTTGTCGTCTTATTTTATTATAATGGAAAGAATTATTATTGCCGCTTCCATAGACATCAGTGTGTATTTTACAAACTCAAAATCATTGTTTTGCTAGTACTTATGTGTATTTAAATGTCTGAAACCTAAAATAAACATTATGTGGTTGAAAACACTCAATAGTTGTGATATATGACAGCACTGAGTGCGTCCGTCTCTGGTTCAGCGCCAGCCAACGCGCGAAAGCTCGTTTGAATTTAGCAGTTGATCACGTGATGCACTGACCGTTCTAATCACACCGGTGTGATCGTACGCGTACAAGGGTTAAGGGATGTAGAATATGGTCATGCAGCATAAGACATTAATATGTGCTTTAGAAGTACTAATAAACAGCCAATATCCTAGAAATATGCATGCTAATATGCAACTAGTCAATAGTAAGAATTGGACCCTAAACGAAAGTGTTACCAAAACTTGTTATGCATTTTGACCGTTCATTTACACAACAACGCAGTTCTGGGGGCCTGAAAATGCAAGCTTTTGAAAACAGGTTTTAAAGTGAAAGGTTTTAGAAATGGGTTTTAAAGTGCAAGGTTTTGAAAATGATGCCTTTACTGTTTCCGTGTAAACTACAAAAACATGAATTTGTGAAAACAGTGACATCATGCACATGCGTGTTACATGTTTACGCATGCGTATTATGTTTTTGCAAGGTGTTTCTTGAAAAAGTGCCATCTACTGGCCTGGCATGCATAATACAGCCTTTTTAGTCATTTTCGCAGATCAGTGTTAACAGGGATCATTTTGACAACGTTGTTGTCAGTTTTTAGTACATCGTTGTCGAGTAAACAAACCCTAAGTTTTCAATCTCTTCCCTGTTCTGCTTTGCCTGAGTTCTGTTCTCTTGTTAATCTCCTTGGTTGTTAATTAATCCGGCACCTGTTTCTGTTGTAGTTAATTATCTCTCCCCGTGTATTTAAGCCCTTAGTTCCCTCGGTTCTTTGTTCAATCTCGTTTATGTGTAGTGGTTGTTTTCTCCAGTGTTTCAGTGCGATCACCTGAGTAGTCTTAGTTTAAGTGTTAATATAAGATTTATCTGATATTCCCCTGCGTCGTGAGTTCTCTGCAACCACACGTGACAGTCATATTATTTCATTTTGTACATTGTTTAATATAATATCATTGCTAAATTCACTTGTAGCATTTCAAAATGACTGGTGATTTATGTTTAAATTAAGCAAAATAATAGACAATGTTTATGTCAGACATCCATCAGATATTGTCCTTATAAAAAGAATAATCTGCATTTATGGCTAGACAGTGAGAAGGTTGTTTTTTCTCCATTTTTTTCTTTCTTTTCTTGTAACAGAATTAAAATAAAACTGACCGTTTTTCCTGCAGTGTTCTTCTTTGTCTCTACTTCTTGCCTTTTCTTTTTCTTTTCTTCCATCAAATGGTTCTCTCCTTGTGATGTTCAGCTTCTCTCAGCTAGAATAAACACAGATGAATGGTTACTAATTGACAGGATGGAAGAATCAAACTACCACCCAAGCCAGGAAGACCATGCAAGAGTTTAAAATGAAATCAAAATGAAAGCAAAGACACACTTATGGAGTATAGCACCTGCAAGAATAGGACAGTGAAATAACTATGATTCCCAAATCCAGCTTTATTACTCATTCATCCAGAGAAAAATCATCTAAATTAGGAAGTGGAGGTAGGACTTATTATTAATCAAGCCTTTATTTACTGTATCTGAAAGCTGGTAATGGTTTCTGAGACTGAGACCAATCAAAGCAATGATAACATCCAAGCCCAACCTGAGGACACCAGTCTCTACGGTGAGTCTAGTTCAGTTCCATACTACAGATACAAATCCAATACAAAATAACCTCAAACTCTGACTGTGCATTGATTTGGCAAATTGATTGTGCTACAGGGGACCATCTACATTTTGTCAGTTCCAGTATTTCGACCTAACTACTGCACTGTATCATTCATGACTAATGGACAGATGATTCTTATCTTTCCAAATGTAAGATTGCACAATCTATCACACCCCAAATCTAAACACATTTTCCACCCAACAACACAAAAGATCTCATTCCATTGACAATGCAAACATAAAGGTCCCAAGTGAGGTATGAACATAAAAATAATTTACCAAAATAATGGAAAGCGTGTCCTGTTGTGTTGCCAGTTTATAATGGAAAATCTGTCAATCAGTGAGACAGGAAGACTGCAAGTGACAACAGTGCATTATACGAGAACAACACACTGGCAGAGAACCTTGATGGTATGGCCGGACTAATGCTTAGTTGCTAGTCAGCTGTCCTGATTTACCCTCAGGCCCAAACACCTCCCATTGGCTGGTAATCTCTTCCCTACATTTGCTGGCCAATCAGAACACAGGAGTTTGAGGGATTGCCATTCACATTACCTCTTGGCAGAGGTCCAGAGTTAGTAGATAGGAAATCGCAGTGGCCCATGTTGAAATTACCCCGGTGCATTTTGTGGAGGGGGACACTGAACGGCTTTATAAATATCCCACACCCTTTGTGTGCCGGAATTTTCCAAAGCCGATTCATCCAGCTGTTCATAAAACACAACCATCTGCTCCAGAAATGTGTGCTGCTAATACAGTCCCAGCTAGGAATTATGTAAAGATACTGTGATCTTTATTTCTGATCAATGTAATATTAATGGTAAGAACAATTAATACTCTATTCTTTGGCACAGATACAAATTTATTTCAGGTTTTATTTACTCAACCTTACAATAAAAGTAAAAATGTATTGTCTGTAATGTGGTTGGACAAATTTGAAGTAGGGCTAAACGATATACTGTTTATTCAATAACATATTAGATATTTGCAATTTTAAACGTTTGCTCATAAAAGGTTTTGTTTTTTTTGTTTTTTACCCAAACAGAGAAACCATCATTACAAGTTTTTCACTAAATGGATACAAGGACAAATCATGATTATATGCCCATAATAGCGGCAGGTAGCCTATTTATTTGTAAACGCTTTGAAAATATCTGGATTTCTGCTTTGATTACTTAATCTTAAATGTAACCCACAATTACAGACAAATACAATCAGACATCACTGGTGAACCTAGACTACCTGTGGTCAGGCTATGTGATTTACTGTGACAATTTCTACACAAGCCCTCTCCTCTTTCAACACCTGCACCAAATGGGACTTATCGAGAAGGAAGAGCTGGTGCTCCCTCCACCAAACAAAACAGAAGTGGTACACGACCATTTTCCAGCACTACAGTGACCAACAGCTTCATTTTACACAAAGGGCTAGGTGCCATCCACCATGACAAGCCCATGGACAAGAGACACAACTTTCAGGAGCTGCTGGCTGCTCAGCTCACAGGCGTTCCCCTGGAAGGCAGCCCCAAAGAGAAGATGCGATCATCTGCCTGTTCCTTTATGACATTCAGTACATATTGTAGAGGGCAAGTATGGGTCGTAGTCGTTGTAGACCTTTATGGTGAAAAATAAGCACCCCATGGAGGTGGCAGGAGTGTGATGTGGGCCTATGCTTGCAATTAGATAGGAACTGCTTCAGAGAGCACATTTGAGTGACTGGATTTAAAAAAGGCTCCTAAGTGAAAACTGTGCAACCAAGAGTCACACAAAAAAAGACTTGTATGTATTAAAGTTCATTTTTCAAGATTGAAGTGTAAGATCATTTCATTCATGAGTTTTCTTATTTTTTCCAAACAAAATCAAGTAGAATTTATTCCCACTTATTCCCGTCTGTTTAGAACTTCAATTTACAAACTCACTACACAAAAAATGACACCTTGTACTTCAAATAGGCACACTGGGTTATACTTGTCACTCGTTTCATTCACTCAGGTTGAATTGTGTTGGTGTTACAGTGCATGCATTTCAGCACAGGATTGTGGGTATTCCACATTATTTTACTCATTCCTGTAGGTGAGTGCACATACATAAAGCTGCCTGAAAAGTCCCAAGTTGCATGACCAAGCTTAGGTCAAGCAACACTTAAGATGAAGAGTTGCGAGGGATGTGGTTACCATACAACCGGCCGGGCAGAACCGTGGAGGTATACAGAAAAACACACTGAAAGGTGGTGTGTTTCAGAGTGTGCTGCCCTGGCTCATATCCAGACCCATGGAGGCTGTGAGCATTACACTTGTGCTTACAAGGACTTCTGGCAGGCCACAGAGGAGGGGAGGGGAAAAACTTAACCTTTGACCTTCCTGCAACCTGCAGCTCCCCTTGCCAGTGCACTGCACTGACCAGGTCAGGTCATCAAGAGGCCTTCTCAAACTACAACTAAAGAGCAGCTTAGCACTGCTAAGGATATGCGCGACTGGGGGGTGTGCACTATCTGCTAAATTTAGAAAACTGGGCTGTCACGTACAACATGACTCCCTAAGTGGACGATCTATAGGCTATAAACAGGAATAATTCTCAAAAAAAAATCATTGAGTATTGCACCCTTATGTCATTCCAAACATCTACAAGTTTTTTCTTCATCCACGGAAAACATAAGATACATTTTTAAAGAATATTCCAAAAAGTGCATTAGGACTAGATTGGTCAAGCTCCATATAGAAAAAAAGCACAATTAAAGTGTCCTAAAAGTAGTCCATACAACTTTACAGTATAAGTTGTCTAAAGCCACACAATAGTTCTGCATAAGAAATCAGGGCTAGAAAATAAGGACGCTCTGGAAGGATATGTCGGGCCAGTGACGCATCATCATGAAAGTTTGTCATTTGCACGTGTTTTTAAACCTTGTCACTGTAAATATTCAAGTGCAAGAAGACATAAAAGAGAACTCAATTTGGTACTCACGCACTGTGAGAAGTTTTGTGTGCACACATCCAAAGCGCACGCCCAGATAGCTGCGCCTCAAGAAGCATGCAAATACTGAATTGAGTTCTCTTTCACGTCTTCTTGCATTTTAACAAACAAATTCACACAAAACTGTCAAAACACCAGTCTTGAGAGAAATAAAATGCATTTGTAACAGTATACTGGATCCACGCATTCGGTTTTGAAGTGACAGCAGCCTAATATGCTGCTGTCTGTGTTTTTAATGTTAATCAAACAACAAATGACAAAGAAAAACTCACTGCTCTTGACTGAAAAACATTTGTAACTTGAATAAGGGTTAATCCATGTTTAATTTATGAAGAACAGGCCTATGCAGTGTTATTTTACATTTGATTAGGCCTACTTTAAAGGGGTCATATGATGCTATTTTCAAAGATCCTTATTTTGTGTATTGGGTGTAATAGAATGTCAACATACTTTAAATTTGTTAAAAAAATACATTTTTATTTTATTTTATTTTTATTGTAGCTCCTCTACGCCCAGTCTCTTTAAAACTCATTAATTTCTACAAAGCCCCTCCTTCCAAAAAGCGTAGTGTGCTCTGATTGGCCAGCTGACCCAGTGCATTTAGCAATGATTGGCCGAACACCTCAAGCGTGTTTCCGAAATGTAATGCCCCTTACCATAATGGCGAGCTTCAGCTTCCAAAGCAATTATAAAGACGGTTATAAAATGTCGTCAGTTTTAACATAGTTCAAGCCTGCATTCTGAAAATGCAAATGACCAAGCCCGATCCTGATACTTGTCTGTATTTGCAGTACACAATCTGCGATTCATTAGACAAACGCTGCCAGTTTGAAAGCATAATGGGCTGCTTGAGCGGCCAGTGTGAAACAAAATACGTAGTGCAATAAGTGCATCTATGTTCTAATTTTTTCACCACACAGTATAAGCAGAGAACAGAGGATACTATGCAGGGATGTCCAAGGGGGGGTTGCTCAGGTTGCCCGGGCAACTGCCCATATGCCCTTCTCGACTCACGTTGCCCTTCCGAGGGAGAAAAAAAAATCGTACAATAGATGCAGAATTTCACGTAGGCCTAGATAAAAAAATAAAAAAATAAATAAAAAAATAAAAATCGCAAAGCCTCATTCACTTCCATTCGGGCACCGAAAGTAAAAGTCAATAGGGGAAGGGCAAACTCTGTTTACGTGGCTGCAGCGCTGCACGCGACCAGTGTAGCAGTCGATTCTGTTCCCTACCGGAATACCTGTTCCCTTTATGCAATCATAATACAAATCATGCGTAGTTGCCCAGTTACCATACGTACCATCAGAACTGAATACGAGCAAGAAGCACAACTGAATGTACGGGAAGCCAAAAGGTTAAAAAAGGATTGTATTTTTTCCCGAAATCTAAGTTAAATAAATAAATTATAATTAAAAGGTCAGGTCACAGCAGGTTCAGGTCAGAGCAACTGCCCCTCAAAATTCCTGTGCACGTCCCTGATACTATGTTTGTAAACATAAATTCATTTCTGCACTTCATTCGATCTTTGATCGCAAGAACGACAAACAATATGCATCACTCTACACTGCACAAAACTCTGCATTTGAACAGTCTATACCAAATACTTATTAAAATAATAAAACATACTTACAGGCTCTGATTCAGAAGCTCCAGATTGCCCTAGCAAAGTTGGAATTGCCCCATATTTTAGAAATAGCCTTTGTGCACAACTAGGGCTGGTCCGAATACCATTTCTTGAGCTTCAAAGCTTCGGTAGTAATGAACATCGAATATTCGAAGCTTCGGAATCTCTATAGCCTATGTCTGTCTGTCCGTTTGCATTTTGATTATTTCGAGAACCGTTCATCCAAACTACTTCACAAGGAGTGCAGTGTCGTATTTGGTGCAATATAGACAGGCGAGACGCTACACGTTCAGAATTAATACACTTTTAATAAACTACAGAACAGCGCAAGCGGGAAGCGCGCGCGCTCCATGCAAGCAGAGCTTATATGCTCCGAGAAATGACACTGCACTAGTGATATAAAACACACACACGTCTGTTAACTTAAATATTAGACTACCTTATTAAAAATATTGCTTAAGTTAACAGACCTGTGTGTTTTATATCACTATGCGTGCAGTGTCCGTTCTCGGAGCATATAGCCCTGCTTGCGTGAGGCACGCCGCTTCTTTATTTAAATCTACCCTACTTTGTCAGTAATATGTTGTGTTCGGGCCTTACCATGTGATGTTAAAGAAGTTGGGCAGATAGCAGAATTTAGGTTAAATAAGCCAGTATTATTGTAAAGAGGAACAAAAGCTCTGTCTAAGCTGTCAAATCATCAATGTCAGCTCTTTTCTGATTAAATTTGTCAAAGTGAAATCGGGTAAGACACTATCACACAGGTCCAGGAGATGGAGTCAGTATCATTCCCAAATGATTCTCCCTTTCATGCTGAAGGTTATACTGACAGCTACCCCAGAGGCCACACACAGAAGAACAGACAATTGCCTCTGACATCCTGTCAGGGGTACAAAGCACAAAGGCAAACAAGTTTTTATAAACAGAGAAAGGAAAACCAAACGCTAATTTTTAATAGTATGTCTGAGAGCTTAAGCACTACTGAATCAATTCACAGGACAATACAACTAACGTATCCAGAAATCAGGTTAAATTCTTGAAACCAAAATCTAGGAAAACAGAAAAGAACTAAAACCAGACAGCATAAGATTTCTGCTCCATCTTAAACTACAGCTTTCTTGAACTTTCTTTCCCTCTCAATTTCACATTTAAAGATGCACTGAACAGGGCTCGACAAAGGACAGGACAAAGGCCCGATGGTCTGTGGCAAATGTGAAAGATGCTCAGGGGTGGATTTTCCGAAACCTTCTTAACGCAACGTCATTCTTAAATTATACCTTAAGCTGTACCTTAACGTTAATATGCGTTTCCTGAATTTTTTTTAGTAAAGTATACCTTCTGTAAGTCCTACGTTCATAAGGTTGGTCTGGACTAGGGGTGGGCGATATCTCGATATTTAAAATATATGGAGATATTTTTTAAACACGATATTATTATAACCTTTATTTTACCAGGAAAGAAGCACATTGAGATTAAGAATCTCTTTTACAAGAGCGTCCTGGCCAAGACTGACAGACACAGCACGTTTGAGTGTAACAAATAACATCCAACAATACAAACACATATACACACACAAGCAACTCTAATAAAATTTCAATATCAAATACATAACTAGCCAAAACATCTACAGCCCGATGTTTCATTCTCCAAATCATTTCAAACTATTTTAAAAGTGTCCAACGAGACCAGATTCCTCAGTTTCAATGTACTTGCAAACAATTCCAGGCAGAGGGAGCAGCAAATTTAAATGCCTTTTTTCCAAATTCAGTCCGTACCACTGGAACAGACAGTAAAAATAATTCCTGTGACCGGAGGCTATAGCTAGAAGGATACTTTTTACAGATGTATGTACAAAGATATCAAGGAAGTAAACCCAGGATAGATTTATAAATAAAAACATGCCAATGTTTTTGTCTTCGGATGGACAACGCAGACCAGCCAACCCGAGCATACAACACACAATGATGAGTGAGAGTTCTAAGATTTGTTATGAACCTCAGTGCACCATGATAAACAGTATCTAAAGCATGTAAACATTGTGTAGATGCATGCATATATATCACATCACCATAGTCCAGTACCGACATAAAAGTCGCTGCAACAAGCATCTTTTTTCCCTCAAAGGAAAGACAGGATTTAATTCTAAAGTAAAAACCCAATTTCACTTTCAGTCTTTTCACCAGTTGCTGGACATATGGATTTTGACATATTGTATATATCGATTTATTGTTTATATTTAATTCTGATTTCGCCACTTTGTTTTCTCTGCGCTGTGCTCGCCCCCGCTTCCTTGCTTTTGTTCCCCCTCCCCTCGCGTGTTGTCTCATTCAACATGGCGGTGCCCGCAACTAGCCCGGAGGCTACAGTACTCGTCTAAAACAATCGTCTTAAATGCTGTCTTACATGCTTGAGGCACACACGCACACTAGCAAACACACGCAAGGTCTCTCGCTTTCTGTCCCTCTCTGCCGTGCGCACGCTACACGGTGCTCTCTCCCTCTCTGCCGTGTGCACGCTACACGGTTTGAACATACACGCAGCCTTTCGAAAACCGGCACATTCTGTGTCCCGGGAGAGTGTATAAATTTCCCGGGACAGGTTATTAAAAAGAATGACAATCCCGGTAAAACGGGACAGGTGACAACCCTGGCCATTGCCGTCGTTTAATTATTATTTTTGTATACAGGGATTTTTTTTTTTTTTTAAATGTCTCAGAAGCACTTTGGACTACATGAACTGCCTACCTCTTTGCACTCCAATAAAAAAAAGACTGTGGTATTTGGCATATTTGTTTTTGTAGTAGTTTTTGTTGGGTTATTTTTCCTGTAAAGATATCGAGATATATATCGTATATCGAGATATAGCAAAATATAGAGATATATTTTTTGCTCCATATCTACCAGCCCTAGTCTGGACCATAGCTATACCTTATCACTGTTGACAGTCTATACAGATATAATTCTGAAGTTTTAATACACCCAGGCTAATTGAAGTGTTTTCATGCAAAAAATTAAATGATCATTACACTAACGGTTGTTAGCTTTTTAATTATATTATCCAAAGGTACATCAGCTGGCAAACCAGGCAGTAAGGCTTAGGAGTCTATTTAAAGGAAATGATTATGGTGAGGAGTTTGGTCAAACTATGGCAGCGAGTTTGGTCAAACTATGGCAGCGATACAGCGAATAGTTGTGCTAAAAGACGGCGCCGTCCGCAGACCCATTAAGTGTATCTGCATTATTTAATCCGGGAAAACTTTAGTCCCCTGGTTCCCATGTCAGAAGCTGCAATACAAAAAAAATTATATTTGCCTGCCACGACAGCAAATTCAGCAAACAAACTCGACGGAGCTGGTTCTCCTCTTTCTCTCTTTTTTTTATCCGCCATAGAAGCTGTTGATTATATGTTTAGCTTATTAAGCTTTTATTGAGTAGGTCATCCAATAACAGAAATTAGTGATTCACACCAATAATGTGATGCGGCTGCTGGGCAATCTGGTTGTGGAGTAAATGAAGACACTAGCAAATATAAATTCTGATAATATAAATGACCCTTTCAAAGGCGAGTGAAGGCATACGGCCAGTTAATGTAGCAGGTTGAGACACGCTTGGGCATGAGGTTGCGGGTTCGCAACGCGGGTCACTCGTTTCAAAATTACATAAAATATCCAGAGTTGGATTTATTTAGCAATTTGGATTATTTCTATAGGATCCCATAAGTCCTGATAAATGCAATTTCAAGTATTTCTGAAGTGCTTCTTTTATAAAGAACACCGCTTTCTCACATAACGCAGTGAAGCAGCCCCTGCATAGAGTGAATTATCGATTCTCGAGCCATCGATATCAAACCATTCAGCACCATCGCCATGGACAGCACCTGGTAAAGTCGCACGTAAGAAAATATACCTTAAGACACCTCCTAAGGTATAGTTTGGAGGACACGCCTAGAAAAGGTATACCCTTAGAGTCTTCGCTGCGCACTAAGAGACAACGTTATCAGGAAACCCAGCCCTGGACAGTTGAAGGAATTGTCACTACCCAGAGCTGCGTCATCACAAAAGTTAATAATTTGCACGTGTTTTTAAGTCTTGTCGATTTAAACATTCAAGTGTTTTTTTTACCATTCAGTCTGCGTTTACACTGGCACAAAAAAAATCAGATTTTTTTAAACACAGATCGGAAATTGTTGCACACGTGTAACAGTCCTTCCAGAAAGACGCTGAGTTTTTTGTGATTGTTGCGGGCAAAAATCCTTGATTATGTGGCCCATTTTCTTAAATGCGATGGAATATGCGGGATATTTATGCAATTTTATGCGGTGAAATTGCAGGAACTTGCAAAAACTGCGGTTTGATGAAAAATAGAAAAAAAAAGTGATCCCCCCCAACACCCTGTTCTCACTAGGCTACTACCTTAATGTAAAGAGTCATTTCTTATGACTTCCTAAATAATAAGCAAGCATACTATCTCACAGAAAGTGCTGGGGAATATTCAAGTTCTCATCTTGTTTTATTTCAGACCTTAATAAACACATCAAACTTACAAAACATTGATGAGTCAAACAAGTTATGTAGCTTTACACAAGGAATATGCTACAACTTCTGTAAAAATGAATAAAATAAAATATAAAAAAACAAAGTGTGCTCCTTTTCGATGATGTTCACATCGCGTAAATACGTCACTTCATAACGTTCCCATGGCAACATGGCTGCTCTTTTGTGAAGCAACATTTTTCAACTTACTGCTAAGATATGTGTGACTTTTTTGCAACAAAAATGCGAGGATTATGAAATCATGCAAGCCCCGCATATTTTGCACGGAAATCGCAAATTATGCGGCGAAAGTGCAGCGAATTTGAAAAAAATTTGGCCCCTGCATAAATATGCGGACTTTGGCTGATTATGCACTAAATCATGCGATCGCATAATCGCGTTTTTCTGGAGGGACTGGTGTAGCCTAAACAAAAATTCACATCAGATCCGTTTTTTCTCACCTCCGTTCTGAGCCACTTCCAAATGTGTTTTTTTAATCAGATAGGCTACATTTCCGATATCTGGACGTCTGACCTATGTCTAAACATGCCAATTCTCCTTGCAATTCCACCAACAAAGATAGCTTTTTAATGTTGTATTATAAAGCAAACATGCTTGTATGTACTTGCACTATTGAGGTGGAAACATTAATTGTAAGAGAGTAAGAGATTGCGCACAGAGAAACATTCAGGAGCATTACTTATTTTCAACATCTGTCCCATGAGTTAAAACCGCTTCGCTACATACAGTAAAGCAACATTGTAAGCATATTTGCAGCAATAAGGTGATGATTTAGCTGTTTTTGTAATAAACTCGCAGCCTCACTATTACATAGAGACGCTTAACAGACAGGTAACTGACCATTAAAAAAAAAAAACTTACATGCGTCTGGCGATAGATTAAACACAGGTATAATAGCACAAACAGGTATAATGCACCTTTATAAGTGATAGATTTTTGCTGTGATATTGAAATTGGAATCAAGAAAGAATTGTGAAATTTCACCCGTATCTAAAAATTTGGTGCTGTCAGTAAAGTCGTTTTGGTGCCATTTAATGCGGCGTGACAGATCACTAGCCGCCTCGGTTCTAGCGGCAGCACAGATCAAACGCATGTGAACCGATCATCTCACCTTCTCTTTACTAATAGTTACAGCACAAAATACACATGGGTGAACAGTGAACACCAGAAGGTATTTTGAAAGATGCATTACAACTTATCAAAATAAATCCCATCTCATGTAATCGCTCAATTAGTGTTTCAACCAGAGAAAGACGTAAATAAACCAGCTTGTAGGTCATACGTCACTTAACATTACATTTACCTCAAGAAAGCTATTCAATGTCCATAAACTCATCAGATAACTGGAAAAAAAGAGATGAGCATTTTGTTAAATATAGGCTATGCGCTGTATTACATATTTATTATATTTTTTACCTGCTAGTGATGTCTTTATTATATGTTTGAATAAATCTGTAATGAAAAGAAGCTATTACAGCTTATTGTCATTTAAATTTAAATTATTGTCAACATACTGGAGTAGAAACAATTCTGTTATTAAAACGTTTATATAAAAACTGCTTTAAGTGCAATTTAAATGGCAAATGTTTAAGTGCAATTTAAATGGCAAATGTTTAAATGTGCAATCAGTTTTTGCTATTTGACTGTTGATTATTAAATAAGTTTCAATAATTAATTGATTATTTATTTTCGGTTTCGGTTTTTGGCCGAGTGCATCCTGAATTTTCATTTTCGGCCCAGAATTTTAAATGTATGATGGTGCTTTCAGAGGAACACTCTCATTGCTGTTCCTCACAACAGCACATTACCATTATTTACAACACATTAGGGCTCAATAATAGTAATTGTTGATGGCACTTGACAAAACTGTCACATGCCCAAATGGGCCAATGCTGTGTTACCGCTGACATTCGTTAATCAAATAAGTTAAAAGTCTTTTAACCCTTGCAAACTTATTTATAGTATTGGCTGCAAGGTGAAGTTACAGCCAGCTAAGACATTCTAAGAATTGTATTATTCTAAGATTAATTTGTAATAATGTTGGAAACATCAGTTAGAATAGGTTGAAAACAAACCAATCATGTCTTGCATCGTATACCATTATTTTACAACAACTGTTTTTTTTTTAAATAACATAATATCAGGGGTTCCATTATAATTGTAAAAAATATATAATAATTATTATAAATAAGCTTTTTGGAATTAAAACTATATATTTTTTTTAAAAACTTCAAAATGTTGGCAAGGCAAGTGAAAATCTGTTCTACTGGCCAAACTGAATAGAAAACAAATTCTTATAGGTTGAGCCATGTATAAAAACTATCCCCGCCTCCACTATACTTACAAACCACAAAAAAAAAAAAAAAAAGTAAAACATCAATCTTTGTGTTCCTCTGACATTTACGAATTTGACAAATTTGCGGTGCACTGTACATTTATTCATGTTATACATACAAATGTTTTTCTAAATGGTCATTTGAAGTATGTTGTGAAACTGAAATTTTCTTAATAATCATTTCTCAAAATATACGTCATTAAACCTCAACCTGATTATCTAAAATCATGTATGTTTTCTGACCTATTAACAGGGCCCTGGGGTCTCAGATTCCAAACAGAACACAAGGATTAAAACAGAATTAGTTAGTTGCAATCATCCACAAACAAGCACCATACACAAAAACAAAATATCAGAGACATGAAGCTTTATAGCAAAATACCCTGGAACCTGCATCACAGAAGGGACATTTTCTGGGACACTAGCCAACACTCACAAATCCTTTCTTCTCCAACTCTTTCCCTTACCCGTACCCCATCCTGTCCTGCTGCGTGGCACACCATTTCTCACACGGACAAGAGGATTTCAACCTCTTACATCAGAGGGTTCAATGTTCAACTGAATTGTACTGTGTGATGAAGTAATGAGAGAAATATGGGTGGAAAGACCTTGTAATGATCACCTATAAATTTTGCATCAGGGAGGAATTTCCTACTAACTATCTACTTAAAGATTTTGTAAAAAAAAAATATATATATATATATTTCCGTTAAATGCTAAATCACTAATAACCAGGGTTTTTTTTTTTGCCAGAGCAGCTCTATTTTACCTCTTGAGATATTTAATTTAAATGTAATATGTGGTTTGTAGTACACAACTGGATGAGAAAAAAATACCTCCTTTAAAAAAAAAAAATTCTGAGCACAGGCAAGAATGAAAATCAAGCAATGATGCTATTATTACAGAAATGCAAACTGAACTCCAGCAAAGAAGAGTTCACCACAGCCAGCCATTGAAATCGGAGCAGACAAGAACAATGTGCTCTAATTTTATCGGAGCAAGACAGAGGCAGCGCTCAGCCACAGAGACCAAGATTAAATTATGTCCAGCTATAAAGTGGGGCTAGACACCAAATAGAAAGCCACATTGTACACAGGGAATTCCTTGTCTTTCATGGGATTCTCTGTCTCCAAAGATTAACCACTCGTCTGCTTTTACAAGCTCTGCAGTTCAGGGGGTTGTGTGTACCCTTGCAGTCCAGAGTGAGAACGTTCATCCATATGGCTTGCCCTTTTTGCCTTTCGAACACAAGCTGAACACTGGTGTCTCACGCCTCCAAGCTTTGACCCCAATCCTCTGCAGCGGCAGGAGGGGCAGTGGTTCCTTAGACCCAGACGATGGGGGGAGCTGAATCTCGGTGTATTGGAGCAAAGGAGCTCTGGTGTGATATATAATTGAGGCTGAGTAACACACACTCAAAGGGTAGATAGGTTATGAATTACAAGTGAATTGCCCAATTCTTTTTATCACTAGCCAAGTGTGACATGATTTTCAAGAGAGAAAAATAGATCAAAAAATGAAATTATGGTTCTCAATTATATGCACACAAGCTACAAAAGAATATGAAGACTATATGGACAAATAAAGTACTAGAATATCAGGAGAGTAGGATGATAAATCTAAATACATAAAGCAAAGATTTCCAAAAATGATATAAGTTTAATTTTTTGTTTTACATCTTAAAAAGCAAAAATATCCAACTTCTCTTAACTAATGGGCAAATAATAGTGACATTTATAGGTGATCCAAATGACCCTGGGTATAAACAGCTGAACTGAATAGGACTTTTTGAGTCAACAAAGCCAGTTTACAGTTTTATATTGATTTCTCTTTACTGTAAAACATATGCCACTGAACTTAAAGGTTAGAGGTCCTCTTTGTGTCATTCTGCTGGAAACTATAATCAACAGAAATGTAACATCCTGGTGAATTCATACATCTCTTTAGTATGAAGGAAAGAATATGGCAGCAGTGATGAACCTGTTAATTGGAGGGTTTTGTTGTTTCCTGTTAACTGTACTGTTTGATAGGACCAGTGATATTAGCTGTTCACAGATTCTATTATTTTAAGTAACAGGCGTCCATCAAGACCTTCATTTTCTAACACCTCAACACAGGAAAACACCCACAATTGCTGTTGCATTTTACAGTATTTTTTCGATGTTGACAGTGTATGACTCCCCTTATACAGAGAAATTATCATAATAAACTTTGCAACAAAATACAGGAATCAATTCATTACTATGCAATTGTGGTAGCTTGGTAGGCTAATTAACGTATCTTAGCACAGTGTCTAGATAAATACATAAATAAAAAAGTAAACAGACAGAACGATTTGCAAAATTAATTTAAAA
Source organism: Tiaroga cobitis (assembly GCA_030578255.1). NCBI lineage: Eukaryota > Metazoa > Chordata > Actinopteri > Cypriniformes > Leuciscidae > Tiaroga > Tiaroga cobitis. Next base: position 27,644,174 of record CM060596.1, on the reverse strand, counting down.
AAAAAACCTAGAAGGATTCTGTCAGTCTAAATAAGGGATAGAAGATTACACGACTAAGCAGAAGTTGGAAAAATCTAAACTAGCCATTTACCAGACGCGTTAAGTAAATAACAGTAAATACATTACAGGCTCAGTATGTCTGCTGCAGTAACTTGGTTAAGCTTCTTTATGGTCACTCTAGTCGCTGAGTTGTAACCTTTTAAGTAATTTACCAGCCCAGATATTTAACTGCTACCGTTACAACACACAAATGTATCTAAATGGTTAGACTACCGTCCGTTTTTATATAGTATGATCAAATATTAAATCAATAAATAATAGTGAGCTGCCTACCTAGATGTTTGTCGCCATAGATGTTAGGAGTCAGCAGCCTAATAATAGGTTGAGAAAGAGACAATATTTCAACTTACCTTTTTATTCACAAGTCGACTTTTGGCAGTTTTCAGTAAAAAAAAGTGTTGCATGTCGTACAGCGGTACGAAAGGCCTTTTTCCGAAAAAGAAATACCCGTAAAAACAGACAGACCCACTTAACACTGTACTGAATGAGCAGCTGAACTTCCGAACATGTCCCAAAAAGGCAGCAGAATGAAAATAAACCCAAAATTGAACATGCAAATGAAAATCTCTATGCAGACTTAGAGCGTTGGGCTCTGATGGAGATTAACGTTATAGATGCATGCATGCTGAAAAAACATCAGACGACATTTACATGACGCTACTAAATCCCTTCGAAAAGAGAAAAAAATACATTAAAACGGCGAGGCAGTTTGTTAAGTACAGTGGCATAAATTGGTCATCAGTAATAGCATCTGATCTATGGTGCAAAATGAAGAGGAGGGCAATTTGAAGCTGCTACTGTCTGTTAGACTGACAGATACGATGCGAGCGAGCTGCTTCAGTAAAGTGCAAAAATAAAGACAGCGAGCGATGAGGCAAGCAGTCTGCCTGCAGTCGTGTGAAGAAATCCAGCGACGTGTTTCAAATGACAGCGGAAATATCCAGGGATAAGTGCGGAGTGTCCGGAGAAAGCGCTGAGAGTGTCGGGTAAGGATCAAGCCTCTGCAGCCATTTTGTTCGGTATCAACACAGCAGACGTGCAGCTCAACTACGGTGGGAGGGGTTTCGCCACTGAAGTCATTTCCATATGACGTTTGACCAACCAATAAGCAAACGCACTGGTTTTAGTGCGGAGCACCGCCCATAAAACGTTTCAAAGCGTCCCTACTCAAGCGTCCAGTTGAATTCACAAGGGCTGGAATGGGCGTTCATCTGAGACCACTGCACGTTCTGTACACAAACAAACACAGTCTGTGTGTCTGTCTATCTATCTATCTATCTATCTATCTATCTATCTATCTATCTATCTATCTATCTATCTATCTATCTATCTATCCATCCATCCGTCTATCTGTCTGTCTGTCTGTCCGTCCGTCTGTCTGTCTAAGAAGTTGGTTTGTATGGAATTATTTCCCTGTCAAATGTCGAGAGCGCATTATTGTAGCCCGAAAGTACATTAATATAATGCGCGAGCGTGAATCTCTCTGCTCCCGCGCGGAATATGATGTGCCGAGCGTGAATCTCTCTGCTCGCGCGTGGAATATGATGTGCCGAGCGCGAATCTCTCTGCGCACGTGCGGAATGTAATGTGCCGAGCGCGAATCTCTCTGCTTGTGCGCGGGAACTGGGCGCGTGCTCTCAGATACACTTCTCTTGTAAGAACTCTCTCTCTGGGCTCTCTCAGAGAATATGCCTGCACTTAAAACGTGTTCAGTGCAATCGCGAATATCTCCTCTTCCCCAGCTAACAATTTTAGGTAGAACGTTTTCATAACGTTCCCATTAAGTTATAAAAATGTTATTTCTGAATGTTCTAGAGAATTTCAAAACGTCCAGTTTTTTAGACGTTGCATTAACGTTATTTCCTGGTTATAATAACGTAAGAACGTTCAATTCTCCCTTTATATTAACGTTCTAGCTTGGTTATAAGAACGTTATTCAAACGTTCAATTCTCCCATTATATAAACGTTCTCTTAATGTTTTTCTAAGATAATGAAAAACGTTTCATTAAATAAAAAAACATTAAGAAAGGTTTTATAACAAGGTAGCCTATATAATAGGCATATATGAAGAACCTAAAACAAGAACTTGTAAGTGTAATTACAGAACAGCAGAAAAAAGGGGAAAAACCCTACATAACATATGGAATAGCAATTTCTGATTGGTTGTTGCCGTTTGGACAGCATTTGTGCCAAGAGCAAAGAGAAAGAAATCAAAGAGAAGAGTAGGCTTGCGCGAACGCACGGGACACAGTCTACCCTGATAGCACACGTACATCACGGAGACGTCTATTTGATGTGCGTGTTTACATCTGGAAGACGTATTATTTAGAGTGTTTGCTCATCTGCAATACGTCTATAGGACGTTTCCTGTTAGATGTCAAATAGACGTTTAGAAGATGTCTTTAAGATGTATTGATTTAGAATGCATGTTAAACTGACATCCAGGGCCGGCTCTGTAAATCTGGGGGCCCTAAGCAGGATAATGTTGGGGCCCTGCCTTGCAGTAAATAATGGAGTATTGCTACCGCAAACCGGAAACTGTATACAATCTAACCCCAATCTAACAAATCTTCAATAAAGTTGTTGCATATACTACAGGTGTTGCTGGAGTCTCGATCTTTGAACTTCTTTTCCCTTTTCCACACTTTAAAAAGAGGGAGAAGTTGGACCGGTAATTTCTTTGCTTCCTTCTAAAGGGATTTAAACATATTCTTCTTTTTTCTTTTTTCTGCACCCGATGGATAGACTCGTTTCATTTTTTCGGTCAAATTTCCAAGTCCAGGGAAGACAACGATCTGACACGGTTGGTTGACTTAACGCAGTGGTTCTCACTTTGGACAAGGGGGAATTTTCAAGCCCCACTGCCCCCATCACCCCAACACAATGCTAATGAAATACGCAACAAGCTTAAAATGTTCCAATTTATTGAAGTAACAAGTACTATCTAAATACAAACTAACTATCTACATCAAATAACATTCCAGCGAGTAAAAAAATAAAGAAAATAAAAGTGCAGCTGTGTCATAACTTGCATGGAATTCAAAAATAGACAAAATAAAAGTGCAGCTGTGTCAAAATGTTAAAAAAAGAAAAGAAGAGAAATCCATTTGGCAAGACAGGTCTATTTAAAAAAAAATAGACATAACATTGGCTACTGTGTTTGATATGGGATTAAAATGATGGGCAGAGTATGAGATATAAACTAATGATTAATTATTTCAATATTCCTTGAGCGGAGAGCGCATTTCTGAATATTCCTCGGCTCGCTCATTCCGCTCAGGGTCGCGCGCTCAACCCTGCTGGCTCGAAAATATGTGGAATAAGGGCTGCCTCCGACTAAAGTTTTTTTCTAGTCGACTAGTAGTTGTTTATTTAAGCCATTAGTGGATAAATCGCCCCTTTATATTGATTTAATAACTGAAATAGGCTATACAGGATAACGAGTGTTATAAAGCCGCACTCAAGCGCACCGGCAAAAGTAGGCTAATGATTTTGAATGTGTAAAAAATAGCAAGGAGATATTGACTTGTTTATTAATAAACTGGTGTTTTCTGCGTTGCTGCAAAGATGAAGTTGACGACGCGGACTCGCCATGAACGAATAAAGATATAGAGGCATAAAAAGGAAAATTTCCTCCCGTTGGCGCGCTCCACCTGTCACGTGGGCGCGCCCCACACTTTGAGCGGCGACGCGGGCGACTACCATCTGTAGTTAGGGGGCCCCCTAGTGGCGGCGGGGCCCTAAGCAGCCGCTTAGTTCGCTTATAGGGAGAGCCGGCTCTGCTGACATCTTAAAGATGTCTATCAGATGTTAGTAAACAGCAGATGCTTTCCAGATGAAATATCTTTAACAGACATCTTGCAGACGTACGTGTGCTATCTGGGTAAGCACATACACGCTTACTTTAAGCGAAGAGGAGAGCTTCGCAATTGCACAGAACACGTTCTAAGTGCAGGCATATTCTCTGAGCGAGCCCAGAGAAAATTCTTACAAGAGCAGCGTGTTTCTGAGAGCACGCGCCCAGTTCCTGCGCTCGCGCATTATATTCCGCGCGCGAGCATTGAGATTCACGCTCGCGCATTATATTAATGTACTTTCGCGCTTCAATAATGCGCTCTCGACATTTGACAGGGAAATAACGCCATAGGTTTGCAATTTAATCTGCATTAAAAAGGATATAACGTACATCCAGGGTTGATCCCATGTTGTATGGACCCTGGCCACTGTTTAGTGTGGTTCCTACTGTGGGATTTTGAAATAGGCTACAAAAGAGAAAGAGAAAGAGAGTAGATTCATGCAGCAGGATCCAGGCTCTGTGTTGTAATTTCCAATGGAACAAAAAGGGCTAGTAAAAAGAAAACAAGACAGTGTCTCATTTTGTTTTATGTTAGCTTTGATTTTGATTTGAAATCAGCACAACATATTGAATTACATAAAAAGAAAAATAAATCATTACCTTTAATAACAAAATTGCCACTATCGTGGCTCAGCCTCTCTCATCAAACTAATTATGGAAAATCAGTCCAGTGCTGGTTTATGGTGTTTTGGGACTCGACTGGTTAATCTGATTTATTGCACACTTAAGTTTAATTGATTGCTTTCATGGATTTAAATGAATAATGAGGAGCTAATAAGGACTGTCTTTGTTTCAAGAACCTGGAAGTGAACAGGGAAAAGATGATAATGACCATTGGACAGAGAGAGGGAGAGAGAGAGAGAGAGAGAGAGAGAGAGAGAGAGAGAGAGAGAGAGAGAGAGAGAGAGGGAGAGAGAGAGAGGGGAGGGGGGGGGTCTATCACTTATAAAGGTGCATTATACCTGTTTGTGCTATTATACCTGTGTTTAATCTATCGCCAGATGCATGTACGTTTTTTTTTTAATGGTCATAATTCAGTTTAAATAAAAATAAAAAATATATGCAATTGAATCCTAAACTCTGAGATCACAATGAAGTCCTTTGAATCAAAGGTCAGATTTCCTTCCTTACAGGATGCTCTTTGGATCATCAGGTTTAGCACAAAAAAACATGCAGTGTCAACACTCAACAGTCAGCTTGAGCACAAGTGGATATACCAAATATAAGAAATTTGGTAACACTGTATTTTAAGGTGACGTGGTTACACGTTACTACATGTCCACTTTATAATAATAGTAAATTATGCATAATTACAAGCAAACCAAACCCTAACCGTAACTCTATAGCCTAGTACCTAGTTAATTAATATTACTCAGTACTTATTTGAGTAAGTACAATGTAACTACATCACCTTAAAATAAAGTTTAACCAGAAAAGTAAAGAAGAAATCAAAGAAACACAACAATTCATCAACATTTCATTGTGGAATTTTACATACTAGTTATTCCTTATTTATAAACACGTTACATTTCTGATAAAAGACACAAGGAATCATTTAACAACAAAACCCTGCTTATAAATCACTGTAAATATATCTGTCATTACAGTATATAACTTAGCACCTTTCCTGGTCAGACCAATTTGGTTGGTTTCCTCGGGTTCAGCCTACTGTCAAGCAGCTACATAACCTATAGGCCTATTTACAGGGGATATACTCATGTTGACTGGATTTTACAAAAATTAGTCAGAGCAATATTCTAGAGATCACTGGTTCTGGCTCTAAGATCAGTTTGCCATTGGATGTTGTTAAAAACCAGAAGGTGTTTAAAAATATTTGAGTTAGCTGCCAACATTTGGGTCATGAAAGCCCAAAAACACATCTTTTGAGATGTGAACAGATGTACAGACTGCACATCATTGAAAACACCAAAGGTACTCATTAAGTTTATTCATAAGTGGAAATTAGTTATTTTTTTATTTATTTTTTAGAGCAATTTCTGTCTTCCAGTTTGAAAAGCAAAGTCGGAGCAATAATACCGTAATACCGGCAAGATCTGGAGTGGTGATTGGCTGCCGGGGCTCCAGTAGGGGCTGGACGAACGAGCTAACATCAGCCGGTTCTGAGTGCTTTCTGCATTTATTCCTGAGAAAGAGCTTGTTCAATCAAATACATGTGCCGTAGTATGCATGAGAATGAGATTGCATTGAACGGAGAATTCAAATGTCACAAAAGACCGGTTTATCGCTGTTCATTTTACTCTCTGCCTGTTCTGCGGTGTTGTTGTCCTTCAGCCACATGTGTCGTAAGTGTATATTTCCTTAGTAACACAAGAGTGTTGTTTGCATTTTCCCCGCAAATAGATGGGAAATATGACTAACAACATGTGGAGCATGCATGAGAGCGGTTTCTGCGAAGAATGCCATGGTGAGTTTAACAAACACTCGCAGGGGCGGATCTAGAAAAATATTTATGGGGTGGCAAGAGGGGGACAGGAATTTTTGAGGGGTGGCAACATGGCAGACCCTATATATACTGAATTTAATCACAGTTAACACAGTTTGATGAGAAATCACACACTACAAAAGGGCACAGGCTGCCATTTACAAACTCATTCAGACAAACTTAATCTCACGCAATCACCTGTTGGGGTCACCTGTGAGTATAAAGGCGGGGTGTGTTTAACTTTTGGAGCCAAGGTGTGCTGACTTTTTTTTAGGATTTAGCCGGAGAAAGCCGGAAATGATTTCTTATAGTTGTTTATAGAAACAATTATATCATTTAAATACTACTAAGATCCATATGACTAGACTATCACACGAGCCAGCGGCAATTAAATGCGCGGATGCATAACGTTAGTCAGATTAATGAATGAAATACAACTGTTCACGAACAGAAGATTGTATTGGACTCATGCTGCCTACGCAATGACAATTATGCCTACTGTAAATATAGAGTTTCAACTACGATTAGAGTTGTTAAATAAAATACCCTGAGAACATTCACACGTTTGCTTTGTGATAGGCTAAAGTGTATCTCCATAAATACAATTTTTTTTAATTCTGCGCATGAATTTTCACTTACTTACATCAATTGCTCGATCAATATTATTATCACATATTTTACATTTATATGTTTAACTGTAGGTACCACAAACAACTTAATATAGCTAAGTTTGTGTATCTTTTACACGTACTGCTTATCAACACCAGACAGATAATGATTTATGAAACAGATGCTCTTTACTCATCTCACTTGCACAACATAAATGCAGTAATAGAAAGCATAGATACGCAGAGGTGAAATACACTAAAAATGATATGCTGAAAACGTATCTCTCTGGTAATGGAACTCGGTCGCTGTTGTCTCTTGCTGTCTCCCGCTCTCGCTGTCAGATCACCGGAAGTTTTCACCGGAAGTATTGGCCCACACACTCGAGTACGAATGTCAACGGTCGTCATATTGTGCACGGAGCGAATTCACTGCAGTCGGACATTGGAGATTCGCGCTCGTAAATTGTCGAATTGGCTATAACTTTTAATTCGTTGCTGCCAACTGGGGTGGCAGCAGGGGTGGCAAGGCTTTCTTTTAGGGAGGCATTGCCACCCTATGCCACCCCGGTAGATCCGCCCCTGAACACTCGCGATGCGGATCATAGATCTACTGACTGCAGCGAGCCTGTTTCAATTTTTTACGGACATATTTCATATACATGAACCAGCACCGTGTATGCAAACATATTTAATCACATCTTCTTCAAATTAAATATATATTGTGCAAGTAAGGACATGATAAAGCCGTACATCTGATCAAGAACGGGATAATATGATGAATTATTCTGATACTCAGAAGACAATTATTTAGACAGACAATTCAAAGAAGAATAAAAAAAAGTTACCTTAATCTTTTGGTGTTAAACTGACGTGTTTTTTTTTTTTTTTTTCAGAGACTGTAGTGCTTGTAATTGTAATGAAAATTTTACAGTTTTTCTCAATTGCTTTGGCTCAATTCTTGAAACAGAAATTACATTCTCAAAACAACATGGAGAAATCTCCAAACCACTTGGCAATTCTGCCCTACAAAGGCAAAAGACCTTAACTCGCTAGAGTGTGGAACTGAGAAAAATGACTTTAAAGACTTTTAGTTGTCCCGCCAAATTAATTATAGGTAGGACACTGAAAATCTGGCAATTAGATGTTTAAGTAATGAAAATTATCTGCATAACAAAATTTTGAGCTCAAACTTGACTTTTGACCACTATTTTAAAGTTACTGTACTCTGCATTTGTATTGTCAGCAAAAAGTGAGAAGTCATGCCAAGGCAAAAGGCAGTAACTTCCACATTATCAATATTTGGTTGCTGATCACCATTAACAAAATCATTATAGTAACACCTGTATACAATCTAGTGATCATGGCATTTATTTTGTATGATTTACAATAACCTAGCCTTCTAGTTATTGTGATTTGGTTGCATTCTGGTGGCCCTCTTAATACATTAGACATGACAAAATACCTCCATAGCGGTAAAGACTAAAGAGCATCTTCAAGTGGTACCGAGTGGCATAAGACTTGCTAAACACGCGTTATAATGTAATGTAATGATCACGATAAAACAGATCCTCGCGCACATTCAACCCGGAGACTGGTTTATAGCGGTGGATCTGAAAGACGCATACTTTCACACGTGTTCGACTTCCAAGGTGTCACGTTCCGTTCACGAAAAGTAGCCTATGCAGTGCTTTACCCCTTAGGACTCAGTAGGGAGCGTGTTCTGGACTACTTAGACGACTAATGCAATTATAGCACAACCTTCTGTGTTCTGCGTCTTTTCAGTATGCGTTGGTTTCAGCTGTCTGCCCTATTATTGTGCGTGCACTTCGCTCGTCCCGCGGATTTAGTGTTTTGTATGCATGCTTAACAGCTGTTCTGATGTTGTATGCACCAGCACTTCTTGCTTCATTATGTTGTATGCGCCAATATACCCTTATTGCTTCATTATTATCACCCTGTGATACCGGTATATTAGTCCCGCGTTGGCTCGACCGTGTTCAGGGCGGAGCTGAAGGCGCCGGCGAAGTTTTAGGACTCTGCCAGCTAGATGCATTGTTTCAACTAGGTCCGGTACCCGAACTGGGTGAGGCGGGGCTTTAGTTCTTTGTTGTATTGACCTGCTTCGGCATGTGTAACATTTTTCTGTCAACTCTGCATATATCCTTCGCGATCGATATCGCACGTTTGTCGATGGAGCGGGTTAAGAGCATACTAAATGTTCTGACCGCATTGCAGGACAAAGCTCTGAAGTTACAGGGACGGATGGTAGCTGTACAAAGTACACAGGCTACATCGTAATTTCAATTTTAATGGAGAGTAAAACAAAGGCAGAACACCGTAATCTGATAAGTTATATTTGATAGAACGCCAGCACTTCAGATCTTCTAACTTCATATTGACGCGCGGCTAAACAAAGGCAGAGTGCCGTAACTCAATATGAGCGTTCCAAAACTAAGCCAAAGAGGCGTAACTGGTGTTACGGTGTTCTGCCTTGGTTTCTCATGGGCTTTTGGAAGTTACGGTAAAGACAAACCATTATTTTCTCGAAAAAACAACGGAATTGACTCAAGATAGTTATCCACATGATAAAGGAGGTCTTGAATGTGCCAAAAATATCAATAACTCATTTTCGACCAAAAACGAAGTTACGGTCTTTTGCCTTTGCACGGCAGAATTGTTCACAACAGAATTGAATTTCTCATTCATTTCATCAAATTGGTGGGGGTGGGGGTGGGGGTGGGGGTGGGCACTTCATGACACTTTAATGATTCAACATTTGAGCACAGGCTGCATGAGCATGAGCACCATCTCAGTCTGGTTTTGGTTCCTAGGTTGTTGCCCATTCTCAAACCATTCTGCAAGTTTGCTAGCCTGGTTAAAACCAGACCATTCTCAGTTGTAACTGAGTTATGGTCTGGCAAAGCGTCATAGACAAATCATTTCCAGAGGGGCGTCACCAACGGTCGTTGCGGATAGACCTAAAACCAATCAGAGCGATGAAGGAGATGACGTATGCAGAGCGGCGGAGAAACATCTCAGAGTGTTGTTCTTTGCTCGGTTTTTAACAAAATTAAACGTTCAAATTGCTTGAAACAGACGCGATAGCTGATTCGAACGAGTGATGTTCGACGGCGGCATCCATCTTTGTAATGTAGGCTACTTCAAAATCCCAGCGTTGTCGTCATCGTGTAAAGCCCGCCCCAACGTTTCTGATTGGTGCCTCGATTTCGACGGATTGGAAATGGGCTTGAATGAGCTCTTTGCCAGACTAACTTTCAGAGCAAATCTAAATTTGCCGGAAGTTGTCTGGGTTTTTCCAGGCTACAAGTTTGCACCAAGCAATTTCCATGCAATTTTATAGCTTCACTTGGACAATCGACCAAAACGATCAACAAATAGGCTCCCTACTGCTCTGACTAAGCGCCAGCCGATGGCTCTAGCCTGAGAACCAAAACCATTTCAACAGAAAAGTGATATGGTTAGGTGGCTGCTGCCTGGCCCAAGCAAAAAAAGCTCTCCTTCAAGTGGGATTTTTCATCTGCCAGAAGAACTAAAATTGCAATCTGCTCACTTGGTATGAACAAGATATGCCCCAAGCACGACACACATTACTTCATTATGTGGATTATCTTACAGTACTAATCTATAAAATGGCCTTATACAAGAACCGTTGATACCTCTTAACATGTAAAAGCTTGGCTGGACTTCATTTCAATCATAGGGAGACACCTGGTTCATTACAGTCCCCAAAGTCCAAAATGAGTGTTGAGGCCAACAGCCTTTGAGTTTTGATCAGTTTTGATTTGCGTTAACAGTATGAATCTCTTCCTTTAAAGGGTCCTATTTTTTTTTTTTTTTTTTTACTTTTTGACTTTAGTTAGTCTGTAATGTTGCTGTTTAAGCATAAAAAAGGTCTGCAAGGTTACAAAGATCAAAGTCCACTCCAAAGGGAGATATTTTATTTAACAGAATCCACTTTGACATTTCCCGAAGATGCGCTAAGCGCTTCCAATCCCAACACACTGGGCCAGCTAACCAATCACAGCACCTTTTGTATTTCGGAAGGAGGGGCTTAATCGAAAACGACGCATTCATCCAGACTGGATACAGGGGAGCTGTAATAATTTAAAATATGTGAAAAATAATGGATTTTTTTAACAATCAAGCATGAAAACATATTCTAGTACACCCCAAAAACAAAAGCAAGACTTCATAAAAGGGCATAATAGGACCCCTTTAATATGTGAGGAGCTAAAGCCATAGGCTCACACTATGAACTCTATTTGCCAAAAGAGCACAGATAAATTCCACGGCTGTTGTGAATGTTAGAGGCATTTATCCCCTCAGGCGCGGGGTGATATTCAGGAGTACACACAGCTGAAATAGGGGTTGGAAATGGGTTAATTTAGTTTTTGGGAAGCAGAGAAACAGAGGTCTTTTGCCACAGGCTGACACAGAATGGAGAAAAAAGACATAAAAAAGGGAGAGTGCAGGAGAAAAAGAAAGATATTGGAGGTGTAACTGTCTGTGGTATACAACCCCTCATCTCTCTCTCTCTCTCTCTCTCTTTCTATCTATCTATCTATCTATCTATCTATCTATCTATCTATCTATCTATCTATCTATCTATCTATCTATCTATATCTCTCTCTTTTGACAAGGTGTCGTTGAGATTAATGCAGCTTTCTTTTGTATAACCCCCAAGGTCAGAGGAACAGAGGGAGTGAGGGGTGACACTGAGGGGGTAAAGCAGTGCATAATTCACTCCTGCAGTAAACGCCTCTCTGCTGCTCTAATCTGAAATGTAATCAAATTTGCTTCAATGCAACTGCCTTAGACAAGCCAAGAATTGGTGAATGGGGATGATGATGGTAGACAGTATGCATGAATATAAACATACAAACTGACTCACAGATCCACACATTTATGCATACAAACACACCTGATCAAGAGTCACAACACAGTGTGTATGTGGTGAGTATATTTGCATGTATATAGGATGTGCAGTCCTTAATCCCAAAAGGGCATCTTCTGACATCCCAAATAGAGAACAGATAAATCCAGGAAGAGGATTTAGACTAGGATTTGGAAGAGGACGTGGCAGACCTCGGTTCTGGAATTTGGCAGAAAGGAAGACCACAAAGAATCTGGTGGAGACTGGGGTGCAGTCAGAGGGACTGGAGACTGAGGCAGGGCCAGAGAAACTGATGACCAGGGCGGATATGGTGGATCAGCAGGCCAAGGGGAGCTGGTGGAACTAAAGACCAGGGTGCAGCTGGAGGTTAGGAAAGCCAAGATGGAGTTGGAGGAGCTGGAGATCTGGGTGGAGATGGAGGGTTGATAGGCCCTGGCTGAACCAAGGAAACGGTGGCATCAGAGGAGTGGCAGATTTCAGGTGGGCTGAAGGAACAAGGGTATCTTGAAAGAACTTGTGTATCAGTAGACCCTGGAAGTCTTGGTGAAATGGAACACTTTGCGGATAACCAATGGAGCAGGATACCTTGAAGAGTTAGGCTGATGTAACGAATTACAGTTTAAAATATATATATACGTACATAATGATTTCCATTACACGAGAGTACTGCCCTACAAAGCAAAAAGGCAGTAACTGCATTTTTGGTCAAAAATGAGTTATTATCATTTTCATGACATTCAAGGCATCCTTTGTTATGTGACAAAACATCTTATCTCAAATGTGTGTCGTTTTGGAGAAAAATGGTAGTCGTTTGTACAGTAACTGCAAAAAGCCCTAGTGAAACAAAGCAAGAGTACAGTAACATCCATTACTGTGTTCTTGTTATGTTTTACCTAACAAAAAATAACCGTGTTTCTACGCAGTGTAGTTACTGTTGCCATGGTGAACACAGAGCTGATTTTCGGGCATCCTCATGGGACGATTTTAACATTTGCGATTTCACCCTTCTAACTTCCCCAAATTGTTCCCCTACCAAACTACCCCCCCTCCCCTGAAAGAATGAAAAAAATATTCCAGAAAGAAAAAAAAAGGTGCAAGAGCTCCATGTAGTTTAGCGGTTACTATGATTTTCGCTATATAGCAGTTCAGTACACTTGAAATTAAATCGTGATAGACTACTGTGTGAATATTAAACCGCAATAATAGTACAATTTAAATACAAATCCTACATGTTCTGTGAATAAATGGTGCAGTCGACGCGCAGTTTCATTTAACACACAGTAGCACGTGTGACGCTCGAGCTGTTTTTTGCATATGAGGACACGACTGCATGAACTTCTCTCCAGACTCTAGATCCGCTCTTAAAGTCACTTTGTGAGCATTTAACCGCTTCATTTGAGAAAAACTATCGTCATGTCATAAACACAGAAACAAAGGTCTTTACGACAACCCGTCAAAATAAAAGTTCGGTTTAACTTGACAGAAATATAGGCCTAGCCTATTACTGTTGTACAGTACAAATTAGAAACGTCTCAATATAATAATAATACTAACACTAATACAAATAAATTAAGATTAAAACTAATTTTTTATTCAATGTTTTAATTTTAACAGTAAAGCTCATTTTGCAGCATGTTGTTTGACAAAAAATGTTTGTTTCATTTCATATGATTAAAAGAAATGTAGGCTAATTAATAATATATTAGAATTTTAATATATTTTATTTGTAATATTCATAGAATATTTTTTAAATATTGTATAAGTTTAATAATAGTTTATAATAAAAGTGTCATGATTTCAATTAATTAGACATGATTTTTGATTACTAAAAATTTACACCACGTATCCGTAACACACCCGCTCTGCAAAACTAGTTTCGCAACACAAAAATGTTGAAAAAAAATGTTGTCCAAATGGTTCCAATTATTTCAAATACAGTGTATCTAACACACCCAGAGCCCAAGTTGTGGCAAAATAGTCTTTGGAGAATCTGTAGTTACTGCCTTTTTCCTTGGTTTGGTGCCACGTTTTTGGTAAGTAATACAAAGCAAGAATACAGTAACTGCAAAATAGGGGTAAAATATCAAATTAAATATGAGGATTGATATGTACAAAGAATAAGCTAATATAAAGTCACAAAACAGCCACATGTCCAATAATCTACCTACAACTACTTAGGCTGGATGACAGGATAACTTTAAAGTCATTTTTCTCTGTTCTGCACTCTGCGTAGTTACTGCCTTTTTGCTTTGTAGGGCAGAGTAGATGTTAAAACTTCATGCTGATTTGTACTCGGCTTTCGCCAAGATAAGCAACACTAAGACGTAGCTTTACAATAAACTATGCTTCACCCGTTTACGGTTCTTTCCATATGGTGGTGTGACTCCCCTTCTGTCCAGCGTTAACGACTGCAGTGTACTTGGCGCGTCAGCACACACGACGGCTGCAACTACAGTGTGGTCTCCCTAGTGGACCAGCACGACAACCGTCTGGATTGAGCCAAGTAGGGGACATCTCTAGGGTCTTCAAGTGGGCACCTTCCGTCCTCAGTGTTTCGTCGTTACTAGCCCACGAGACCTCAAGAGGGCTCGACAGTGACTCTGGCGTCCCAGAGTCACCCCCCTCCGTCCCCCACTCAACTCAGCCCAGCTTACTGACCTCTACATCCCTCCTGCTGCTGAGACATAACCACAATCTCACAATCTCTCCGCAACCCAACCATACGCGCCAACCCGTTTGACTAAGCTGTCGAGCCCCACTGGTGCGTTAATATGCAGTTTCAGTGGCAACGGTTCCGTATGGCATACCACCTACCGCAAAAACACAATATCTGCCCAACCACCCGTCATTCACGCAATATACACAGGAACGTAATGACTGTAAATACTATACAACCTATACAAATAAACCAACAGACTCTTCAAGTTTTCAAGAATTCTACGAAACCAGCCTGGCGGCCTGTACACAGCCAGCTAGAATCTTTCCGTCTCAACCACAGCCAGTTGCTGCTCCTTTCTGCTGCTTCAGATAAGTTCTTTACTGTGCGACGCAACTCTTGGCCACTGAATCCGACGTCTCTGAGGAACCGGGTTGTAGAGTGTGCCACAAAACCTCGACAACCCACTTCCACTGGATAAACCTGGACTCTCCATCCTTGCTGTTCTGCTTCAGCGGCCATATGAGCATACCGCAGTTTATTCCTCTCATAAGCCTCATCTACAGCATCCTCCCATGGCACTGTTAACTCTATCAGTTGAACAATGCGTGCAGATCCAGACCACAAAACAATATCTGGTCGTAGGTTAGTGGTGGCAATCTCAGGTGGAAAAATAAGCCGTTGATCAAGATCAGCCAGCATCTTCCAGTCCCTAGCAGCTTCCAGTTGTCCTGGGCGAGAATTGGTGTTAGCACCTTTTCTTGGTGGATGCTCGCCTGAGCAGAGGAATATTGTCTTCTGCGTGTAATGCGTGTAATGTTTTATTATTTATTATTATATATATATATATAATTAATTTTCACGAATTATAATTAATTATAAATATTTCAATGTTTTAGAATTGACTGTAGCAGAATTGATAGTACAATTATTTAATCAGTTCATCCAATGAACAGAAAGCATAATCAATTATTAATTCTAGGAAATATAGTATCTTCCTGGCCAAGAAAGAAAAACCTTTTCCAGCTAAAGTAAATCAAGTACTAGCAGGGTAATAGCATAGGTAGCTAGATCAATATGTTTAAGTGACTTTGATATTTTTGTGAGTGGCAAACACAGAGACACTGATGTGTGAATATAAATGGTTTAATAAACGAATCTACGGTAGTCTACACACACAACTAAACTAAGCAAAGATTGTATACAGAATCAAGAAAGAAAAGAAAAGTGAAGAAAGAGAGAGAGAGAGAGAGAGAGAGAGAGAGAGAGAGAGAGAGAGAGAGAGAGAGAGAGAGAGAGAGAGAAGAAAAGAATGGCAAGATTACAATCAGTTAACCACAACCTATGAAAAACATCAGAGAATCAGGATCACCTTAAAGAGGCACACCAACTTAGAAACGCATCTTAAAGCTGCAAACGGGTACTTGCATTGGTTTTGGTTGCTGAGCAAGTCCAGATGCAGTAGATTCTTGAGGATCCAGGAGTGCACTGAAGCGTTCGTTTGGGTTCTTGGGGTGGTCCAAATTGAATTCAAAGAAGTTAACTTGAAGATGAAGTGGCCGGAAGTAGAAGGATGATGTATCAAAGAGGTTGAGCCCAGTTCTGACCTAATCAGATTCTTTTAAGGATCCTATCCGTTCACACCCATCTGGTAGGGTGACCAATCTAAGATGACCTGGAGAAAGTCTTTGTTCATCTTATCTCCATTTGCATGTTCATGGTGGCATGGAGAATTTGTGCAGTCTTTACACAAAAGTATGGTAACAAATATCCTGATGCAATTTATCATAACATATTGTACAATATTGATTATAAAATCAAAAGAGGATTCTTTTTATACCAAGAAAGAGGGGATTCAAAGACATTAAAGCAGTGATACATACATCATCTTTGGATATGAACATTGGAAGTTACTCTAACATAACCAAAGAATCATAACTAGTCATAACTAATAAAACATAGGAGCATGCATAACACACATGATAAATACTATACACATTTGGGAAAGTTTTTGTGTATGAATGAAGTGTATTGGACAAGTGTCCTTATGTATTGGAAGTTATTCTCTATAGTCTGACCAAAAGGCTAGTGCCGTCTGGTCTCCTGTGCGGTCTTTGAGGGTTGCAGACACACATCTCTTACTGAGATCGTTCAG
Organism: Tiaroga cobitis; assembly: GCA_030578255.1. Classification (NCBI taxonomy): domain Eukaryota; kingdom Metazoa; phylum Chordata; class Actinopteri; order Cypriniformes; family Leuciscidae; genus Tiaroga; species Tiaroga cobitis. Next base: position 27,627,480 of record CM060596.1, on the reverse strand, counting down.
GGGAGCAGAGGTGATAACGGCCTTTGAAGTGAACTGGTTTTAGGGCCGCTGACAACAGGGGAGAGGGAATGTTTCTGGGGACTAGGGCATTTGATTAAGGCCATTCGCTACACTGAGCAGAAGAGCACAACAGCAAAGCTGTCAAAGCAGGGGACCACCATAGCCGAGCATGAGACCACCACAGGGGAGCAGGGGGAATGGGTGACCACCAAAGCAGAAGAGGACCAGACTCTGGCACAACCTCTGTGACATAAAGAGTAGACAGCTCTGGCAGCTCATGAGAAAAATGACTTCCTGGGGAATCAGGAGAAACAGAGGAATTATGGGAGTCCAACAGATGAGGGAAAAGGAGTCTGGGCAGAACCAGTCTTCACTTCAGGGCCCTTTATGCCCAGTGGCATGTATGGCAGCAACAAAGGTTTACCACTCCTGTCTGTTTTGTGCCAGCTTCTGAATGGAACCCCAGGTGTGGCTCAGGGCCTTCAGTTCTGCTTCCATTGTTTGCCGCCATGTGTTATTGGGTCTTCCTCTCTTTCGTTTAGCCTCTGGTGTCCAGAAGAGGGCAATCCAGGCGATGTCATCTTGTTCCCTCTGGATGACGTGTCCGGATGACGTGTCCAATCCATCTCCATTGCCTTCTCATAATGATGGTGTCAATACCTTCTTGCTTGCACCGGACAAGTAGTTGTTGGTTAGAGATGGTTTTGGGCCAAAAGATTTGCAGAATTCTCGAGATGGTCCTCACTGCAGAACACGAAATCCAGGGGGAGGAGTTGGATCCAGATCCTGATTCAGATCCAACTCCTCCCACCTTACGTATACCTAAACCTACCCATCTCCGCCCCCTGATCCATAAACCCACCCCTAATCCTACCCATCTCCACCCCTGATCCCTAACCACACCCCTAATCCTACCCAACTCCACCCCTTAGATCTGGATCCAACTCCGCCCCCTGGATCTCGTGTACTGCAATGAGGTGCTACTGGAATTCTCCGGAAGTTCTTCGTGTGGAAGGTTGACAATTTGGTAAGGTCGTTCTCTGTCATTCTCCAATATTCAAAGCCCTAAAGCAGGGTGGACAGAACACAGCTCTGGTACAGTCTCAGTTTTTTGTGGGTGCTATATTGTGAGGATCTCCACACATTGTTCTTAATGTCACTGCCTGCTCCTCCATCATGTAGAATGGTGCTGCCCAGGTAAATAAACTCCTCAGTTGTTCAGATAATCGTTGTCGGGATAATTCCGGTTCACGTGGCTACGCTGAAGCGATAAAATTCTGTATTATAAATTTTAAGGCCAGACAAGTAGTTTGTTGAGGGTTGTTTTTTTAGGGAAGGACTACATGCCTGCGCACATATATTCAAACCTGCATGCCTATAGAATGAACTCTTAATACGTATGTGCATGCTATCAGCGTTCTCACAGGTTCGCGTTTTTAAAGTTTGCGTAGAGAGAACTTAAGAGTTTTCTGTTAAAACGGTGTCGTGTTAGCGTCCCTTAAGTTAATAACTAATGATCGTTGTGATGGAAGTGAATCAATCAAAACTAACTATAATTGGAAAATAACTTTATTCTAGAGCTGCCATAAAGCCAAAACAATCTGTTACTTTAATTTCCTATTATCACTGTGAAGCCGCTTTGGAACAATCTACATTGTTAAAAGCGCTATATAAATGAAGATGACTTGACTTGACTTGACTTATAAATATGGTAGAACTATCACTTAATATGCCACTAAAGATTGCTTTATAAATAATCTTCCTGATCGGTTTCATCTCGTCAGCATCCCAGATAGCTTAGAAGAAATCGATGTTGCAATAGAAATGATTGACTCTCACTCTCTCTTTTCCAGCACTTTAGACACAGTTGCTCCATTGCGCTTAAAGAAGAGTAAATGAAATAGTCCAACACCGTGGTACAATCGGGCCCTAAGAGAGCATCCAGAAAAATGGAGCGTACCTGGAAGAAAACAAAATTAGAAGTTTTTCGCATTTCGTGGAGAGAGAGAACGATTGCATACAGAAAGGCCTTATTTTTCAACACTTTTAGAAGAAAACAAACACAACCCTAGGTATTTATTCAAAACAGTGGCTAATTAACGAAAAATTAAGCTCTAACACCAGACGTTTCCTAACAGCACGGCAGAAATGACTTCATGAACTTCTTTACTTACAAGATTGATAATATTAGAGAGAAACTTATAACTATGCAACCGTCTACTACAGTATCGCATCAGAAAGTGCATTGTTGTCTCCCTGAGGAAAAATTTGATTCATTTATTGCTATAGGAGAGGAAGAACTCGTTAAATCATCTAAATAAACAACGTATATTAGACCCTATACCGACTAAGATATTGAAAGAGATGCTTCCAGAGGTCATAGATCCTCTTCTTAAAGGGTTAGTTCACCCAAAAATGAAAAATAAGTCATTAATTACTCACCCCCATGCTGTACCAACCCCGTAAGACCTTCGTTCGTCTTCGGAACACAAATGAAGATATTTTTGATTAAATGTGACAGCTGGATCACTCCTCCAAACGAAACTTCAAGAGATTTCCACGACGCGCACGCGCGAGAACTTAACTGAAGTAGTTGAAGGAGATCGCAATTCTCGCGCATGCGTCGTGGAAATCTCTTGAAGTTTCGTTTCAGGCCTACAAGGAAGAAAAAGAATAGTCGAATAAAGTCATTATTTTTGTTTGTTTTTTTCACACAAAAAGTATTCTCGTCGCTTGATAAACTTATAGTTGAGCCACTGTTGTGACATGGAATATTTAAACATTTTCTGGGCCGTCAGGTTTCAATCCCTTAGGCAGCCTATGGAGGAGTGATCCAGCTGTCACATTTAATCAAAAATATCTTCATTTGTGTTCCGAAGACGAACGAAGGTCTTACGGGGTTGGTACAGCATGGGGGTGAGTAATTAATGACTTAATTTTCATTTTTGGGTGAACTAACCCTTTAATATCATTAATTCTTCTTTGTCACTAGGCTGTGTACCGAAAACTTTTAAGCTGGCTGTTATTAAACCTCTAATTAAAAAAACGCAACTTTATCCTAGAGAATTAGTCAATTACACGCCGATCTCGAATCTACCTTTTCTGTCAAGATTAATAGCAAAGGCAGTATCCTCACAACTATGTTCCTTTTTAGAAAGAAATGGTATCTGCGAGGATTTCCAGTCAGGATTTAGACCATATCATAGTACTGAGACAGCTCTCATTAGAGTCAGACATGATTTGCTCTTATCATCCGATCGTGATTGTATCTCTCAATTAGTGTTACTGGATCTTTGTGCTGCATTTGATACCAACATTCTTTTGAATAGATTCGAAAATTATGTTGGCATTAGTGGAATTGCACTAGCATTGTTCAAATTATACTTATCTGACAGTTATCAGTTTGTAGTAGTAAATGAAGAGATGTCATATCGATCAAAAGTTCAGCTTAGGTACCACAAGGCTCAGTACTAGGATCGTTGCTGTTCACCCTTGTAGTGTATCTGGGCCGCACCAGAGTAAATCATGCATTCCAACACCCTAAGGATTGAACCAGAATCATGGTTCATCTGAACACAAATAATGCACATTCCTTCTGAAATCCCAATGCTTTTAGACTCTGAACTCGCGAATGTAGATCAGGGGCCGGTTTCACAAAGATAGACTTTGACTATGGCTTAGATATAGTAGATAGTCAGACTTCAGATAGACATCTAAATTAGACCGTTGCACAAAGCACTTAAGACACTGACTATCTTAAGTAGGACTACACTGCAATGCATTCTGGGTAGAATAAGACACTTTTCAAAACAAAAAACATGGCGGATCGAGTAAGCGCATTCAACCGCTCAGTGCAGTTTACCCCAGTGGAAAATATGTGTTTGTTGGAGTATAACAGTTACAAGGACATTTTACTTGGGAAATTTAGCGGAGAATGTAGTAACAAGAAGAAATGTTTAATTTGGAAAAAGATTGCTACGACAATGTGGCGAGCAGGATGAGATCGAGGGACGTGAGAGCGGCGCGAGGCCGGTGGCATGATTGATAATGAGCGACACCTGCAAGACGCACAGGTCTCGTATCTTCACAGTTGTCGCTCCTCCTTTATGCTTCCGCTTCGTGAGAGATACGAGACCGGTGCGTCTCGCAGGTGTCGCTCATTATCAATCACGCCACTGGCCTCGCGCCGCTCTCACGTCCCTCGACCTCATCCTGCTCGCCACAGACAGTTAACAGCGTTAATCCGACCGTTGAGGGGAGCGTTAAAAACGTACAGAAAAGATACAAAAATATATTTCCAGTAGGTTACTGCGGTCCCTGAAAACGCTTTCCCTTCTCATAGCTCTCTCCATAACGTTGTCAGCAAACCACAAATTATGAGCCATTTTACCTTTTCTTTTGGCTGTTTGTAATGTATTTCGGCTCGCATACCCCGAAGTGATAAAATAAAACAAAATTCTGTATCAAAATTTATAAGCAAGACAAGTAGTTTGTTTAGGCATGGGTTGTATGGAATTACAAACCTGCGCACATATTTTCAAAAGCACATAACTATAGAATCAATTCTGAATGAGCATGTGAACGGCGTCAGCGTTAATCACAGGTTCACGTTTAAAGTCTGATCATTTCGACGGAGGTGAATCAATCAAAGTTAACTTTAGCTGGAAATAACATTATTCAAGAACCGCTATAACGCCAAAACAATCTGTTACCTTAAATTATATGTTTATCTCTGTAAAGCTGCTTTGAAACAATCCATTGTTAAAACCGCTATATAAATGAAGATGACTTGACTTGACATGTAATTGATTGTTACTGCTGGTTGCCAAGGTAACAGAGTCTTAGACCTAAGTTAGCCTGGGGATTAAGGTGTCTAATTTTTTTGGTCTAAATTAAGTCGGTCTTCATTTTTGTGAAACAGTCTAACTTGCATTAGACTAGTCTATGAGCTAATTTTAGACTTGTCTATCACTATAGACCGGTCTAAAATAGCTTTGTGAAACCGGTCCCAGGACTCGTGACAATCTAAGTCTAAAATGGTGCCAACATGTCTGGGACTTAGAGGAACTTTCAGACACTTTTATGGCTTGGCGATCTATGGCGATTTATGGCAAACACATCTTTCTTAGTATCGATGTAAACCTATCGGTTTGCCTTAGCTGAATATATGTATTAGGTTATGGTAAAATGTATTTTACTATGTGGTACCATCTTTGGAGTGATTCTGACCAACTTCTGACGCGGCCATAAAGCATGCAAATGACCATCCTGACGAGACAAAGGAAATCCTTCCCGCCAAGGTTTTGTTGAATGTCATTGGGCAGGTTGCTCCGAACATGAGCACACTCCTTACCTATGAGCACAGGTTTGTAATTCATACAACCCAGCCTAAACAAACTACTTTTCTTGCCTATAAATTTTGATACAGAATTTTGTTTTATTTTATCACTTCGGGGTACGCGAGCCGAAATTCACAACGCTTTATCTGTAGAGTGGGAAAGGGATCCTCCATAGGGAGAGGATAGTGGACACTTCAGCACTGCATTGTCATCGGGTCCAGGCGGATCTCCTTCGTCAGATCTGGACACGGCCTGGATCTGGCAGGCTGGGGGAAAACCTCGGGATAAACAAAAGACACTAATATTAGCGTAGATCCCATTCTTCTTATGATGTAGCGAGTACATCAAGATTTAAGGGAAGTGTTCCCAGTTCCGGCTGACCTAATCTATGCAGCCTAACATTGAATTTATAGAAGTCTATAATGTATTATGTGTATGCTAGGTCAAAGAGATGTGTTTTTAGTCTAGCTTTGAACTGACAGAGTGTGTCTGCTTCCCGGACAATGGTAGGAAGACCGTTCCAAAGTTTTGGTGCTAAATAGGAAAAGGATCTACCGCCAGCAGTCGATTTAGATATTCTAGGTATTATCAACTGGCCGGAATTTTGAGATCGCAATAGACGTGAAGGACTATAATGCATTAAGAGCTCGCTCAAGTACTGCGGAGCTAAACCATTTAGTTCTTTGTAGGTAATCAACAATATTTAAAAATTTATACGATGTTTAATAGGGAGCCAATGCAGTGTTGACAGAACCGGCTAATATGGTCATATTTCCTGGTTCTGGTAAGAACTCGAGCTGCGGCGTTTTGAACTAGCTGTAGTTTATTTATTAAGCGTGCAGGCCAACCACCCAGTAGAGCAATACTGCGAAAAATGCAGTTTTACAGATACTAGACACGTGGCTTTCAAAAGAAAGGTTGGTATCAAAGAGCACACCCAGGTTCCTAACCGACGACGAAGACTTGACAGAGCAGCCATCAAGTGTTAGACAGTATTCTGGGTTATTGCGTGTGGAATTTTTTTGTCCAATAATTAGAATCTCTGTCTTTTCAGAATTTAGTAGTAGGAAATTACTAGTCATCCAATTTTTTATATCAGCTATGCATTCCGTTAATTTTGTGAATTGGTAAGTTTCGTTGGGTTTTGAAGAAATATGCAGCTGAGTATCATCGGCATAACAGTGAAAGCTAACTCCATGTTTCCTAATGATATCTCCTAATGGTAGCATGTACAGAGTGAACAGCAGCGGTCCTAGTACTGAGCCTTGTGGTATGCCATACTGAACTTGTGATCGGTAAGACATCTCTTTATTTACTGCTACAAACTGATAACGGTCATTTAAGTATGATTTAAACCATGCTAATGCAATTCCACTAATGCCAACATAGTTTTCTAGTCTATTTAAAAGAATGTTGTGGTCAATGGTGTCAAATGCAGCACTAAGATCGAGTAACACTAATAGAGAGATACAACCACGATCCGATGATAAGAGCAAATCATTTGTGACTCTAATGAGAGCGGTCTCAGTACTATGGTACGGTCTAAATCCGGACTGAAAATCCTCGCAGATATCATTTCTTTCTAGAAAGGAACATAGTTGTGAAGATACTGCTTTTTCTAATATCTTTGACAGAAAAGGCAGATTCGAGATCGGCCTGTAATTGACTAATTCTGTAGGATCAAGTTGTGGTTTTTTAACAAGCGGTTTTATCATAGCCAGTTTGGTACGTTTGGTAAGGTTTTTGGTACGTATCCTAGAGACAAAGATGAGTTAATGATATTAAGAAGAGGATATATGACCTCTAGAAACATCTCTTTCAGTAGCTTAGTCGGTATAGGATCTAACATACAAGTTGTCGATTTAGATGAATTAACGAGTTTGCAGAATTCTTCCTCTCCTAAAGCAACAAATGAATCAAATTTTTCCTCAGGGAGACTACAATGCACTTCCTGATGCGATACTGTGGTAGACATGTTGCATAGTTATAATTTTGTCCCTGATATTATCAATCTTATAAGTGAAGAACTTCATAAAGTCATCACTGCTGTGTTGCTTTGACACTTCTGAGCTTGAAGCTTTCTTTTTCGTTAGTTTAGCCACTGTTTCAAATAAATACCTTGGATTATGTTTATTTTCTTCTAATAGGTTTGAAAAATAAGCAGATCTAGCAGCTTTTAAAGCCTCTCTGTAAGCAATCGCGCTCTCTTTCCACGAAATCCGAAATACCTCTAGTTTAGTTTTCTTCCAGTTGCGCTCCATTTTTCTGGCTGCTCTCTTAAGGGCCCGGGTGTGCTCGCTGTACCACGGTGTTGGACTATTTTCTTTAATCTTCTTTAAGCGCAACGGAGCAACTGCGTCTAAAGTGCTGGAAAAGAGAGAGTTAAACGTTTCTGTTGCAATATCAAGTTCTTCTAAGCTATCCGAGATGCTGAGATGATGAAACTGATTAGGAAGATTATTGATAAAGCAATCTTTAGTGGCAGAAGTTATAGGTCTAACGTATTTATAACACGGAGTCGGCTTTGCAGCCTTGGCTAAATGTAATTTACATGAGACTAGATAATGATCTGAGATGTCATCGCTCTGCTGCAGAATTTCAACGGCATCAACATCTATTCCATGTGATAATATTAGATCTAGAGTATGATTACGACAATGAGTAGGTCCTGACACGTGTTGTCTAACTCCAATTGAGTTTACAATGTCTTTAAATGCCAATCCCAATGCATCTTTTTCATTATCCACATGTATATTAAAATCACCAACAATTAGTACTTTATCTGCAGCCAATACTAATTCTGATAGAAAGTCCGCAAATTCTTTGATAAAATCTTTATGGTGCCCTGGTGGCCTGTATACAGTAGCCAGCATAATTCTCAAATGTGATTTATCGTTTACACTATATATTTTTACATTAAGCACCAATACTTCAAAAGAAGTATATTTAAAGCTAGATTTCTTAGTGGTTTTGAAAATATTACTATAAATTACAGCAACACCTCCCCCTTTGCCTTTCAGACGAGGTTCATGTTTATAACTGTAATCATGTGGGGTTGACTCATTTAAAATAATGTAATCGTTTGGTTTTAGCCAGGTTTCTGTCAAACACAGCATATCAAGATTATAATCTGAAATCATATCATTAACTATGAGAGATTTTGAAGTAAGGGATCGAATATTCAGCAACCCAAGCTTTATCATTTGCTCATCTGTATTATATCTGTTTTTTATTTGTTGAACATCAATTAAATTTTTAACCTGACGTTTTTTGGATTTCCAAATTTGGGGAACAGACACAGTCTCTATATGATGATATCTAGGTGAAAGAGGCTCTATGTGATGGGATTTATCTGACCTTGGTGACGTGAGGCCGCTAGCAGACGGTCGGTTTAGCCAGTCTGTCTGCTTCCTGACCTGAGCCCCAGATTGTCATGTTTTATCTCTAAGACTATGAGCCACATTACTAGAGAGAAGAGCAGCACCAGCCCAGGAGGGATGGATACCATCTCTTTTCAACAGATCAGGCTTGCCCCAAAAACTTTTCCAATTGTCTATGAATTTTATATTATTCTGCGGACACCACTTCGACAGCCAACCATTCAGTGAGGCCAATCGGCTAACTATCTCATCACTCCTGCGTACAGCAAGGGGGCCAGAGCAAATTGCAGTGCCTGACATCGTACTTGCGAGTTCACACACCTCTTTAATATTAATTTTGGTGATCTCCGACTGGCGGAGTCGAACATCATTAGTGCCGACATGAATAATGATCTTAGAGAATTTACGATTAGCATTAGCCAGCACTTTTAAATTTGCTTTGATGTCAGGCGCTCTGGCTCCCGGCAAACATGTGACTATGGTGGCTGGTGTCTCTATTTTCACGTTCCGTGTGATCGAATCTCCAATTACCAGGGCACAATCAACAGAATTCTCAGTGGGTGTTTCACTGAGTGGGGCAAATCGGTTTGTTATGGGAATCGGAACGGAAGAGTGGTTCTTTGATCCACGACTAGAACGATCTCTCACGGTCACCCATCTGCCCTGCTGCACGGGCTCTACTTCAGCCGGAACCGAATCATGTAAAGAGTTCACTATGCTAGGCGCATCCAAAACACTATCTAAAGATCTAGCATTCTTACCATCCTCAATTAAAGTTTGGATGCGTGTCTCTAGTTCTGAAATCTTCTCCGTCAGCCTGACTGTCTCCTTGCGTTTATCACATATAAATCCTATATTGCCATCGGAGAAGGCTATACTAAACATATGACATGTGACACAGGTGACAATAACAGGACAAGAAGACATTACTCACCGTGTTTGTTGACTGATTTCTTACTTACCTGGACTTTATGAACTCAAAGGCGCGGGCGCGCGAGAGAAAATAAATATATAAATGAGCGCACGGGTGGCGCGTTACAGGCTAACGTTAGCGAGTTACTAGCGTGCTGTGTTAACAATAACGGAAGCTAGAGATGTAGGGTTAATCTGAGATGTTGGGTAAGCTGTATTTAGTAGTATAAACCACTAGATAGTAAATGATGGCTCAAAACATAAAGAAATACGAAGCTCAGGCGGAGCTTACAGCCTCGAAGCAAACAAACACACAGCAGGCAGCGAGGCAGACAGGAGCAATCGATCAGCGATCAGACAGGAGCAATCGAACCCCCCGTGTGTGGAGTCATTAGACTCTAGCTGTGTTACTGACAGTGGTCAGATTACAGTCTGTGTTTTTTTTATATGGTCATTAGTAGAGACTGTGGAATATGTTTCCCCTGAAGGCAAATCCTCTCCCATGAGTGCTTCTGATGTGTCTCTGACTGCTCAAAATGAGGCTGAGAAAGATTGTTGGAAATTGTGTGAACATCATTCTGATGTGGAATAGCTGGGGGGATGTGGAGGGTATAGAGCTTCAAGAACAAAAGAAAAGAGGCTTGCCTTTCCTTGTCTTTTTGCCTGTCTCTCAAGGTTTTTTTTTTTTTTTTTTTTTTTGTAAAAAAACTCTAGTAAAAGCTGCTCTGAAGCACAGTCCTGCAATATGCATCAATTTGTCATTCTCTGTCTCGCCCTTTCTCTCCTTTTCTCTCCTCTGGTGTAAGGTGTGTGTGTGTGTGTGTGTGTGTGTCCTGGGAGCACACCTCAGGGATTATAACAAGCGGCAGAATGAAAGATTCATGATGCCCAGGAAAGTGTGTGTGTGTGTGTGTGTGTACGTGCGTACATGTGTGCGTGTGTGTGGTCCTGGTATTCCCTATGTTTTGGGGACAAAATGTCATGCCAGTAAATGCCAGTAAATGTTGACCTTGTCGGGATATTTTTTGAAGAAAACAGCTTATAAATCATACGAAACTATGTTTTTTTTTTATATCTAAAATAGCAGAATCTTTTCTGTGAATGGTAGGTTTAGGGGTAGGGTTAGTGTAGGGGGATTGAAAATACAGTTTGAACAGTATAAAAACCATTATGTCTATGGAATGTACCCATAGAACATGCAACCCAATGTGTGTGTGTGTGTGTGTGTGTGTGTGTGTGTGTGTGTGTGTGTGTGTGTGTGTGTGTGCGAGTGTGTGCGTGTGCGTGTGTGTGTGTGTGTGAGTGTGTGTGTGTTTGTGTGTGTGTGTGTGTGTGTGCCCAGGCTGGAAATAAGGAGCAAGGAAGAAGAAAGAAGAGAGAGAAAGCATTACTAACACAGACACATGAGGAAGACTAATGGATGGTACTATATACTGCAGACTCAATACTATACTGAAAGACTCACTTGGTTCTTAGTTGGAAGTCTTAAGCTGTTCAAGTCTGAATCAGAAAGATGTGACTCATTTCAGCATAAAGTAATCACTCAGAAACACTGTGATGTAATTAGATATTCAGTCATAGCCGGCCCATCTAATCACACCATGGTATGAATCTCATATCCTGTGCTGAAGTTCTATAATGGTTGTGTTTGAAGTTCTATATCTATGAAGTTCTTCTATGAAGTTCTATAATGGTCAACACTCATCAGACAATCACGGGACGCGGACGTGGGAGGACGCTGGCGCTGTTTGTTCGCCGCTTCTCTGTCTGCTACTCTGTCTGCTATTCCTTCTTGTGTTCCTGTTTTGTTTGTGTTCACTGTAACCCTTCCTCTGGACAGCCTCACAGCTGGTTTCCGAAGCCGCTTGGGCACATCGACCGGACTGTCGCCTCGTCGGTTAGCCGCGTGCTGGCTGCCCGCGTTCATCAACGCGTGCCTGCTAATTCTAATTCTAGCTGCAATAGCGGCTAACCCGATTGCCTACCTCTTTCTCACAGGCAACCTCCACCAGTTGCTTTCATCTCCTCCTGTCATGCCGTGGATCATTTTGGCACTTACATCAGTCATCCATTTCTGTGTTCCTAGTCCATCACTAACTGCTATCACGGAGCTCTCAGTCCCTCCGCACGGCATCATGTTCAAATATTCAACTCTGCAACTGGTCGAACTAATTAACTACTCAATTCCATCCTGCATCCCAGTCATCAAACAGCTCGGACTTCTACGTCGACCCCGTTACATCCACAGAAGTTTTCGCCGCAAGTTTGTTTACTTCCAACACGGACAATCCATTCCATCCATCTGGTCACCTGCACGCTCTGTCGCACCTCTTCCACGTCATCGGAACGCTTCCCCCGCTGGATCACATAGAGCTGAGCGCACCGACTGGCTGCACAGAAAACCCGGACTGGACTACAGTGCTATTCACACTTTGCATATACCTATTCTCCAATCACTTGCAAATCCACTCACTGTCTCTTCTCAACTGCATTACCCCCTCACTCGCACTGCTAACCGGGACAACCTCAGATCTTTCCAGCCTGCCCCTATCTCATCACCCTCTCACCATGCCAACTTTGCCCTCCTCAACACCCGATCGCTTAACAATAAAGCCCCTGCCCTCCATGAACTAATCCTTGACAACACGCTGGATTTCCTTCTGCTCACCGAAACTTGGCAACAACCCAATGACTTCTTCTCCCTCAACCAAGCATCCCCCACTGGCTACAATTACATCTGCAAACCGCCCCTCCCGCCGTGGAGGTGGCCTCGCCGTTATTTATAATCAGAACTTCCGGATCACTGAACTCACCCTCCCTTCAGTATCATCATTTGAATATCTCGTCTTCAAAGCTCTTTCCTCCATGACAGTTATCCTCATTTACCGGCCACCTAAACCAAATCCCTCCTTCCTCTCTGATTTAACTGAACTCCTCACACTAGCCTCATCTCTCTCTCCACGTCTGCTACTACTCGGTGACTTAAACATCCACATAGACTCCTCCACCTGCAAGCTGTCATCAGAATTCACAATTTTATTGGACAACTTTACTCTCACCCAACATGTCACATTCCCCACCCATGAAAAAGGACACATCCTCGAACTGGTCTGCTCCACTAACCAACCAGTGCTCAACCTCCATCCATGCCTCTTTCCCCTCTCTGATCACAAACTGATACGGTTCACCATTCCGTCTCCAACCCCCCACCCCCGCCTCCTCAGAGAAATCACCTTCCGCAACCTTAAATCAATTGATCCCCATCATCTCTCTGACCTGCTCTCCACCACTCTCCACATGGACTCAACCCTCACCTCACCTGATGATCTCACAAACCACATCAACTCCGCTTTGTGTACCTCCCTTAACACTTTGGCCCCCCTCAAAACAAAAACTGTCACTTTTAACAACTCGTCACCCTGGTACACACCTGCACTCCGGAAAATGAAACAAACTGGCCGCCAACTTGAACGCCTGACAAAAAAATCATCTCTCATAGTCCACCATGAAGCCTATAAACTCCACCTCATTGCCTACAAAGATGCCCTCATTGCTGCCAAATCTGCCTACCTCTCCACCATCTTCACCAACCCCCGTCTAAACCCCAGAACCCTCTTCTCCACATTGAACAACCTCATCAAGCCTCGGACCAACACCCTCCTTACCTCTACTCCGGATCTCTGCAACTCATTCCTTCACTTTTTCGCTGATAAAATCAATATCATTTATCAATCTCTATCCCCTGCATCCGACCTTCCAGTATCTACTCCAGCACCTATCACGGCCCCTTTTCCCCCTATACCTCCTGACCTCCCTCCCCCTCATCCACACTGCCTCCTCTCCCAGTTTAACTTGGTCACCACTCTTGAAATCTCTAAACTCATCAGTTCTTCCAAACCGACTACCTGCTCACTTGACTCCCTCCCTACTCCACTCCTGAAGTCCTGCCTCCCTGTCCTTTGCCCCTACCTCACTAACCTCTTCAATTCCTCATTTTCCCTTGGAACTGTCCCCTCTGCTTTCAAAACTGCCGCTGTCACCCCAATCCTCAAAAAACCTGGTCTGGATCCCTCTTCCCTCAAAAACTACCCCCCAATTTCCACCCTCCCCTTTCTGTCTAAAACCCTGGAACGTATAGTCGCTTTACAATTACAAACCCATCTTCATGTCAATAACCAATTTGAACCTCTCCAATCTGGTTTTCGCCCCCTCCACAGCACAGAAACCACTCTCCTCAAAGTCCTCAATGACCTCTTCACCTCCGCTGACACCGGTTCCCTTAACATCCTTATTCTTCTCGACCTGAGTGCAGCCTTCGATACCGTGAACCATAACATCCTGCTCACCAGACTCAAAGACCTTGGTATCGAAGGTATTGCACTCAGCTGGCTCCGTTCCTACCTTTCTGTTAATGCTGATGGTGAGGAATTACAGTTGCAACATCTTATAATGTACCTCAAACTGACTGAGTAGTGAGAAACGTCATGCTCAAGTTGTCCTTGCGATGGAGGTTCGGGTCGAATAACGAGCTCTTCCAGTGTTTCCTCATCAGAATCACGCTCGCATTGATATAGTAATGAACAATGACGTCAATTTGACCATGTTTAGTTTACGGTGTAGTAAGCCTCTGGGGCCCGTTTCAATAAGGAGATTCAAACAACTCTGAGTTAAAACTTGAACTCTGATTTGACTTACCCTGAGATGGGAAACTCTGAGTTTTCGGTTACAGACCAGCTGAAATGAGTTAGTTCAATCAACTCTAAGTTGACTGACTCTGAGTTAAGCGTGTGCACCACAACTATAAAAAGACATTATCGCAGATATTACGAGTCACCATGGCAACAGCGCCATACAAAAAGAGGTCTGCATATTTCTCACCAGCAGAACTGGATGTGCTTCTGCAAGCATGTGGAGAGTACTTTTATATATTTATATATATATCGGCTGCAGCGGCAAAGGACAAGAGAGTTTTAGCTTTAAAATAGTTGCTCGAGTCAATGCATACTTTTATTTTTAATTGTTGTTGGGTGAAATTATTACCAAGTAATCAAAATACTGTAATTCAATTTAAGGGATTACTCTAAATTATTCTGTAACTTAAAGTAAAATCTGATGTAATTGCATTAAATACTGCATAGACTATAGAACAATTCTGTATAAAACAATAGTGGATTTAACATATATTTTTAAAAGGAATATTTTCAATGTAACCTTCTCCCTCCACAAACGTTGGTCAATTCAAGAATAATTCATGCAATTGTATATTGTTCATTTGAAAGCATTAAAAGTGCAGTGTCTTGTCTCTCCTTGTACTGTTCAAGTGGTTGAGGTTGATATTGGATTTATAGTAATTAATTAGTAATAAGTAGACGGATTCGGAGGTGAAACTGGAAGAACAGTAGACTGTTATTCAACCTAATTTTAATTGTCATGTATGTGCAATCCTGCAAGCATTAAAAGAATGTGGCAGCAGCTGAACATTAAATATAAAAACATAATTCAATCATGTAAGGCTTGAGCATATCATGGGTGTAGGCTACCGGACTTAACAAACATTTGACATATTAAATAACTAAATAGCATCCAGTGCAGCAGCATGTTTGACATAGGTCTAATTAACAAAATTAAATGTTAATTCTCATTTGACTTCTACTCAGCCAACAGAAAGAAGGAAGAGGCTCACAAATATGGAGATGGAGATGCAGAGGAGATGGAGATGAAGATGAAGATGAAGATGCAGATGAAGATGCAGAGGAGATGGAGATGAAGGGGAGATGGAAATGCAGAGGAGATGGAGATGCAGAGGGATGGAGATGGAGATGGAGATGGAAATGGAGATGGAGATGCAGAGGAGATGGAGAGGCAGAGGAGATGCAGAGGAGATGGAGATGCAGAGGAGATGGCAATGCAGATGCAGAGGAGATGGAGATGGAGATGGAGATGAAGATGAAGATGCATAGGAGATGGAGATGGAGATACATAGGAGATGGAGATGGAGATGGAGATGCAGAGGAGATGGAGATGGAGATGGAGATGCAGAGGAGATGGAGATGGAGATGCAGAGGAGATGGAGATGGAGATGCAGAGGAGATGGAGATGGAGATGCAGAGGAGATGGAGAGGCAAAGGAGATGGAGATGCAGAGGAGATGGAGATGCAGAGAAGATGGAGATGTAGATGGAGATGCAGAGAAGATGGAGATGGAGATGGAGATGCAGAGGAGATGGAGATGCAGAGGAGATGGAGATGCAGATGCAGAGGAGATGGAGATGCAGAGAAGATGGAGATGGAGATGGAGATGCAGAGAAGATGGAGATGGAGATGCAGATGCAGAGGAGATGGAGATTAAGATGGAGATGCAGAGGAGATGGCGATGGAGATGCAGAGAAGATGGAGATGCAGAGAAGATGGAGATGGAGATGCAGAGGAGATGGAGATGCAGAGGAGATGGAGATGCAGAGGAGATGGAGATGCAGAGAAGATGGAGATGGAGATGCAGAGAAGATGGAGATGGAGATGCAGAGAAGATGGAGATGGAGATGCAGAGAAGATGGAGATGGAGATGTAGAGAAGATGGAGATGGAGATGCAGATGCAGAGGAGATGCAGAGGAGATGGAGATTAAGATGGAGATGCAGAGGAGATGGCGATGGAGATGCAGAGAAGATGGAGATGTAGATGGAGATCCAGAGAAGATGGAGATGGAGATGCAGATGCAGAGGAGATGGAGATGCAGAGGAGATGGAGATGCAGAGAAGATGGAGATGGAGATGCAGAGAAGATGGAGATGGAGATGCAAAGAAGATGGAGATGGAGGTGCAGATGCAGATGCAGAGGAGATGGAGATGAAGATGGAGATGCAGAGGCGATGCAGATGCAGAGGAGATGCAGAGGCGATGCAGATGCAGAGGAGATGCAGAGGCGATGCAGATGCAGAGGAGATGCAGAGGCGATGCAGATGCAGAGGCGATGCAGATGCAGAGGCGATGCAGATGCAGAGGCGATGCAGATGCAGAGGAGATGCAGAGGCGATGCAGATGCAGAGGAGATGCAGAGGCGATGCAGATGCAGAGGAGATGCAGAGGCGATGCAGATGCAGAGGAGATGCAGAGGCGATGCAGATGCAGAGGAGATGCAGAGGCGATGCAGATGCAGAGGAGATGCAGAGGCGATGCAGATGCAGAGGAGATGCAGAGGCGATGCAGATGCAGAGGAGATGCAGAGGCGATGCAGATGCAGAGGAGATGCAGAGGCGATGCAGATGCAGAGGAGATGCAGAGGCGATGCAGATGCAGAGGAGATGCAGAGGCGATGCAGATGCAGAGGAGATGCAGAGGCGATGCAGATGCAGAGGAGATGCAGATGCAGAGGAGATGCAGAGGCGATGCAGATGCAGAGGAGATGCAGAGGCGATGCAGATGCAGAGGAGATGCAGAGGCGATGCAGATGCAGAGGAGATGCAGAGGCGATGCAGATGCAGAGGAGATGCAGAGGCGATGCAGATGCAGAGGAGATGCAGAGGCGATGCAGAGGCGATGCAGAGGCGATGCAGATGCAGAGGCGATGCAGATGCAGAGGAGATGCAGAGGAGATGCAGAGGCGATGCAGAGGCGATGCAGATGCAGAGGCGATGCAGATGCAGAGGCGATGCAGATGCAGAGGCGATGCAGATGCAGAGGCGATGCAGAGGAGATGCAGAGGAGATGCAGATGCAGAGGAGATGCAGAGGCGATGCAGATGCAGAGGAGATGCAGAGGCGATGCAGATGCAGAGGCGATGCAGATGCAGAGGAGATGCAGAGGCGATGCAGATGCAGAGGAGATGCAGAGGCGATGCAGATGCAGAGGAGATGCAGAGGCGATGCAGATGCAGAGGAGATGCAGAGGCGATGCAGATGCAGAGGAGATGCAGAGGCGATGGAGATGCAGAGGAGATGCAGAGGCGATGCAGATGCAGAGGCGATGCAGATGCAGAGGAGATGCAGAGGCGATGCAGATGCAGAGGAGATTCAGAGGCGATGCAGATGCAGAGGAGATGCAGAGGCGATGCAGAGGAGATGCAGAGGAGATGCAGAGGAGATGCAGAGGCGATGCAGATGCAGAGGAGATGCAGAGGCGATGCAGATGCAGAGGAGATGCAGAGGAGATGCAGAGGCGATGCAGATGCAGAGGCGATGCAGATGCAGATGCAGAGGCGATGCAGATGCAGAGGAGATGCAGAGGCGATGCAGATGCAGAGGAGATGCAGAGGCGATGCAGATGCAGAGGAGATGCAGAGGAGATGCAGAGGCGATGCAGATGCAGAGGAGATGCAGAGGCGATGCAGATGCAGAGGAGATGCAGAGGAGATGCAGAGGAGATGCAGAGGCGATGCAGAGGCGATGCAGATGCAGAGGCGATGCAGATGCAGAGGAGATGCAGAGGAGATGCAGATGCAGAGGAGATGCAGAGGCGATGCAGATGCAAAGGAGATGCAGAGGAGATGCAGAGGCGATGCAGATGCAGAGGAGATGCAGAGGCGATGCAGATGCAGAGGAGATGCAGAGGAGATGCAGAGGCGATGCAGAGGCGATGCAGATGCAGAGGCGATGCAGATGCAGAGGAGATGCAGAGGAGATGCAGAGGCGATGCAGAGGCGATGCAGATGCAGAGGCGATGCAGATGCAGAGGCGATGCAGATGCAGAGGCGATGCAGATGCAGAGGCGATGCAGATGCAGAGGCGATGCAGATGCAGAGGCGATGCAGAGGCGATGCAGAGGCGATGCAGAGGCGATGCAGATGCAGAGGCGATGCAGATGCAGAGGAGATGCAGAGGCGATGCAGAGGCGATGCAGAGGAGATGCAGATGCAGAGGAGATGCAGAGGCGATGCAGATGCAGAGGAGATGCAGAGGCGATGCAGATGCAGAGGAGATGCAGATGCAGATGCAGATGCAGAGGAGATGCAGATGCAGAGGCGATGCAGATGCAGAGGCGATGCAGATGCAGAGGCGATGCAGAGGCGATGCAGATGCAGATGCAGATGCAGAGGCGATGCAGATGCAGAGGCTATGCAGATGCAGAGGCTATGCAGATGCAGAGGCTATGCAGATGCAGAGGCTATGCAGAGGCTATGCAGATGCAGATGCAGAGGCTATGCAGATGCAGATGCAGAGGCTATGCAGATGCAGATGCAGAGGCTATGCAGATGCAGATGCAGAGGCGATGCAGAGGCGATGCAGATGAAGAGGCGATGCAGATGCAGAGGAGATGCAGAGGCGATGCAGATGCAGATGCAGAGGTGATGCAGCTGCAGAGGCTATGCAGATGCAGATGCAGATGCAGAGGCGATGCAGCTGCAGAGGCTATGCAGATGCAGATGCAGATGCAGAGGCGATGCAGATGCAGAGGCTATGCAGATGCAGAGGCGATGCAGATGCAGAGGCTATGCAGATGCAGAGGCAATGCAGAGGCGATGCAGATGCAGATGCAGAGGAGATGGCGATGCAGATGCAGAGGAGATGGAGATGCAGATGCAGAGGAGATGCAGATGCAGAGGAGATGCAGAGGAGATGGAGATGCAGATGCAGAGGAGATGCAGATGCAGAGGAGATGCAGAGGCGATGCAGATGCAGAGGCTATGCAGAGGCTATGCAGATGCAGATGCAGAGGCTATGCAGATGCAGATGCAGAGGCTATGCAGATGCAGATGCAGAGGCTATGCAGATGCAGATGCAGAGGCGATGCAGAGGCGATGCAGATGAAGAGGCGATGCAGATGCAGAGGAGATGCAGAGGCGATGCAGCTGCAGAGGCTATGCAGATGCAGATGCAGATGCAGAGGCGATGCAGATGCAGAGGCTATGCAGATGCAGAGGCGATGCAGATGCAGAGGCTATGCAGATGCAGAGGCAATGCAGAGGCGATGCAGATGCAGATGCAGAGGAGATGGCGATGCAGATGCAGAGGAGATGGAGATGCAGATGCAGAGGAGATGCAGATGCAGAGGAGATGCAGAGGAGATGCAGATGCAGAGGAGATGCAGATGCAGAGGAGATGCAGAGGCGATGCAGATGCAGAGGAGATGCAGAGGCGATGCAGATGCAGAGGAGATGCAGATGCAGAGGAGATGGAGATGGAGAGGCGATGCAGATGCAGAGGCGATGCAGAGGAGATGGAGATGCATAGGAGATGGAGATGGAGATGCATAGGAGATGGAGATGGAGATGAGATGGAGATGCATAGGAGATGGAGATGGAGATGGAGATGAGATGGAGATGCATAGGAGATGGAGATGCATAGGAGATGGAGATGCATAGGAGATGGAGATGCATAGGAGATGGAGATGCATAGGAGATGGACATGCATAGGAGATGGAGATGGAGATGCATAGGAGATGGAGATGGAGATGCATAGGAGATGGAGATGCATAGGAGATGGAGATGGAGATGGAGATGCATAGGAGATGGAGATGCATAGGAGATGGAGATGCATAGGAGATGGAGATGCATAGGAGATGGAGATGCATAGGAGATGGAGATGCATAGGAGATGGAGATGCATAGGAGATGGAGATGGAGATGCATAGTAGATGGAGATGCATAGGAGATGGAGATGGAGATGCATAGGAGGTGGGGATGGAGATGGAGATGCATAGGAGATGGAGATGGAGATGCAGAGGAGATGGAGATGGAGATGGATAGGAGATGGAGATGGAGATGCATAGGAGATGGAGATGGAGATGCATAGGTGGTGGGGATGGAGATGGAGATGCATAGGAGATGGAGATGGAGATGCATAGGAGATGGAGATGGAGATGGAGATGGAGATGCATAGGAGATGGAGATGGAGATGCATAGGAGATGGAGATGGAGATGCATAGGAGATGGAGATGGAGATGCATTGGAGATGGAGATGCATAGGAGATGGAGATGGAGATGGAGATGCATAGGAGATGGAGATGGAGATGCATAGGAGATGTAGATGGAGATGCATAGGAGATGGAGATGGAGATGCATAGGAGATGGAGATGGAGATGCATAGGAGATGGAGATGGAGATGCATAGGAGATGCATAGGAGATGGAGATGGAGATGCATAGGAGATGGAGATGGAGATGCATAGGAGATGGAGATGGAGATGCATAGGAGATGGAGATGGAGATGGAGATGCATAGGAGATGGAGATGGAGATGGAGATGCATAGGAGATGGAGATGGAGATGGAGATGCATAGGAGATGGAGATGGAGATGCATAGGAGATGGAGATGCATAGGAGATGGAGATGGAGATGCATAGGAGATGGAGATGGAGATGGAGATGCATAGGAGATGCATAGGAGATGGAGATGGAGATGGAGATGCATAAGAGATGGAGATGGAGATGGAGATGCATAGGAGATGGAGATGGAGATGCATAGGAGATGGGGATGGAGATGGAGATGCATAGGAGATGGAGATGGAGATGGAGATGCATAGGAGATGGAGATGGAGATGGAGATGCATAGGAGATGGAGATGGAGATGCATAGGAGATGGAGATGGAGATGGAAATGCATAGGAGATGGAGATGGAGATGCTTAGAAGATGGAGATGGAGATGCAGAGGAGATGCAGAGGAGATGGAGATGCAGAGGAGATGGAGATGGAGATGAAGATGAAGATGCAGAGGAGATGGAGATGAAGATGCAGAGGAGATGGAGATGAAGATGCAGAGGAGATGGAGATGCAGAGGAGATGGAGATGGAGATGAAGATTCATAGGAGATGGAGATGAAGATTCATATGAGATGGAGATGGAGATGGAGATGCAGAGGAGATGGAGATGGAGATGCAGAGGAGATGGAGATGGAGATGCAGAGGAGATGGAGATGGAGATGCAGAGGAGATGGAGATGGAGATGGAGATGAAGATGAAGATGCAGAGGAGATGGAGATGAAGATGCAGAGGAGATGGAGATGAAGATGCAGAGGAGATGGAGATGCAGATGCAGAGGAGATGGAGATGGAGATGAAGATTCATAGGAGATGGAGATGAAGATTCATATGAGATGGAGATGGAGATGGAGATGCAGAGGAGATGGAGATGGAGATGCAGAGGAGATGGAGATGGAGATGCAGAGGAGATGGAGATGGAGATGCAGAGGAGATGGAGATGGAGATGCAGAGGAGATGGAGATGCAAATGAGACGGGGATGCGGAGGAGATTGAGATGCAGAGAAGATGGAGATGCAGAGAAGATGGAGATGCAGATGCAGAGGAGATGGAGATGCAGAGGAGATGGAGATGAAGATGCCGACGAAATGGAGATGAAGATGCAGAGGAGATGGAGATGCAGATGCAGAGGAGATGGAGATGAAGATGCATAGGAGATGGAGATGGAGATGAATAGGAGATGGAGATGGAGATGGAGATGCATAGGAGATGGAGATGGAGATGGAGATGGAGATGCATAGAAGATGGAGATGGAGATGGAGATGCAGAGGAGATGCAGAGGAGATGGAGATGAAGATGCAAAGGAGATGGAGATGGAGATGGAGATGAAGATGAAGATGCAGAGGAGATGGAGATGAAGATGCAGAGGAGATGGAGATGAAGATGCAGAGGAGATGGAGATGCAGAGGAGATGGAGATGGAGATGAAGATTCATAGGAGATGGAGATGAAGATTCATAGGAGATGGAGATGGAGATGGAGATGCAGAGGAGATGGAGATGGAGATGGAGATGCAGAGTACAAGGAGTACAATTGTAAGAGCCGTGTGGCCGATCCTGATTTCTCAAGTTTTTTCCCTTAACTAATGTCTTTTGCTAAAGGGGCAGCTGAATATAAATTAAAGACTGTTGATTGCCGCATCTCGCTGTTGAGTTCTCTTTCTACCGCTCCGTAACAGAAGGAACTGCGACATGTCAAACCGCTCAGAAGCAAAATCAGAGGAGAACTGGCCCCCTTCTGAGCCTGGTTTCTTCCAAGATTTTTTTCTCCATTCTGTCACCTGATGGAGTTTTGGTTCCTTGCCACTGTTGCCTTGGCTTTTTCCTTGCTTAGTTGGGGACATTTCATATTCAACAATATTATTGATCTGCCTTACTTAAGGTGGACGATGACACAATTTTCTTCTAGAAACAAACTTTGTTGTATTATTTTCATGTTATCACCGTGAAGCTGCTTTGATACAATCTGTATTGTAAAAAGCACTATATAAATAAAGGTGACTTGACTGGACTTTCAGAGATAATGCAATGTTGGGTGAGAGATAGCTGGCAAGAGGCCCGAGCCGAGGGGAACACGAGCTTGACCGGCCTCATCAAAGACAGCCAGGGGGGAGTGGAGCACTCTGAGCGGAAGCAGCTCATATCGAACCCCCT